>OX596008.2:10564015-11112127 GCA_951394115.2 Drosophila phalerata
TGTTCACACACACATTCTCACGTTCCCGCGTTGCCAAGGCTGCCACCCAGTAAAAATATAATAATCGATCTGGCTCAATTTCTTACCCAAAAAATTAGATAAATTTCAGAAAAGAGCTATTTTGAATTTTTGTACATTTATTTTTTAAAAACTAAAAATTTAAGTTGCCCAACGTTTCAGAGTGACCGCCATTCCATTCGAGATTAGAAAAAATACTGCATAAGTCGGATGTAAAAAAAATACCATTATGTTAACAATTAAATAAATCTGAATAAATTCATTAATGCTTTTATTGTAGCAATAAATACAGAAAATCTTCTAATTTAAGATTGGTCTTCGCGCGTTTGTTCACCTGATAGCTTTTTATATTTATTACTCGATTTAAGCAGTAAGTCAATCGATAACAAGTATATCGAATATAGTGAGGTGGCAGGTTAACAGCGCAACATGTTCCTAAAACATATCTTGCTCTCACTCTCTTTACTTCGTGTTGAAAAGAGCACTTGTTAACATCATTCGTTTACGTTAACAGCTGTTACTCAAATCTGTTATTGTATATCTTGCTGTTGACGCGTGTGGTCGGGTTTTTCGGCGGTTAATGCGGGTATTTTAAATCTAAGCAACAAATCTAAAGTGCAAAAATCGGAAAAAATTTATGCAAAAAATTGCAAAAATTTCTAGATGTGTTTACAATTACTAGAAACATAGAATTAGTTGGAAAAAAGGTAAATTACCTGTAATTCAATGCAAGTTTAAGTGTGTGTGTCGTAAAATCGATTATTCAATCTGTGTGTGAGTGTATGTATGCGTATGCATGTTTGTGTGAGTGTGTGTGTGCTTATTTTAACGTTTTTTAATGCACAAAGATACGGGGCATACAACAATATACGAAAAATTTATAACAAAGTTGTAATTTATCTAATTGAAATTATAAATAATCGAAAATAATACACTCTGAGCAGCTGAAAACACAAACGACAAAGCAAAGCAGACAGCAAAATTTAGAGAAGTGTATACCAAAAGCAGAGAGTAAAAAAAGTTCAACCAGAAACGCACACAGCGACAGATACACACAGGCATACACATACACACACACACATACTCATGCAAAGCCCCACGTACATATGTATGTATACGTGCGTACATAAAGTAAATGGGTGCAAAAGCAATTGCGAAAAAACAAGTGCAAAAGCAAATAAGAGAAAAGCAAAAAATAAAAACAGTGAGTGTGTGCAAAAGCAAAAGCAAAACGCAAACGCATAGCGACTGATTTAATAATTAATTTATTGTTTTTAGCTCGAGTTTAGGGCTGACAAAAGTTCTCAGCGAGCTGGCAGCTGATGCATCTATAAACGAGTGCGAGAGAGAACGCACTATGTCACATCGGCCATCAGCTGTTTTGACACTTGACACGATCGTCGCCAGTTTTTTATTTAGTTTTTGCTTTTGCACTTGGTTTTTTTAACTTTGTTTTGTTTTTTATTGTAAACGAATTGTGCTTTGATTTTTGCGTCGTGTTAATTAATGCAAATTGCTTTATCTATTGAGTTTTATAGTTTTTTCTGTGCATCGTTTAGTTTTAATTGACGTAAAGACAGTTACAAACACACAAAAAGTCAAAAGCAATAACAAAAACAAAATGCCAGCACATCGCAAAGACACAAAATAAACACAAATAAAAATGTAAATAAATTAAAAAATTATAAAAATAATGAAATGTGACTGAACGAAACTCTAATTATTTTAAAATTCGAAAGCAACTCTGTGCGAATTATTTAAATGTTGTGCTAATATTATAAATAGAAATGTCATAAATTTTATGCTAATTTTTGTTATTTTCTTTTCTTTTCAATTTTGTCTTTTCAGCAAAAATACATAAAAAATATAAAGATAAAGAAAATACAAATTTTTATCAAAAAGCGCAAAAAATATAAATATTTCAAGTGTTTAACCAAATGTTAGTATAAGCTTAAAGTGTAAAACTAGTTTAAGCCGCAGTGTTAAAAAATTAAAAAAAAAAGTTAAATTAAAAACTGTAACAACAACAACAATAACAACAGCAGCAGCTTCCACTAAACCAACAAAAGCAAAGTTCTACGGCTAAAACGAAAAGCGCTAGCTAAAAAAAAGGCTAAAGAAAAAAACAAAAAAGAAGATAAAGAAAAACAAAAACAACAACTAATCAAAGTGAAATAGTTGCGCTTTGCTGCAAAAGCAATTGCTAAAATTTTCTTTTCACCGTTGTTAATAAACTCGGCAAAATAGCTAAATCCATTTTACAATTTCTAAAAAAGAAAAAATCCCATCATAGTTCAGGAACGGCAAGCGGCAGCGGCAGCGGATCAGAGGGCAAGTTACAGCAGCAGCACAGCAACGAGGAGGAAGGCGGTGGTGCAGGGGGAGGACAGCAGGAAGCAGCCGCCGCTAGCCACAAAATAACGCCGTCAACCACAACAACAACAACAAGTTCACAAGCAGCAACAACAGGAGCAGCAAAATCAATAACAGACGCAGCAGCAACAACAGAGACTGTTAACAGTGAGGAGCAGGCCGGCAACAGTAACAGCAACGTCAACAGCAACAGCAACAACTCAACCCAAGCTCAAGTCTCAGCCAGCGCCACGTTTCGTTTGTCATCGTTGACGGGTACGATCTCAAAAATGGGCAACAACGCGACCACATCCAATAAGAAGGTGGATGCGGCCGAAACGGTCAAGGAGTTCCTTGAACAGGCCAAGGAGGAGTTTGAAGATAAATGGCGTCGCAATCCAACCAATACCGCTGCCCTCGATGATTTCGAGAGAATTAAAACACTGGGCACTGGGTCCTTTGGACGTGTCATGATCGTTCAGCACAAGCCAACAAAAGACTATTATGCCATGAAGATATTGGATAAGCAGAAGGTTGTTAAGCTGAAGCAGGTGGAGCATACGCTCAATGAGAAACGCATCCTGCAGGCCATACAATTTCCATTTCTTGTCTCGCTGCGATATCATTTCAAGGATAACTCGAATCTTTATATGGTTCTTGAGTATGTACCCGGCGGTGAGATGTTCTCGCATCTACGTAAAGTCGGACGCTTTTCGGAGCCCCATTCGCGTTTTTATGCGGCACAAATTGTGCTCGCCTTTGAGTATCTGCATTATCTGGATCTCATCTATCGCGATCTGAAGCCGGAGAATCTGTTGATTGACTCCCAAGGCTATTTGAAGGTCACCGATTTTGGTTTTGCCAAACGGGTCAAGGGTCGCACCTGGACGCTTTGCGGTACACCCGAATATCTGGCACCCGAAATCATATTGTCCAAAGGCTATAACAAGGCCGTCGATTGGTGGGCGTTGGGTGTTTTGGTCTATGAAATGGCAGCCGGATATCCGCCATTCTTTGCGGATCAACCGATACAAATCTATGAGAAGATCGTCTCTGGCAAGGTGCGTTTCCCATCGCACTTTGGCTCCGATCTGAAGGATCTGTTGCGCAATCTGTTGCAAGTGGATCTGACCAAACGTTATGGCAATCTGAAAGCGGGCGTTAATGATATTAAGAATCAGAAATGGTTCGCCTCCACGGACTGGATTGCGATCTTTCAGAAGAAAATCGAAGCGCCGTTTATACCACGGTGTAAAGGTCCCGGCGATACAAGCAATTTCGATGATTACGAGGAGGAGGCCCTGCGAATTTCCAGCACCGAAAAGTGCGCCAAGGAGTTTGCTGAATTCTAGAAGATGCACAAAATTGTCGCATTCTCGTCACCTTCGTTACCATCGTCGTTGTTGTCGTCGTCTCGTCTATATGTCTACTACTTACTACTAGTACTACAACTACAACTACAACTACAACTGAAACTATTACATCTACTTGTGTCTAGCTGGGCATATACTTATCATATAAACACGTCATCATCTAGATACCAAATTGGATTTCCAACACCACTAAAACAACAAATAACACAACTGTAAGTATCAAATATCAAATATTGAGATGTACTTTTATTAATTCTTGGTACTCTCAAAAAACTTTCTCCCTTTTGGATTTACTATTAAAAACTGTATTTATTACAACAGAAAAAAAAAAATAAATATCATATGTCCTGTTTTCGCCAGAAGTATTTTAAGTATTATAAAAAGTACTTAAAAGTGTACAGTGTCACCATTGCCTGAACTAGCCTGATAGTAATAAAACTTAATACAATTTACTAATATTCCTGATTTTTTCATAAAAAGCTTAATAGTATAAAGGAACATAAAAGAAAGAAGATTTATAACTACCAAAAGTAAATTATGTTAATTTTATATTTAGTCTCAACTTTTTTACATATAAAGGGGAAGTTAGTTAAGTTTTTTACATTTAAATATATATAGTCGAAAATTTGATAGTAAACTTTATATTCTATTATAGTGTAAATAAACCCAAAAAAATTTCGAAAGTTACCTTGATTTTACTATCGTATCTGCCCAAATGTTCACAATATCGTCATTTGGAGAATGCGAATTTATCTTATTTAATATTTATTGATAATATTGAAAAATCAAAAATCGTTACTGATAAAATGCGATTAATTACAGATTGCACACATTTTTTTTATTTACGGATCTATAGTATCTTCTTTCTTATTACACTTATTACACATACTTTCTTTTGATGATGATTTTCGATTAATGCGAAAAAATACCAAAAGAAATAATAGATTTGCTTTGTTTGCAATTTGCTTGATCAGCATACTATTCCATTAGATGTGAAGATTGATTGTTTTTTGTTTGGACAATGCTCTGGAGTTGATTAAACAAAGCAACCCCCTTGACAACACAATAAATGGCCCCTTCCTTTAAGTGAGTTCATGAAGAGAAACAGTTCTGACTGTGCTTTTAGGCAGCTTCCTCTTACCCTGCCTCTTATGGACTATCTATCTTCCTCCTTCTTTCTTTCCTTATATTTCACTCTCTCCTATTCTTTCTACGCGTGACGGTCATTCTTTTAATTAGTTTGACTGGTTGCAGCTGTCGGTGAATGACTTGAATTTCTTGGTATTCGCTTAGGTCTTTTGGTATGTTAAGGGAGGGTCTAAAAACTTTGGCAACCTGCTTGTTGGCCCCACATGTGGAGCATCTGTACATTGTTTTTCTATTGAAATAATTCCTAGTACGTGCTCTTACTATAGTCTAATTTCCACAGGCTTACTGAATCATCAACAGTTGCTGGGGAACACCATTTGATATAATATTCACAACTGTCAGAGCATGAAGATAAGTTTTTATACAAGCAGCAGAAAATGAAAAAAGTTGTAATCCAGACTAAAACAATGCGACTTATGATAAGAAATTGGTGTCACAAGTCAAGTATGGACATAAAAAGAAGGAGCTTACAATGATTACTGATAAAATATTTATATAGTGGTTGGACTTATATGCATATAAAAATATATGTAAGAAGTTGCGAAACCGAAAAAAACGTGACAAATAAAACACAATTTTTGTTATTAAAAATACTTTAAGATACAAAAAGTTGATTTTTTTTATCAATAAAAGATTATTTAATACTCAATAAAGGCATAATGTAAATCATTTAGATTTAGGGCTTAACGGAACTTTGCTTTAGTATTTTATTAACAATCTCAACTTAATCTTTAATCTAGTACAAAAAGTATGGAAAAAAAATATTTATGTGTGCTTAGCTTTGCAATTAATTTATCTACTACAGTTTTAAAATCTCTTATTATTTTGAATTAAAGTATTTCAGTTACAGTTGAATGTCTTAGTTTGAAATCCTAATTATAATTCATCTCGCTTAGTGGAAACTTGAAGAATCTTTAAATTTAGTTTTTTGTAAAAGCCCGAAACTTAAAGCATACAACTTGCTCATTTTTTTTGGTATTATTTTGTTATCTTTGTCATCAGTTACTGGAATTTTCCCAAGTATTTTTCTACCTTTACAATATCTCTTCTTCGTCTTCACTTTGTGGTTTTTCTTTATTAAAACTTTTGCGAATTGCGGGCTTGGAATTTTCCCAGCAGGTTGAAATGTCCGCCCTCTTCTATTTCATACCCCCCAACAATATCCGCCCACATTTCGCATTGAACTTTGCGTTTAACCAAATCAACTCAGTGGCCAAAAGTCTTCAATAGATACATATATATTTACACTTGACCCATTTGGTTTCCTTGGTAGTAAATTATTGTATATGTGTAGGTGTGTGTAAAGCTCTTCTAAGCATAAATAATGTCAAGTCCAAGAAACCAAAAAAAAAAAAATGAAAAAAACAAAAATAAGTATATTAATATATTATATATATAAATTTATGCGTTTGTTGTGCAGTTACAAATTGGTATACCCTGTAGTGTAAAAAAGGCGCAAAATGCATGATAAAGTATAATAGAACAACTAGTAAAAAACTCTCCAATTTCTATATGACAATCTTTATAATAATTGTATATCTCAAGTTTATAAAATAGTGTTTGTAATAACATGTGTAATTCTATATTAAAATTGCATCATATTAATTAAATAAACCAAGAAATTATTAAAAAATAATTCGGCAAAGGGCGCAAGAAAAAGTCGCTTAGAGGGTAACTGTTAGTCACATACTAACAACTAGTGGATTTTAACTTATTTCATTTGCCTTTGCGTGATCTTAGAACATTAGCAAAAGCATTAAGTTTTTGTATAGTTTTTATTTTTATCAAAGCCAAGACGTTGTTCATAATTAATATAATAATAAATTAAAAGCGTTCGCTGCGTGTAACAGCCGCATAAAACCACAACAAAAAAAAACTAAAAAAAAAAACATAAAAAATTTATAATTACAAAAATTTACAAGTTGTAGCGTGGGTCGACTTTAGACACACAAGACTCTATAGACGAGTTTCTATGCTGACCTTCCTTAGGTGAGAACATATATATATATTTATATTTATTCAGAAATTTGTAGCAAACAGTAATCTCTGACCATGACCTTGCCTGACCTTTGGGCCAAAACATTTTTATATTGTTTTGTCAAATTGTCTTGTATCTTGTGACACTTTTCTTGCACAGTTTTTTATTGGCACTAATTAATGTTCGTCTTCAATTTGGCTCGCCAAAATTAATGCAAAAAAGAAATAGACGAGAAAGAGAACAGTAAACAGAAACGAAGCCATCAATCATTTTTTTTTAAGACTGGGGCAATTATAATGATAGTCCTGGGTACTAGCACTTAAGCATTTACTTAAATTATTTACATAGCCCCAAAGTACTCAATGAATATTCGATCGTTTATCGGTGCAGAGGGATTGGTTCAAGTTTGTCGGTGATATGACTAAGATATGGCTTTTGGGTCTTAACTGGATATTTGCTGACAGTCTTATGAATCAAAAATGCCAATATGTGTTTTCGATACAAAAAATGTAGTTTCTTTGTTATTATTCGATTTTACATCTGTTGCCTATATAATCTTAGATCTTTTGATTTTCAATTTTAATTTCTATTTTAAATGCAAAAATAAATTTTATTGTGGACTAAAATAAATAAATAACTACATAACGGACAAAAAATATAAAAAGTTTGTAGTGACACTATTTAATTTGCAATTTTATTGGATAAAAAATTGTTTTTAAAGCCGATTTTGTTTAAATTCTTTGCAAGAAATATAATAGAGTAAAAGATAAGCCGTTTTTATATTTAAAATACCCAGTTTTTATGCTATTTCCAAGTATATTTAATTTTATTCCTACTTAATTAGTGATTCAACATTTTCTTTTTAGTTAAAAAGCGATTTTTATTGAAATCATTAAACATATAACAAATGAATTCCATTGTTAAATGGATTTTCACATTTGTTAAACTAGTTCTCGAAATAATTTTGTCAAGCATTTTTGATATAATTTATGCAATTTGTACAGTACTTTTTGACATTTCTTGACGTGCCTAAACAGGGCATAATTGTCTGATTAGTTTGTGGGTAAATGAGTTGGTCTTTCGGGTACATCTATTCGAACATGCTTCGTTGGTTTTGCCTTGAGCGACTGCCTAAAGTTCAAATCGCTGCGGGATGCCATTCAACATAACAATAATAATAGTGTAACAGTCGCAACAGAAACTTGTTTAGAACTCGCACGAATTTCGTTGCTCACATTTGTGTCGCTCCAATAAACACCTAGACCAAGTTTAGATGCAACCAGCGAACAAATGCGCTACATAAATCTAAAGCAAAAATGCAACTGCCAACGCGTTAAGACATTGCTGCTGTCTGGCCAACAGATAGACAGACTGACAGACACACTGTCAGACAGACTGAGACCGAGTTGGTCGGGCAGCCTTGTAACAGTGCCCTCAAATCAACTGCAAACACGCACGCGGTGCAACAACAACTACAACTACAACTACAACTAACAACAACAGCTAAACAGCCTGAATAATGACAGTAACAGAAAAAATAATGCTCACAATTATTAGCAACAAATGCAGGCGTACAATTGCATGCATAAAGATTATAAATAATTATCAAGAAGAAGCAATGCGACATTATTTGTACTCTAAATAAAAATTAATTTGTGCTAATGTAAAGATGCTTTTAATGTAGTCTGAAAACTTAACTAATCAATTTCTAATAATTAATAAATATTGTTTTCAAAACTTAATTTTTGGCATAATATAAAAAACGTTCATACAAATTAAGAAATAAATTAAATATGAAAACTTATTAGAATATAAGTATTTGTGCATTATAATATTTTTAAATTTTCAATGAGAAAAAAATATAATAATGTACATATATTTGTTTCTCTGAATTGTTTTTATACCCGTTACTTATAAAAAATAAGTATAAGGGTATATTGTGTTCGTTGGAATGTATGTAACAGGGAGAAGGAGGCATCTCCGACCCTATAAAGTATATATATTCTTGATCAGCATCAATAGCCGAGTCGATATAGCCATGTCCGTCTGTCCGTCTGTCCGCCTGTCCGTCTGTATGAACAAAAGGATCTCAGAGACCATAAGAGATAGAGATACCAAACTTTCACTAAAAGACTTCTATATACCCCACGCAGATCAAGTTTGTTTCAAATTTAAGCCACGCCCCCCTCCGCCCCCGCAAATAGCGAAAAACAGTCTGAACAAAAAAATCTCAGAAACTAAAAGAGATAGAGTAACCAAATTTGGCACACAGATTTATATATACCTCACGCAGATCAAGTATGTTTCAAATTTAATCCACGCTCCATCCGCCCCCGCAAATCGCGAAAAACCACCACACCCACAGTTTTTAAGATAATACGTTTTTTGTGATTATTACCGTTATCTATTAGCATTATCTATTATCCCACTGAATCGCATCAAGATCGGACATGTAGAACGACAGTTATGGCGAATTAAAGTTTTCAGAGCAAAACAAGTATTTTCTTTAAAGCAGCGGTGGGCAAGCCCTTGCTCGCGGTACTCGCGCTGCTCGCAACGGTAAATTGGCTTGCTCGCGATTTTTGACAATACAACAACCACTTTTTATTACCCCCAATAAAACAAAACAACAAACACACAGCAAATGCTCGAGTTTCGGCTGCGACGCTGACCGTCATAAAAGTGTTCATTTTGCTAAGATTTATGACTTCTGTAGCGTTTTGTACACTGTGTGAAAAGTTTTGATGCTTTTTGATGCATTTTGATCTGTACCACATAATAAGAGTTAGACTTACAAAATAAAATTAATTAGAACTTCTTTTAGTGTATAATTGTTTTGGCTCATCAAAGCCAACAACAACCACACAGATCTTTCGTCGCGGCGCACAGAGTCATAAAAGTGTTCATTTTGCTTTAATTTATGACTTTAGAAGTTGTGTTTGTTGTAGATGTTGTTGTAGTGCTCGCGACTGCAAATTCTGTGCCCACCGCTGCTTTAAAGGACTTTTCAATATATTTAAGTAAGTAACGGGTATCATATAGTCGGGATCTCGACTATAGCCTTTCCCGCTTGTTTATATTTGTTATATTAAGTGTTCAGTTTACTCATTACATGTTACTCTAAAATATCTTTTATATTTGTTTGTTTACTCATTAAATGTTACTGTTAAACTCGTAACATTCTCCGATTCTTTTTACGTAATTAACTTAAATATCGACACTTTTTGCAATTATTCATAAGTTAGTAATTATAAGTGTAGTAATTACTGAACATGTTTTATTTTAATATATTTTGCAATATTTGATTGTGAAATGAGTAAACGAGGCAATTAAATGTAAAATAAATAATGCATACATTGTAAATGTCAATCTCCCAATATACTTAACCCTTAGTTTAACTCTAACATTTTGCGATTCTTTTATATGACTCTCACGTCAGTTGTGTTAACAGTAAATGAATTATGTTAATGAGAGTCACATTTTGCATTATTTATATACGGTTGGGCAATAATTAGAAATGGGGTAGTAAATTAAATCCTAGTTGTTATTCTCTGAATTTGTTAAGCCAAATTTTAATCGTTTTAGCTGTAAATTATTAAGAATCAGTTCAATTTAATGTCTACTTGTTAGCTGCTAATTAGTAACTTTGCTGAAAATTCATAGATGACACAGTTATACGTACTACGGTCTGCGGTGTTTCAGTTTATTTTATTTTATTTACTGTCAAGGGTATTCGCATTCATAATTAATTCTTAACGCGCTGTGTCAACGTGACGTATGAGCAATGCACTGAATGAAAAGCTGAACAAATGTTAGTTACTTGCGTTTATTTTTGTTTCTTTTCGTTTCGTTTCGTTTTCATACGCAACGAGAATAAATTATATGATTTTTGCTTCTCGTATACGCTTATATCTTTATTTTGTTATTTGTTGTTTCTTATTTTATTTTTGCAAAAAGATCTCTGGTCGCTGGGTATGAAAACGAGTTTTGTTTGGAGCCTCGGCAAATGCAGGCTATAAAAAAAAAACATTTAAATTGAGACAGCAGCAGCAACAAAAAAAAAAGAAACAACAACAAACAGCAACAAAATCATCATTTAAATAACGCACACGTCGTCGTCGCCATGTTGCGCTCGTTTTAATTTTTTTTTTTATGTTCGTTTTTGCAATTATTTTTGTTGTTGTCGTTTTTGCTTTCAAATTGTTGCCGCTATTTGTTTAGCTTGTGTGTGTGTGAGTGTGTGTGTGTGTGCTTGTGTATCCGAGAGATAAAACGCGTACTTTTTGCCCGTTTTGCATTGCCTTCTGTCCGTTCGCTTTGCACCTCTCGCGCACTCTTTTTTACTCCCTCTTGCACCAAATATCTACCTCTGCCTGTCTGTGTCGCTATCTGTCGCTGTCTCTTTTGCTCTCTCTGCCTGTGTCTGTCGCTTTGGCTTCTACATTTTTCAGTGCCATGCAATTTTCATTCAGAATTTATGAGCAAATGAAATGGAATTGAACATGGAAAACGCACATACAATGAAAATTGAAAATTGAACATTTTCTTTGGCTTTAGCTTTTATATACTATTGCTTGTTACGTGTGCGTTCTACGATAAGCAGCTAAAGCTGTTTGCTACGTAACTCAATTGTAGGCAGTTGCCATCCTCTAGAAAGTTGCCAGCTATGTTGATAATTCCCTCTTCCCCGTTCTACGTTTGTTTTGCAAGCAATTGTATTAAAAACAAACAAAAAACTGATAACAATTGGAAACAAATAATTCGTCTTTTAGTTTAGGCTTATCAATAAAATCTTTAAATTGTGCTTGAAACTATAGCAAAAACAAATAATACTAAATAACAAGAACCGCAATAAATGTGCGATTCTTGATAAGAAGTGGCAACAAACAAAGACATTTATTGCATTAATTTATGTGTATCCCAGGAAATAGTGCGGGTCGTCATCGTCATCGTCATCGTCATTCTCATCCTCAATCGCATTCTCATTCTCTGAATTCCTTTGTTGTTCGTTCACGGTTTTTTTGTGTTGCTGTTTTTTGTTTTGTTTTTAATTTGTTTTGTCTGTGAAATGGGTTAAGAGTATGCACCCCAGCAAACAGCGTACGAGGCCTGTTTTTTCCTTATATTTTGTTTTTATTCTTGTTGTTCTTACGTCTTTCTAAGCATTACATAATGCATTCATTTTTTGGCCTGTTTTCCGGCACGAGAGAGAAAATGGAAAAAAAAACAAAAACGACACAAATTTTTATTGATATTTGTTTCTCTCTCTCTCTCTCGTGTTTTAATGGCCAACACACAATTACAGTTACATATAGTTGTTCTCAGCAAGTCGTGTGCCTAATTGAATTTGTTAGAAGCTACGCTCTCTGCTCTCCGCTCTTCGTTCTTCGCCCCCACCTTCCAAAACAATTCAATACAAATGACATGTAATCAATAATAATTTGTTGTTGCGTTGACATTAGTCAATGGGTGGGCCAAAAGGGGGCGGGGCAGGTGGGATGTATCTGCATGCAAGCGAATGCCAAAGCAGGTGCTTGCCAGCAAATTAATTGAACTTTATTTTCCTTCTTTTTTTTTTTGTTGTTATTTGTTATTTGTTGATACCCTTCCCCACTTGGTTCATCTCTTGCAGACAAATGATACACGCTAAGCGTAATTATTGATTAATTATTTGTCGTTCTTTGGTTCGCTATTTGTTTTCTACACTGGTCAACAAAGTCAACCTTAGTATTTACGTAGCGTATGCGCGATATTCTTAATAAAAGTTGCACATTTTAAATAAACTTAAAGTACTATTTATAATGGGATATTTTATTATTTTAAATAAATTTTAAATAACAAGTGCTTACTTTTATACAAACATTTAATATTAATTTTATTTATAATCTTACACAATTCAGAGAATTTACTATTGATAAAATACACAACATTGCATATTTTATTTCAATTATTAGAGTTTTGTAAAAGCTGAATTCAAATAAGAATTATGCTCAACAGTGTAACTCATTAGCTATCATTTTTTCCTGCTCTATGCATCTTTTTCTGTTGTTTGTGTGATGTTGGCCTGTTTAATTACATTTGAGTATTACGTATTGAAATGTAGGAAAGTACCGATGGTGGCTTCTATATGATTGATTGTTGTAAACGATATTTTTGCTGTAAATAACGAACTACGCACTGACTGAAATTGTGTCTAGATAAGCTTCACTATGATACAATTGTGAACACTACAAAGAGAGTATTATATGATAGCAGTGTAAGCGAAGGTCATTTCTGGATAGTTTTAGCGAAATTCAGTTAGTTTACCTTGGACACGAGGCGTATACATAATATTATCGCATATATATTACGCATACGCAGCGCTATGCGCTTCCCACGCGCTCTTGAGCATTGTTGAGTGTTTTTTTGTTGCTTGCAGCAACAGATAAATGTAATTATGGTCTTATCATAATTACCAGCGAAATGAGAGCAAAAAACAACCGACAGAAAAGAGAAGTACAACAACAAGTAGATGGGTGAGAAAAGCGGAGATGAAGGGCGAGAAACTGAAATGCTGACGATGAATGACGATGCTTGCAAATGAGCTCAGTTGTGTTGCCCACACACACACACACACACACACACACTCACACATACACAAACGTACATATACAAGTGCACTTTATGAAAAAGTGTAACGAGTGCGAGAAAGAGAGTGGGATGCTATGTGTGGGCGGAGGGAGAGCGGGAGAGGGCCAACAACAGCTTCCTTTTGCCTGTCAGTTGTTGTTGCTGTCGCCGTTGTTTCAAATTTTAATTTTATATTATTGCAGCGCACAAATTGCACGCCAACGGCATTGTTGTGTGTAAACTTTAGCCTCAGCCTGAGCGAGGGTTGCTCAATTGGTACTTGACTTAGCAGGATTTAACTAGTTCGCTCAGCCTTAGAGGATAATCTGAAAGTTTCCAACACAGCAATTAAACTTAACATTGAGAGACTTAATGAATTAGATATTATAAACCATTGATGTGCATAATATGTGTACAAGAGAATAAATAGCAAGAAATAAGAAGTCAGTTCTATGACTACGAAAAACTGCTTTACGTTCTTAAACAGAGCATTAGAGCAGTAATAATATCTTTGAAAGTATAATAGAACATTTAAATAGGAAAATAAGCAAAGACATCTTTAAAATTATCTTTAAGTGTATAGTAAATAAGAAGAGCTTTAAAATTTCAAAAAGAAAATTAAATTGAGCTTCCGAAGTACGGTAAAGTTGAAAGAAAAGCTTTATACAAATATTAACACTTTCACTAAACTTTGAAAGCACAACTCCGTCATAAGCAAAGCTTTTAACAGTCATGTTTTATTTTAAAGCCTTTAAAGTACATTAAAGCTTCAAACTAAGCTTTGCAAGTTTATTAAAGCTTAATAATTAAGCTAAGCTTGGATTTAATTTATCCCTTATTAATAATTAATAGGTAGTCAGCTCAACTAACCCTCGTCTGTGTGTGTAGCGGTAATTGCCCAAGTACGCGCGCAAATTGAGTTTTGTCAACTTCCCTTTTTTAACATGACACAGGGAAACAAAATAGAGAAAGGGGCTGAAAGAGCCTGTGGGCTTAAATTGTCCTGCCTTGCCTCGACCTGCTCTTGGTCTTTAATTACTTTCGAAGTTAATATTGTTACAACAAAATCGACAGAATCAACGACAACAAGAACAACGACAATATTCAATTGCAAAATTCATTGCAAAAATTGAAATTTGCTTTTAATTCACATTCTGAGCCAGGTCCATTCCAGTTGGTCTTTAGCTCTTTACGCCATTTCAGTTTCCGTTTTCCTGTTCATGTTCAGACTGTCATTTTATATATCTATTTTTTTGACATTTTCCATTAGTTCAGTGGAAAATTGGAAAATTTTTTAATGGGTTTGCAATCGATTCTCTTACTTTGTTTCTCTCTATTTATTGCTATCTCTCTCTCTTGCTATCTGTTTCGCATAACCTGAAAATTGATTTGGATTTCAAAACCAACAAGTTTGTTGACATTAGATACGAAGGCCACACCGTCGTTCATTTTTTCACATTCTTTTTCTCTTTTGCTTCAAAAGTTTTCCACACTTTGAGTTGACGATATTGGACGAATTGATAATTGCCATCAACGTAAAGGGTGCCACGCCCAGTAATTCGCACTTTGTTGCATTTTGTTCTCTTATTAAAAAAGTTGAGAGTTCAAAGTGATGAACAATACTTTTACTCGCCCAATGAGTGTGAGAATAAACAGAGACGCAGATGCAAAAGAAAGCAAAAGCGAATAATAAATTGCAGATTTTTTGGCGTCTGTTGAACTCGAAACTCCCGACACTGTTGTCATTTATTGAAAGACAGCGATGAACTCTTAAATGGCCCCAATAAGCTCAAAATGTTCTCTCCCTTGACAGTCAATAAGACTAAACAGATGAGAAGGCCAAAAGTGCGTTCGTCAGCACTCAGGGGAACGCAAATTTCCATTAATGCCAATTATTAGGTGAAAAAACTGTCTGCTTTTTGTATTATTTTAGGTTGAAATCTCTTGAAACGATCAAAAATTTGTGAAGACAAGTTTTTATGCTGTTTACCAAATCTTATTGAGCCGAACTGGAAGTCTATCAAAAATTATTAATACAATTCTAAATAGATAATTATTTATTTTATTTAAACATTCTAAATTTGAAATTTTCGATACTATTATTGTTTTGATTTTTATTTAAGTTTCGTATTGTATACGCGAATGTTAAAATATATTAAAACTAATCAGATGATTCAATAAATGGAGCGATTAAAATCAGGTCTAGAGTGAAGTCAATCTACTAGAAAGCCTCCCACAATATCGAGGCGAACAAAAGACAGAAAATAATTCCAAAATTTTTTTTTTGATTTTTTCTTATGCACACGTCAGAAGATTTAGTGAATCTGCCCGAGAATAGTTTCCTTAAGATTTTTAGACTGGCTTTCCAAAGAATGGTCTTGCCTCTGGGTAAACTTTGTATTTACTTTTTAACTGGTTGAATGATATTAATCCTATTCGCTAAATAGCTAGTTTTTTGTTTGTGATTCAAACGTTTTTATTATAGCCTAGTTTAAATGCCTTAAGTTTCGTCTTTTATCTAGAAACTGAGAAACTTGATAAGCTAAAATTTGAAAGCATATTTTTGTTTAGTCAACGGTTTAAACTCATGAGCTTTATCTAAAATATCTTTAACTAGATGCTCTGCAACATATTCGACCTACAGACAATGACAAAAATGTTGCCGTTTTAATAAATAATAATAAAAATTTTCTTGCATGCCACGAAATATGTATATTAAAAAATAGAATTTATAAATACATATAATCGCCCATCATATGAATATAAATTAAATTATATAAGCAAGATTCTTTGGTCAGCCAAAAATGTTGTTTGCAACGTTTAGTAGAATTTTATAAAAGCAAATATAATTTCCACTTTCCCTGTGCAGCACGCAACGAAAAACATTTTAATAAATCAAGAGACTGGGCGAGTGGACAAGTTCGATATACATTGTATGTGTACATATAGTATATGTTTGTACATATCTTCTTGTAGAAGCAAAAAATAACATTCTAAATACATATTTACACAAGATATAGACGCAAATATTATGAAAATGAAATGAACAAATTTGCTGTCGACCAGTTGTTGTTGGCAATTCGCAAACTATTTTCGATATGAGCGTGTATGTGTATTTGTGAATCTATCTTTTTATATTTCTGTCTGTCACATATCTCACAGGGTTTGGTCTGACCGTCGTCTGATGTCTGTCGTCCACGCCCATCCCTAATCATTTCTATTCTGTTTGTATTCCAATGGAATAACCATAAACAATAACAAAGAACAGAGAACATTTGTCGAGTGTGTTCTTAAGTTAACAAGTTGTGGGGTAAAATCATTTTAATTAGAGTCTCGCAGTGAATCAGAATCATAAGTCATTGCTCCATTTAATGTTTTTTGGAATACTCAAATCTCAAATAAGCCATCACAAAGGAAAATTTAATTACAAAGGAATTATCGTCATTATCATATTATATTTTCATTTACTTTTTAGTCTTTCCGTTTTTGCAAAGAAATAGTTTAAAGTTGTGCGCAAATAACTCTTATAATTAAAAGTAGCAACTAAAATCATATATATCATTTAAAACAGAAATAAAAATGTATTTTTATTCGACAATTTAAACGTAAAGTTGAAAAGAAATAGGTTTTAATTGCTTTCTCTTGATATCTATTTCTTAACATCTGGTTTTATTAAGGGAATAATAGAAAGCTAATTAAACATCTGCTAGTAGATGCACAATATTATGACGAATATTGAACTCTACTGACAACAATACACATGTTTAATAGTTTATATATTAAACTGTACCTGATATACGATCAGCTTATTGAGGTATCTACATTGTAAACGAAGCGCCGTCAATTCCTCCACTATCCTATGTAAATTGCACGTTATCTTTATGTGCATGTCAGTGTATATCTGAGTATGTGTATAAGGTTGGGTTTCCAGCAGTGTCGTTAAGTTATTCCAGCTTGTTGAAGTTCCCCAGGTGGTAATTACGCATTTTTTGTGAATGCAGTTTTTTTTGTATGTACAAGTATCTCTCTTTGTGAGCTTCATGAAATATGCACAGACTGAAAGCACATTAGGGGCGTAAGGGAGAATAACTAAAAAGAATATACTTGGGGCAGAG
Organism: Drosophila phalerata; assembly: GCA_951394115.2. Classification (NCBI taxonomy): domain Eukaryota; kingdom Metazoa; phylum Arthropoda; class Insecta; order Diptera; family Drosophilidae; genus Drosophila; species Drosophila phalerata. The sequence continues at coordinate 10,581,610 of OX596008.2, forward strand.
TGCTCACTCATAAATGCACAAAAGGAAAACACAAGCACATAAAACATAAAATCCGAACTGAGTCAAAAGAATAGAAATCTTAGTAAATAACTTTTTGAACCTCATTTAAGTTTGACTCTTGTATGCCTAGTTAGTTTTTAGACCTTATTTAGTTAGATAGTTTTTAGATATGGACACTTATGATAAGGCATTCCCAATGTATCTCAAGCGTTAAGCAAATGTACATCATATTGCGATAGGAGTTTGTTTTGTTCGACTCAAGATAAAGTAAACTACATATAGGGGAAAGTACACACAAAAGATTAATTTTCTTGTGAAACTCACATTTATTTTAGTGATTTTAGGCATACAATTTTAAAGATACAAATTTCAGCAGTAAATTACCTACACTAATATCTTTTGATTATGTTTGATAAAATTACCAGCTGATGCCGCATATTACTAGAGCTTGAACAAAAAATAAAAAGAAATTTAATTATAAAGAAAACATGTTCCCATTTATATTTTATTATATAGTTATACCATTCCGCGCAATAAACAATTGTTTTCCTTGGAAAAGTTATTTATATTCATTGATTATACAGAAAATGTTTTCCCAGTCAGGTTCTGCCAGTTTTTTGTTGTTGTGGTTATTGATATAAAAGTATATATGTATTTATATAAAAGTATATATGTATAAAAAAACCTTGACTCTAACCAGAATCATACACTTTTCTCCAAGTAATTGAACAACAACTTATTTTATTTGAATATATTCTTAATTAACATTTGATTCTATCATATATTTACCTGACTCGTAAAAGAGCCTCACGTTATTTATAATATGCTCCTAAGAATCTGTTAAAATTGATAAGTACTGTCTTAAGGTTCTGATAAGGTGAGCTTAGTTTAGTGTGGGTTGCACTTTTGTTTTGGTTAAGTAAGGTCAGTTATATTTTAAATTGGACATTCACATTTTATTCATTATGTACATACATCCATAATTGCCTCAACTACACTTTCTATGAGTAATATTTTGTTTATTTCCATTTCCTTGTGTTCGTTCATTTTTAACTATCTAAATTATCTTTCATTTGCTGCACATTCCAAAGCTATTACTTATATGATTTTTTACCTTTTTATCATTATTATTTTGGCGTTTTGGGTATTTCAAGGCCAGTTAAAGCATTTGGCAAGTGAAAGCTTTGTTTTCGAATGGTTGTACAATAGTCGTAAACAGGTAATGCTTCCGATATTAGTCGAAAATTAAGTTTATGTAATGCAGTAATATAAAAATCTGAAGAGTTCACAGATCTCTCACTTTATGTGCTTATATGTGATATAGATGTATAACATTAATATTATAACTATTAATGTGTATCTATCTTCTTCAGTTACATATACTTATATATCTGTGTATGTTTGGTATTATTTTTATTATTGCTTTAGCGTGGGCGCAGTTTTGTTACCGGCTCGATGTCTCACAAAAAATAAAAAAAGAAAATCATTTTTTCTGTTCGTTTTTTTTGTGTATTGTATCTTGTAGTTGTTTTTTCGCTCTCGTCTTTGTTGTTATATGATTTTGTGAAAAAAAGATTTAATACAACACGTTGCCGTCGCTGTCGATGTCGCTGCTGCTGACGTTGCTTACGTCATAGGCGCCCACCGACAGCGCTGCCAGCGACAATCACGTTGACGTTGACGTCGGCGTCGCAGCGGCAGACTGTTTGGTGTGCTTGGCGTTTGGTGTGAGTGAGCGTGTGTGTGTGTGTGTGCGAAACTGATAAGGCGCAAAATCTATAAAAGTTTTTACATGCCTGTTAAGCAGTGGGAAATGGAAAAACATAACGAGCATTTTGGACCCAGTATATGTTATATGTATATATTTGAAAATCAAATGAAATCAATAATATTTAAGTTAAAGTTTAATTAATAACTATGAATTCTCATTTTTACTATTGTATATATATAGTCTCGATTAAAAGTTAAATTTAAATGAAATATTTAATTACTTTTTTCGAGCGAGTTGAATAGGCTGGAAGTTTTATATTTACGATAGCTTTAAATTACCTATATTAATAAAGCGGTTTGAGAATATGCTTAAACTTCTTTAATTATGATTAAGAGTCATAGAAAGCTAATAAATATATATTGAAATTATTATTTTCAAAATATTAATAAGCAAAACACTACACACGAACATATCATAGTTAAAAAGAAAACTCTATGTAAATAAAGTAATAAAATATTGTTTTATTAGAAAAATTAGTTTCTTTATTTTATAATTTTATTTAAAATTGTTTTTTATTTGAAAGTATTTTTTAATCATTGCTACTTAATTTCAAATTGTCCTAATCAAATAACTAAAACTAGAGAAGTGACCTTGACCTAGCTCAGTAATTAGCATCACGTGGGCAGAGAACTATGGCAATTTGTTGGCTCTGTCCAAAATCGGAACCTATCAGAAACATCATCAAATTTTTTGGCTACAGATATTTAGCAAGTTTAATGGTCAAATGGTGAGCTTGTTTGAGTTATGGCTAAGACTCAGTTTTAAGACTGAGGTTAAAAAACTGAAATAGGAAGTGCCCGAGCATAAACTTGGCCGCACTCTCAAGGCTGTCGATTAAGTTGATCGACAGAAAAAAAACAACATCGATAAAAGAAAAATATTATAAAGCGGTTTTATCAACTTAGTTATAAAGTAGTTAATGATTTTTGCATATTATTATATTGAGTTGCTGTTTCAAAAGTTTGATAACTAATTAATTATTTTTTATTTCTCTACTTTTTGCAGCGCAGTGGAACTTCAATGCTCCCCTCAAAACACTGATGAACGTATTTTCGAAGCAGCCTTTAAATGAGCTTCAGCAAAAGCTAAAAAATTTTAATAAAAATTACGTACAGCAGCTAAATAAACAGGGAGTGAGAGAGAAGGAGAGAATTAGTGAAAGAGAGGAGCAATCAACTATAAAATGAACAACAACATCAACAATAAAAACAAAATAATAAGTAACAACAATTTATGGTAAAACACACACATAAATAATCATTCATAACATATAGCATATAGTATAACCACGAGACTACAGATATTTAGTTGTAAAGTACATAGTTTAGTTTAACAAACAAAAAGAAAGAAAAAAACAAACAAAAACACAAACTAAAAAGAAAAACACGAAAAACAAAGCCAAGGCAAAAAATGGGCAAAAATAAGGAACAAATTTGTTTTTAAGTCAACAGCAGGCAACACTCCCAACAACAACAAGAGCAAGAAAGTCTTTGTGAAAGTATGAAACGCTTTATTAATTTATAAATTAAATACAAATAAAATTATGGCGCACTTAGTGTGCTTGACAAAAAAACAACAAATGCAAAAGAGAAAAAATTAAAGAAGCAAATTGGAAGATGAATAAAGAAGAGATAATTAATGTTTTTTCTTGGCAAAGTTCTCACATGTTCGCATATTTGTAAAAAATGGGAAGCGGTAAAAAAACAGGTCAGCCAAGTGTTGAGATTCATGGCGTTATTTATACGATTTCAGTGTTGGCTAACAAGCAAACTTTTACAGCACACATTGCAAGGGTTGTCAAATGCTTGTACATCGTTATCGCATAATAACAATACAATTTAGTGTTGCCAAAGCCAAAAACTTACCAATAAAAAAAGAACAAACGCTGAATTTCTTATGTGCCCATTAATACCCGCCCCCCCGGCCCCGCCCCCTGCTATTTACTGAGCTTACGTTTAGCTCTCGATGTTTTAGGCGTTCTAGACATACGGATACATATGTACTATAAATGTTGTACAATCAGCGACGACGTGCAACAATAAAATACAACAGATAAAAATGAGTACACAAAAAAAAAAAAACAAAACAAAATAAAATACAAGAAGAATATAAGAAAAGCAGCCGAAAGTTAATCAACATTCAATAGACACACTGACATATACACACGCTCATTAAAAGTGGCACCTAAAAGCAAGCGCACTCACCGAACATACATATACAAATACATACGTACATACATATTAGAAGATCATGCGTGGATTATCCACGTATCAATCGCAGGATCTAGGGCCTAAAATGCGCCAGAAAGAACCACATGAACTACTCAAATTCTAAAATAAATAATAAATATTAACATGAAGAACATGAAAATATATAAAGCAAAAACAAAAAAAAAACGCAGCAACAAATATAAAATCTAAATGTTTACATTTAAGTCGCAAGCAAAAATAAAAAACAAACTGAAATTTGTGTGTAAAAATCGTAAAATCGTAGCATTAATTAAACAAAAAAAAAATTTAATATTATACACTTACATAAAAGTAACAAAAAAAGATACCGAGAATATGTGCAAAAAAAAAAGAAAGATAGTGAGAGAACAAGAGAACAAGAAAGAGAAGCGCCAATTAAGTTTAATAATTTAAAAAGAAAAGCAAAAAACGTTATATACATATATATTCGAGTAAAAATTCATTATATATTTATTGTTTAAAATTTCTATACAAGAACTTTCTGTAAAAGTTAAAAGACCTTAAGGGTTTAGTATGTGGAGCAGCGAAGCCTTTTTTAAATAATAGGCTAAAAGAAGAAACAATCATATAAATTATTTTTTAATTGCTGTATTTTTTGTTAATTTATTTTTAAACGCCAAGCCTTTCAAATTATGTTGTGAAAAAAAAATTATTTATAAAAAAATGTACAACGTATGTATGTTTTAAACTAAATGAACTCTATTCATTTTTTTCTACTAGTTGCGTCAAAAAGTCATAAATATTAAACAATTAATTAACAAATAAATAAATAAATAATTAATGGAAGCACACATCACATTGTTTCTAAATGTTTAATGAACTTTTTGTTTAAAACAATTATTTTTATTTAACATAACACACACACACACCAGCGACAAAAAATAGGCGCATTAATAAATAATTGAGAGAATTAAACATACATGAATACATGCAAATACATAGTCTATAGTAGTCTGAGCAAACATTTTAATAAATAACAACATGAAAAATATTAATAAATATATTGAGAATATATACCGTATACATATGTATCTTTATACATAATGTATTATATTTCAGTCGAAACAAAATATAAAACGAATTTGGATTCCCTTTCGATTATTGTAGAGTTTCTGTGCAATTTGGTTTTTTTTTTATTAGTTAACTTTTAATGTAATTTATTTAGCAATGCTCTACAAATCATGTAACTGAGCTTTAATACTTGCTTTACGTATATTTGTATAAAGAGAAGGATATACATTATAATATTATATATATATAAATATGTATGTATATCATTTTGTATAACTTCCAAGAGAGAGAATCGTTTTAAGCTAACAAAAACCTGCTAAATAATGTGCAAATTGCAAATCTATATAATTCTATATAGTTTGTAATTTCGGCAAAGCAAAAATCATTTTTTGTCAAATATTCAAAAATGAATAACCTTTTGTTGTTGTTTCATGTGTGTGCGTGCGTTAAATTCGAGGTACATATATTTATAAATATATATATTAAATATGAAAGAAAGTAAAAACCGACAAAAAAAAAAGAACACAAAAGATAAAAGAAAATTCAAATTATTTAATTTAGTTTATACATTTAAGTTTATATAGCAAGTGCGTATATATAAATATATTTCAAGAAATAAAACCAACAACAAGCAAGATGAAATGTCTTAAAAAACAAAATTCAAGCATACAATAATAATAAAAAATAAAGCAAATTTGCGAGCAAGTAAACAAATTATAAATAATGATGGAAAAGAAATAAGAGGAAGAATTAAAACACAAAGGAAAAGATAAGTAAAAAACAAAACAAACAAACAAACAAAAAAACCAATAAAATGAATTTGAAATCCTTAAAAAAATATATATGAGAATGATGTATGTGTTGTCATTGGGCGGAAGATATGGGCAAATGGATTCCGATAGTTTGATTCAAAAGAAACTTTGTCAAGGCAACACTTTTGGCAAACTTTCCATGGAAATATGAGCATACATATATGCTAATTTAGCAACTGCTGTGGCGTGCTAACAACTTGTCCCCGATGTGAAAACTTCCTTCAGTTATGATTATAATAATACTTTATGAAGGTATCCCAAAAAGGCAACCTCCTTAGTACGAGTATATCCAACCCACTTTATCCTATCCAACATAATTTAATTACTTAGTTCTGCTGAAGGCGCAAAACTTCATTACAGGTTTTCGTAACGACTCCAAGGTGTTGTCAAGGTAGTAAGTATTCCACACACACACAACCGAAATAACAATAAAGGCTAACACATATGCAAACTACACGCAAAGGAACTGCTGGCCAATATATTTGTATCTGGCTTAGGCAAAATGATTTCTGCCAAAAGTGGCAACTAGAAACACCTGCTGCCTATACTATACGTGTGTTTCTGTATACATCTTAGTTATTATAGTTATACAAATTAGTTAAAGTTAAAATTTTTTAGCAGACTTGCAACTTTTTCATTTATAATATTATTGCATTTTTTTTTTCATTTTTATAGTAAAAGAAATATAGTTCTCATTCAGTCTTATTAAATTTTATTTTTATTTTAATGCTAGGTTGCTTATTTTCTGTTGTCGATTGCTATTAGTTTAAAAAAACATTATTTTTAGTATGTAGAGTGATAGTAAGAAAATCTTAAAATTTTTAATATTAAGTCTAGCTAGTTGAATTGATTTGTGGCTTATATTATGCTTACATTCTTATGTATATGAAGTCATTTAAAAAAATCTTTCTGAGAAATAAAGATAATGATGTGTTATAGGAATTTAAAAAAATTAATAATTTAAAAATTACTGCTAACAAATGAAAATAATGCTGAAGCTTATAACAATTTTAAAGTATATTTTAATAAAATCTAATTAAAGAATAATTAGATAAGAAAACTTAATTCACTTACTTCACACTAAAATAATTGAGAATAACACAAAGATAATTTTTTAATGTATTAAATTAATTTATTTAAGAGAGAGTATATTTAGAAAGAATTTATATCAATGTTGTTACTAATTAAATAAATTAAATTAATTTACAACTGAAGTTTAATAAAATTAATGCATTTGGTAACGAATTTTATGTAATTGTTTATTTATTAATATTTATTGCACTAGTATAAATTTGAATGTTATACCGAACTAAACAATATAATGTGAGATATATATACTAAAAAATTTAAAACAATTATGCTTCGTTTTATTAAAAATCTATATGTAATTTACAGTTCTTTCAGTTATCACGATATCCTGTAATCAAATCTTTCGTATGTGAAACTTTTAAAAAATTGAAAACTTAAATTCTTGTAACAGAACACAATAACAGATCAAAAGATAGTTGAAGTTCTGAAGTTACCTCAACAATGGAACTAACAAAACTTGCGAAATCGGACAACCCACAAGAACAGAGCTCACAACCATTTGCCATATATAGACTGCCAAACTTTTGCATAATTTTTTTTTGCGGTTTTTTGCAACACACACACGCACACCAAGTTAAACATACTCAGCTGTGACACACTTGCCGTTGGGTTTGTTTTACTTTTTACGTTGGAAAAGAGAGAATAACGAAAAGCGGTTTTTACTTAGTTTCCTTGATTTTAGTTGCCGAGAAAAAAGTTACAAAAGTTGGCGTGTATACACGACACATGCACAAACTTAACACACACACACACACGCACCTACATATATTTATGTATGTTTTTGCATACATACTTACATGGCATGAGGGGTTAGGACGAGGCTTATGGGTCGTTTTCCAAGTACTGAGAGCATGTCGTAAGGTTATTTATAGCAACACATCGTTTTTTGGGTATGTGTGTATATGAGAGTATTAATATTACTTTGCCTCGTTTGCTTGGCTGCCATTTTGGCTGCCAACTTTGCCAGGAGCTGCAGGACAGGACAACAGCTAAGCAGCTTTATGATTTACCTCCCAACCCCCCGACAAACATACTAGGTATGTATGGCAACTAAATGTGCATACTGAACACTGGACACTGGACAGTGGGACTTTAGACTTTGGACTGATTCTAAAATCGGAAAACATAGCTTTAGTTTCTTTACAAATACAAGTATCGTCTAACACCATTCCTTGATTTGGCCAGAATTGTAAAGGGAGTGGCCTTCTTTTTAGCCTAAAGCCGGAACACAACCCATAAGTAGTTGGCTTTGTTTGTTTGTAGTTATTTCTGTCCTGGCTTGCTTTAATGTCGCAACAAAAAAGAAAACACATTCGTTACTTGTTATGTGTTGCTATCCATCGCCAATTAGTTTGAACAGACATAGGCAAAGACCCTACCCAACCATTATTCTGAAAAATTTATGAGAGTGCGAATTTGTTGTCAACTTCTTGCTTTTCTGCCTGAATAACAAAAGAAGGACAGGGAGTGGACATAATTCTGGCTATTGTTACCATTAAAAATTACAAATCAACAACGTATGAATATATTTTATGCACCAATTTTATTCATAATATAAATTTTATTTGTAATTTTCTGTTTTAAAAATAAAAACTATTTTTATCTGTTTCAAAATCCAAATGAAAGTCTAAGATATTTTATTTTTTTTTAATGTAAAATATTTTCTTTAGCGCGAGCATTGTTTAATAATTCGTATGTTTTATATCTATAATTAGCATAGACTGCGCAAAAAGAATAAACTTTATTTATTGGCCATATTAAAAAGGCAACAATCAGACATATAAACTATTATATAATTCTATAGCAAAAATTTGAAGAGCAGCCAATACTTATAACTAATCCATAGTAGACCAAGAGAATTATGTAGAATGTATAACGGAAGCATAAACAACTAACAAAATGTGCGTTGTTGAGGAGTTTAATAAATATAGCTGAAACATTTCAATGCTACGAATTTTTTATTGTTTTTTTTTTGAGACATTTGAATTGATTCAACAAATATTTGCAGAAATACTATAAGAATTTTTGTCCTCTCTCTTTATAAGTTAATAATAATATTTTTCTCATTTTTTTTTAGTTATATCTACGTTAGGAAAATAGTCTGTAAATTTTCTGCATTAGCTATTTTTTATTTTATTAAAATATATTTCAATTGCAGCAGAACACAAAAAAAAAATGGTGAATGTGTATTAATGTAATTCGCCTATTTTTGAAATTTTATTAATATCTTATCTATTTTTGTCAGCTGGTGATAACTGTACAAATATTTAAGATACCATAAGAAACCAAACTGGCTTTAATTTTTTTTGAAGATATTATGTACGAGCTTATTGCCAAAATGTAATTTATATAAGATTAAATAATCCATTATATGTTAAATACGTATTTGTAACTCAAATAATTGTTAAAAAAATCTTCATTGTCAAAAGTAACTTACGAGTTCGCATAGTTGTACAACACGAATAAAAACAGCAAAAAAATGGAAAATAAATAAAATAAAATACATAAATATGCTGAGGCCATTGAGTGGAATATACTTTATAGCTAGATAAAATTTGGAGTGCATATTTGCATACCTATTTATTTTAGGTAAAATTATAATACATAAAAGCTAAGCACAATAATAACTGCAATTGAATCAGTGTTTATTTTTTCCTACACAATACCAACAGTTAAATGCTCTTACTTTAAAACTAGAGTAGCTAAAAATAAAATAATTTATTTTTGATTTTAAATACTATGTCTTTCAATCGAAGAACATACATACTTTACTTTTGTATTGTACCATCATTTTACTCCATAAGCAGCCGGTGCAATTAATTATTAACATGCTATTGTTAACATCGCAATTGATAAACAAATTAAAGTGCTCTTCCCACTCGGTTCTGATTTATTTATATATTTTTTATTTGCTTGCATTTCCTCGTATTTTCAGATCATGTGCCGCCAAAAGCTGTCAATGCTCATTTTCATTTTGCGTGATGCAGCGTCAACAGCTGGCCACTGAGTAGGCCAAGAAGAGAGCATGGCCCATACTGAACTGGGTCCCGTTTTCATATCAACTGAGTCAGCCAGACTGGCTCTGAGACTGGTTGACCGGTTGGTTGGCAGTTTGGTCGCTTGGCTGATTGTTAAAATGATTTCTGATTTAATTTTCCAAATGGCTGCATATACAAAATGCCGCCACAACCAACGCCTCCATGATGCCGTAATGGGCGTGGCAGTGCATTGTATGACTACCAACAGTTGTTGCCTGCTGTAAATTCAAAAAAAATATACAATCTGTATAATTAACGATTCTTGCGACCTGTTTGTTTCGGACTTCACACACTTCAGTTGTGCATTGTGCATTTTAATTTGTAGAATTATTGAATTGGTTTCGACTTTTGGCAAGTGGAAAAATTTGAGACTACCTGTTGTTAATTAGACGAAGACCAGACTGAACCAAAAAAAAACATCATTTGACATCGTATGAGTAACTGGAATTAAATTACTTAAAACGTGTGCTCGATTTCAAGTATGATAAATTAGATAGTAATGCCCTGCACATTCTGAATCAAATCAATGAAACTACCTAGATTAAGTGTGAATTCAATGGTACTCTGTTGAGCTTGGAGATACTGTGCAATAAAATGTCAATAAAATGACAATTAATAAAACCATCAATATATTAGCGGATTTTAAAATAATTTATTATATGATGAATTATGTCAAAAGATTTTAAAATGGACTAATGGCATGCAATGAATGGTATTTAAAATAAAATAATATATATCTATCTATTTAAGAATAATACACTAAAAATAAGCTAAAAATATCTCACGGATTCTTATTTTACTTATATTTTTGTTCTCATAGACGTATATAAAAAAATAAACTTAGTTGAGGACAAATAAATAAATTCATACAAACAAAACAAATTGCTAAAAATATCAAACAGAATTGACGATGTGATATGAAAATTTTACACACTTTCCACGCCATTTAAAAACTGTATTATTCACTCTTTTAAAAGCAAAAACAATATTTTCCAGTCATTGCAATAAAAAGAGATTTTATTGACCCAAGCGAATAGCTTAATAAACATAGACTATTGAAAGTCGATGAAAATGTAAACAAATATTCTGGCTATTTATGTGTATGATAACTTTGGAAAATTTTGACTCATTCATTTTCTGCACCGATGAGTGATAATGTTTTAAAATATTGTTGTATAAATATTGATTGCCATAAAGCAAAGACTCTTAAATTGATTAATATTAATGCTATGCAAGTGGCCAGATAGTATTTAATATTATTAAATGGCGTTAACAGTGCGTGTGATAAATATTTTTATTTAAAAAAATAGTAGAAGTCAACAAATTTCTTGTTTTTTCTTATTATATTTTAATTTTTCCAATGTCAAGTATAATAAATTTAAAAAAATATTAGTTGTCACAATTTAATTATGTACATCCCTTTCCTCCTTTGTATTAGACTATAGGGTGTCCACATTAAGTAAAATAAATTCAATTATCATTAATGCCTAAATTAGTAAAACGAAGTTTGCCTTTTTTTGGCACACGCAACAATTCGAAATTCATTTGATAAAATAATATTAAGAATTAATTAAAAGATCTTAATTGATAACAATTCTACAGACAGTTTCTACTGAAAATAAAATATTTGTGAAAATGTATGTTAAATTGTAAATTTATTGTCATGTTGCTAATTTTTTTTTATAATTACACTAGGCAACAGTCAAAAAATTACACGAACCAAACCCACTTTTTTGGATAGATTTGGGGCCAAAAACGACGAAAAACATTTTTTTTTTTTTTCTATGGTGAAATTTTTTTTTTAGAATTTTTTAAAAATCTGTCTTTTTTTTCGAACTTTTTTTCAGAGGTGCGCCGACTTATAACATCATTACTCGAGAATGACAAAACTGATTTTCAAAAGCTTTACTATTTCTGAAAGTCAATGAATTTATCTATAATTCATTAATACAAAGTTTTAGATTTAAGCCAGGAGTTAAAGAGACATTAATTTTTGAATTAAGAAAATGATGATTTTTTTAAAGCTTTTTTTTTAGCTTTTTTTACTTTAAAATTCGAGGAAAAGTCGAAAAAAATTTATTACATTTTGTCTTTAATTTTATTTGCATAGTTGCATTAATTACGCGTCGTTAAAGATATGTCTTATCAAAATCTGTGGAGAGACGGCGATATAATATTTTTTTGTGTCTAAGCATGTTTTTGTCGACTTTTTTGACTTCCTCGTAGAGTGGCATAACCTTTAGTATGAAAATTTGTTGTGATTTTTAAGATATCTTCACCAATCTTACACAATATCAATTTGTTATTATTTTACACATTTTGACCATATTTGGTTCAAATCAGTGTACTATATCGTATAGCTGCCATAGTAACGATCGTTCGAAAATCAAGGTTTATTATTAAAAAGTTTTTTGTTTTTTAAGGTATATCATCCAATCCCGCTGGTTATGTATTTAGTAATGTGGTATGTATCCCTACCAAATTTGGTGCAGCTATGCAAATAAAATTGAAGACAAAATGTAATAAATTTTTTTCGACTTTTCCTCGAATTTTAAAGTAAAAAAAGCTAAAAAAAAGCTTTAAAAAAATCATCATTTTCTTAATTCAAAAATTGATATCTCTTAAACTATAAGTTTAAATCCAAAACTTTGTATAAATGAATTCTAGATATATTCATTGGCTTTCCGAAAAAGTAAAGCTTTTGAATACCGGTTTTGGCATTCGGGTGTAATGATGACAAAAGTGGGCGTACCTCTAAAAAAAAACCTTAAAAAAACAGGCAAATTTCAAAAAATTCTAAAAAAAAAAATCTGCCATAGAAAAAAAAAAAAAAAATGTTTTTCGTCGTTTTTGGACCCAAATCTATCAAAAAAAGTGGGTTTGGTTCGTGTAATAGACAAAAAGTTGAAAATTGTTGCCTAGTGTTATTGATGCTTTGCGTGGGTGTTGTTGATGGTACGCATTTGAGTTGGACGGGTTGATTAGTGCATATATAAAATCTGACTTGTTGTCCGGACTCTTTTGTATTTCTCTATTTGTATAATTTATTTGTGTGTTTGTATCACATGTGCGTGTGTGTGCGTATGTGGCAAAGTGGTGTTAATTGATGGGGAGGACAAAGCTGACACAACAACAAAAACTTGTTGCCAGTCGTCATTCGTCAGTCAGTCATTTAGTCACATCACAAAATGTTTGTCAATGCGCCTGCGCCATATTGAAAGCTATACATTCTTAAAGAACTGATTTTTTTTCTTAAAGTGAAGCCTTGCTAAATTAAAAAATTAAATTAAAATCTGGAACAGACAATGTAATTATACGATCTTTTTTTAAAGAACTTTTAAAGCTGCAAAATCTTCAAAATTAAATTAAAGTTCTTAAATTAGCAAAAATTTAAGTGTTTCCACTGAGGTTCTTCATATTATTTTAAATGTGTAAAATGCAATGACTAATTGTTATTTTAAGCTATTGTCATTGGCGATTACAGCTAATTTGAGCAGTTGTCTATCTATGATTAATGACTCTGCTGCGATTCTTTGACATTTCGCTAAAACAGTGTTTTTCTATACTTGTGCTTGTTTTATATGTGGAACATTTTTTTTGGCGTCAAGTACACACACACACACACACAAACGCACACACAATTGTAGTGGGCAGACAAAAATTGTGACAATTACGTCAATTTGGCGCTGATTTTCTTCAGTCCCACTATATATGTACACAAGTGTGAGACTTTTTGTGTGTGTGTATGTGTGTGTGTATAAAAATGTTTGTATCTGTGAGATTGTATCTGCAGCGCATCTCTTGGCCAGCCATTCAATTCATGTTCACACGTGTGTTTATTTTGCGGCAATTCGCTGTGGAGGTGGATATGTCTGTTGGGCTTACATACATATATACATAAATGTATACATACAATCATATACAAAAGAAATATACATAACCAATACACATCATATAAAGTGTTATGGCATTTGTGGCATTGATTTGTTTAATTTTTAAATGGCACACATACACGCGCATATTCGCACATTTTTCAATTTTTATTGAGTGTCATTAAATTATTATACAATTCATTTTGTGGTCACCTCACGATGCTCGTATTTCATGCGAATTAATTCGAATATATTTTATATGCCAATTTATTAGTTAGCTAATATAAATAAATACTATTCTTATACCATATATTATTTTTAATTTCAAAAGGGTATTTCTAAGTTGAGTAGTCTCAACTATTAGTGTTTGTAATTAAAATTGTAATATTTTGTATATTTTGTGTGACCATAATTTGCATTTTGTATTCTTTTTATTGCGTCGATGATAATATAAAAATGTTTTAATTAGTATTTTAATAATTTACAATTCATAAAAAAGTTTATGCCACTTTATGCGTCTAATATTTTTTAGAAAGTATGAAAATATATTTATAAGCAAAAATTTTGAGCACTTAGAAATCAATAAAATCGATTCAAGTATAAAAAAATCGATTCAAGTACTATATGTATTAATTGGTAGTTTTCATTTAATTTTAATATTAATTTTCTTTTGGTGCTTTTAATGTCAATGAATATAAGAGTATGAAATTTGTTATTTAGGGATGCAAAGAAATAAAATAATTAGTTTTAAATTAAATTGAAACTTAGTCACAATAAAGTGAAAACTGCAATAATTTCTAAGTCAACAAATTGGAGCATTAGCACTTTAATAGTAAAAGGACATTGATGCTTTCGTTCAACAAATCAATTTGTTTGCTCAGACGAAATCAAAACTGCTGAATCATGGCGACAAATGTTCATCAAAATAATATGCGTCGTTGGTCAAAGTTAGGCAATAGAGAGAATGGTCCAAGGAAGGCACGATGTGGTCCGGTTTGGCCAGAAAAGTGTCAGGTAGACAACTAATTAAGGCACGTGGCCAAAAATAACAAGCATCACAAAAAAGAAAGCAGATAAATGTAATGGCAATGGCAAATTACAATTGTTTGCACTTCGGCAAAGACAAAAGTCAAAGGCGGGGACAAAGATGGAGGCAAAAATACGAAAATACCAAAAGTTGCATTTGGCTAACTTATTTTTTTTTGTTTTTGTTGAGCTAAAAAGGCATACGATTCAATTAATTTGTGATTATTTAGCAAAATCAAATAGAAAGCCAATCCAAAGTGCAATTAAAACAAGAGACTAAGTATCAGAGAGAATCGAATGCCAGTAGAATATTCAACGAATTTAATATGTGGGTGGGTGGTGAGTAAATAAATTGCACGGAGAAATACAGTAATATTCAAAATAATCTGAGGAAAGTCATTTATTTGAAGATTTTCTTACGGAAAATATATAATAAGAGTGTTGAGTATAATAATTACACCCTGTAAAAAAAGAGAGTGATACTAATTATCAGGAATTTAAAAAATCAACATTTTTCAACCTGTTATATAGAGACATTCCAAATTTATTTAATAAAATTTTTAACCGAGCAAAGGGATTTTCTTATATTTGCAAAATGCTTACAGGGAAATTTCCTTTGACTATATATTTTAATGTGCTGTTAGTATAAATACAGGTCATTAAACTCATTAATTATATTTATTGCGACGCGGTCAAAGTTTACCTAGCACAATAAACACACATATTGGACTTATAGACATACCGTGTATATGTTGTTCATAATTAGAAATGATGTTAACACGTGAGAGATATAATATCTGAGATATAATATTGTGTATACATGCAACCAGTTCGTATCTGTTGTGCCTACACATGTCTCAGGTTTATGTATGTATATACAATACGAGTATGAGTACGGGTATCTTTCTCAAATTGAGATAAAAAAAGCACTCATACGCCGTGTGGTTCCCTCCATCATCGAGCAGCTCAGAGAGTCAACGATGTCGCCGTAATTGCCTCAAGTAGATCTCTCGCATTTCTCGTACTCGAGCGAACGCTTAAAACGGTAAACGTGTTTTGCCCCTAATTTGATTTGCCGTCTTAATTGGGGCGTGGATTTTGTTTTTGTCAGCTGCGGATGAGCTCATTGTTAAATTGTTCAAAATATACTCGTATGTATATATTTATTCGAAAATGTACACATTAATTAGCCATTTTCAGATTATGTTGTTGATTACGCTAAAGTCGTGTGGCACGATATTTTTCAACACTGATTGGACTTTATATGCTGGCATAAAGATACAGAAAAAGATATGGTAAAATTAAAGAAATTAATTTATTAACTGATCTAAAATCATTTATAAAGTCCATAATTAAGAAAAGGTGATTCGGATCATGCTATAATTTATTTGTTTAAGTTGTTGTCGTTTTTATACAGTTTGCGATTATCTGTCTCAAATTGTTTATTTATTTTTTAACCGCTGAACAGTCGTATTTAATTATATGTACAAGGGCTGTAAATAATTAGATTTCTATATAATCTATTTTAATTATTACGAGTATATGCAATATAATTATAAAATATTTGCACACACTAATCATTTATTATTAACACCTTTTACTTCTAGTTGCTGCTATAGTATTAATCATGAAAACTCATAGGCTTCAACGTTCCCTCATGAATATATATGTCTATATGTACTCGCATATATACGTATGTATGTATAGATTTGCATGTGTGCGTATTTAACTCATCCCATGTTATTCGCAACTCACATTGCATTTTGCTCGCGTCACTCGCATTAAACTCATTGAACCGCATGAAGCCAACTAAACTGACAACGTCAACAACATACAAATAATAACAGCAACAACAAAAATGACAACATTTAAAAATACAACAACAATTGAAATAATATGGAAGACCACACGCGTCAATAGCGTCAAAAAATGCGTACTACAAAAATAAAGACTATAAATACGCAACTAAAATAGAAATCATAATAGTGAATATAGTTTAAATAGCACACACAGACGTGGCATCTGTTAATTCAAATTTAGTTGAACCAAACAAATTGTAGACTATATTTAACTAAGCATATGGGATAGGATGACGAAGCCGATGATCTTCGACAATGTTTAGTTTATTTTTTTTGATCTATAAATAGAACATAGTTCCAGCCAAATGTAAAGTATTTGTGGTTGCTTTGAAAGCAGTCAATCTTCTTTACTTTTTCTTATACTAAGTTAAGATGCTATTTTGTTCAGAGACTGTTATTATTATAATAAGTTTTATAATGATTGCTTTAAATTGTATTTAAAATACTTTCAATAATTCATCATCAATAATCAACAAATAATTTTTTTCAGAAATAATAATTATTCCCTGAGTTTACTTGTTCTTTAACAATAAATATAATTTTTATTAAAAATAAATCTCAAGTTGTAGCACTATTCTTTTAAATTTCTTTAGGTCAAAATTATAATTTGAATTTTATTTTTGAGCCAACAAAAATCAGGGAATAATCCTTACATTGTGCTTTGAAAAAAATATTAGAATTAATTACTATTTTGTGAACAGATTAATAAAAATCATTATTTTGTAAATCATGGTAAAAGTGCATAGAATAAAGAAGAATAAGGGTATATTTTACACAATTTAAAAGTAATTGCATTACTTTTTCAATTTAAAAATTAACAGAAATTAATAATTTTTTTCAGTTCCTGATTAATCTAGATGTTCAGCAACCCTTAAATAAATTGGGTGCATATTAATTATGTGTATTTGATGAATGCTTCAACCATGAAAATATACTCCAAAACTTAGCTACAATTCATTATACTAGAATTCAAAATGAACCTTTGGAGTTCTTAACTAAAGCTTAGAAAAGGCAATAAGATGCATACTCGAGAATGGAAAACTTGAGTAATTACTTGAAAGGAAAACTTGCCTGCCTGCAGTTTAAAGAAGCCATAACCAGCAAGACCCTTCAATTGACTGACTGGCAATTCACAGCGATTTTACGCACTCTTCAGCAATATATAGTAGGTAGGTGGGATGGCAATGTAAGGAGAGGAATTTAGTCAATTACACTAGGCAACAATTTTCAACTTTTTGTCTATTACACGAACCAAACCCACTTTTTTGGATAGATTTGGGGCTCCAAATGACGAAAAACATTTTTTTTTTTTTTTTTATGGTGAGATTTTTTTTTTAGAATTTTTTGAAATTTGGCTTTTTTTTTTGTACTTTTTTTCAGAGGTGCGCCCAGTTTTTTCATCATTACTCGAGAACGCCGAAACCGATTTTCAAAAACATTACTTTTCCTGAAAGCCATTGAATATATCTATAATTCATTAATACAAAGTTTTGGATTTAAACTTATAGTTTAAGAGATATCAATTTTTGAATTAAGAAAATGATGATTTTTTTTAAGCTTTTTTATTAGCTTTTTTTACTTTAAAATTTGAGGAAAAGTCGAAAAAAATTTATTACATTTTGTCTTTAATTTTATTTGCATAGCTGCATTAATTACGCGTCGTTTATGATATGTCTTATCAAAATCTGTGGAGAGACGGCGATGTATTATTTATTTTTGTCTAGGCATGTTTTTGTCGAATTTTATGATTTTCTTGTAGAGCGGCATGACATTTAGTATGAAAAACTTTTTGGTTTCTTAAGATATCTTAACCAAACTCACAGATAGTGTATTTGGGACTGTCTCATACACCCTGACCAAATTTGGTCTAAATCGGATTACTATATCATATAGCTGCCATAGGAACGATCGTTAGAAATACAGGGGTTAGTATGAAAAAGTTTTTTGTTTTTTGAGATATATCATCCAATCTTGCTGGTTATGTATTTAGTAATGTGGTATGTATCCCTACCAAAATTGGTTCAAATCGGATCACTATTCAATATAGCTGCCATAGGAACGATCAGTCGAAAATTCACCTTTAGTATGAAAAACTTTTTTATTTTCTAAGATATTTTAATCGAACTCACAAATTGTGTACTCTTTGTTGTCCTTTACATCTTTATTTATTTTGGTTCGAATCTGTCTACTATATCATACAGCTGCCATAGGACCGATCGGTCTAAAAACAAGTTTTAGTATAAAAAACATTTGTGTTTTTTGAGATATCTTAACTAAACTGATAGAATATGCATATATGTTGGTCTTATGCATCCTGACCAAAGTTGGTTCAAATCGGTCCACTATATCATATAGCTGTCATAGGACCGATCGGTAGAAAATCATGTTTTAGTATAAAAAACTTTTTTGTTTTTGGAGAAATCTCAATAAAACTCATAAATTGGGTATCTTTAATTGCCCATTACATCCTTACCAAATTTGGTAGAAATCGGACCACTATATCATATAGCTGCCATAGGAACAATCGATACGAACGGTCGATAAGCAACCTTTAGTATGAAAAACTTTTTTGTTTTTAAAGTTATCTGTTCAAAACTTACAAGTTATAAGCCTTCTATTGCCTTATACAACCTGTCCAAATTTGGTTGGAATCGGATCACTATAACATATAGCTTCCATGGGACCGGTCAGTCGAAAGTCTACCTTTGCGTAAAATTGTTTTATTGTCAATATACTAATAACTTAGCCGTCCTTCCATAGATTTTAACGGTAAACATACGCAACGATTGGTAATTAATATAGCTATATATATATAAACAAATTTAATAGTTCAGATGACCATCTTAAATGCATATTCTGTCAGATTGGTTAAAATATCTCAAAAAACAAAAAACTTTTTAATACTAAACCTTGATTTTCAAACGATCGTTCCTATGGCAGCTATATGATATAGTACACCGATTTGAACCAAATTTGGTCAAAATGTGTAAAATAACAACAATTTGATATTGTGTGAGATTGGTGAAGATATCTCAAAAATCACAAAAAATTTTCATACTAAAGGTTATGCCACTCTACAAGGAAGTCAAAAAAGTCGACAAAAACATGCCTAGACACAAAAAAATATTATATCGCCGTCTCTCCACAGACTTTGATAAGACTTATCTTTAACGACGCGTAATTAATGCAGCTATGCAAATAAAATTAAAGACAAAATGTAATAAATTTTTTTCGACTTTTCCTCGAATTTTAAAGTAAAAAAAGCTAAAAAAAAAGCTTTAAAAAAATCATAATTTTCTTAATTCAAAAATTGATATCTCTTAAACTATAAGTTTAAATCCAAAACTTTGTATTAATGAATTATAGATATATTCATTGACTTTCAGAAATAGTAAAGCTTTTGAAAATCGGTTTAGTCATTCTCGAGTAATGATGACATAAGTCGGAGCACCTCTGAAAAAGTACGAAAAAAAAGCCAGATTTTTAAAAAATTCTAAAAAAAAAATTTCACCATAGAAAAAAAAAAAAAAATGTTTTTCGTCGTTTTTGGCCCCAAATCTATCCAAAAAAGTGGGTTTGGTTCGTGTAATTTTTTGGCTGTTGCCTAGTGTTATTCAGCGAGGACGCGCCCGATTCACTCAAAAAGCAAGCCTTTCAGTGGCAATTTGAGACGCAGAGGCAAAGCAATTACAGCCAAAAGGAGCCAAGAGAAGGCAAAGGCTGGCAATGCCATTAGCGCTATGATGCTGAAATGGAAAACGAAAAGTGGACGAGCTATTGGCGTCCTTGGCGCATAACCTTCTGGGCAGCTTCTGCTTGGGATTCGGATTCGGATTTGGAGTCGCATACGGATTCGTTAAACAAATGAAGCGAAAGTTTAACTTTAGCACGCCAGCAGTTTTATTTGATTTACACACAGGTGCACAGGCTGTTACCTGCTTGCCGTGCCATGCTGGTGTCAGGATGAAAAATGGCAGACGTTTTGGCTGATAATAAATCAATGAAGGGGAGGGCTCTTCCAATGGGCGTGGTTGTGTGGTGATGTTATTGGTAGCCCACATATTGAACGTTTGAATACTTAATTAAGACAATTATTTCGATGCGGTTGCGTTATAAAATGTTAAACGCCGCAACGACAACTAATCAATATGCGTCGTGTTCGTTCGTTGTCACACGCGGCGTATGCGTAATGTCAACAGTTGTGAGCGAACACACCTCAAAATCCTTGACCAAAACGGCTGTGCCAGTCCCATGCCCTTTCAGACCCTTCAGTCGTTATCCGTTCATGTATCCTTGAAACCAAATACATTAACGCTAAGTGGACTGGACGTTCGATATCAACGCCTTGTCTCGCCTGTGTCGTTTTCAAGCTAAGTGAGTTTATTCTACATGCCACATGATTGTTTGATATACAAATATTTTAACCATTATTCTATATTCCTTCTTCATCATTCACTCGCTATTTACTTTTGCTGACGTTGCATTTTATGGCCGCACACTGGACGTATGAGTAATTCGTTTGATTAGCTGCGATTATTATAATCTTACCAAGAAGTCCTTGGCTACAAAACCTCACATATGACCCATATATAAAACTAAGTGAGCACTTGATATCTATTTTTATCACCTGATAAGTACAGCATTAGGACACAACTTATGGTTTCCTATTAAAGTATATATATTTCTAAAAATTATATAAACTTATATATTATTCTACTTAATTGTTTTATTTATTCTATTTAATTAATAATTTTTAGTTTTCTCGAATTATAAGTTTTACATACATTTTTCAATATCACTATATATTTTGACAATACCTTATGAATTACCTTACCTGTTATGAATTAATAAAGAAGTTACACTTTTAGCAAGTGACAGTTTGAAATCAATTGTAACAGTGTAGTAACAATTGTACTTAGTTTCCGCAATTTCCCCAGAACTATTATATAAAAGCTCCCAAGCTTTTACAAGGCTAGAAAGAATCAGCAGATGCAAAGAAAAACCTATAACAATAGAATTTTGAATTCTGAATCATGGATAGTATGAGAAATGGCAATTACTAGATTCCAGACATCTAGCAATGTGGAAATTTTTGCATTTCAACAACAAAGGAATAATCGCCGCCGGCGCTTGCCAGCTGAGATAATCTTCTTAACAATCAAACTTCACAGGGTGTCGGTAATAAGGGAGAAGCTGTAAACGCTGAAAACAGACAGTCGGAGATAAAGGAAATTCAAAGAAAATTAAAAGAATATGCAAATGCTATCTTCTAAAGCCAGAGTCGCCATAGATCTAATATTGTTATGTATCAAAAAACCAATAAGCTCAAATCAAGTTAGTTCAAATTATTTAATAAGTTCAATAAGATGAGCGAATGAATTCTTTATTTTTTGTAATTCTTATAATGTTGTAAAAACTTTACCGATTTCCATAGGGAAATCTAATTTGAAGCTTATACCCTTAAATTGAGTTTGTTATTCTTATTTAATTTATGAGCATTTTAATTGTATTATACTAATTTTAAAAAATTATTTAATGAGCATCTAATTAGAGATAATTAATTTTTTTTAAGTATTTAAGTTTTTTACATTTATGGCAATTATTTTCTTTCTCCGAAATTACAAATTTGCATAAATATTTAAATTCTGAATTGACGTTGAGGATCATTGTCTATTTAATTATTGTTTGATGTCTATATTGTCATTGCGCCTAAGTTTTTTTCATTAATATTCTCAAGAAATCAATTTTAATTATTAAGTTTCCTATTTTTTGGAAAACTTTCCTTTTCATTTAATTCGTTGACATAACTTTGTCTTATTTAAGCCAAAAATTAATACTTCATTTTGGGATTAAAAACATTAATAAAAGCCATTAAGTACAAAAGTTAAAATAAATAAGCTACCAGAACATTTATTCTACGATTCGGTGCAAAAACTTTAGTAATATCCAAAAAAAAGGAAACAAAACTCAACATTTAGTGGATTTATTGCTGTATATGAAAATCATTTTGTGTTACTGTATGTTGTTGTTGCTGTACAAGTTGATTTTTTTTTGTTTTTGGTGTTACTGTAATTTAACTGTCATTTACATTTCAGTGTTTGCTGTTTTCCATTCGTTGCCAACGGCGTCACTGTCGTCTTGTTGTTCTTGTTGCTTGTGCTGACAATAAAAACCGAAATCAATAAAATGAAAATTGATGCTTTCAGCCGTAAAACAAAACGGAAATTGAAATGTGGTTAAATGTATGTGTGAAAGAGTGTAAGGGTGAGTTCGAAAAAAAGATAGAGAGAGAGAGAGAGAGAGCTAGGGAGAATTGTGGTCTGTAATTGTAGACCTTAGTTGGTGCAGCTCGCCAGTTCAGGGTCAATTTCCTTCTATAGCTTACAACACGAACTAGCACGAGCTTATAGCCATCCGATTCTCAATAGGTTTCGGGTCTTGTCGACCCATTTTAATGAAATATTTATGCACGTATGCAAATCGATTACCAGTTGGATCGAATTTTAAGGGTCAGCAGCTCAACAGCTCAGCAGCAGCAGCAAATGCTTATCAGTTCAGTTAGTCCACAATTATGTTCAATTAAAAAACAATCACTCATCGCAGCTGTAAAACTTTTAACTCATACTCAACGCGTACAAACATGGCTAGCAAAAAAAGTTAAAATAAAACCGATATACACAAAAAAAAACAACACGCGGCGCCACTTAAGCGCCCACAATAGCAACAAAAAAAAAAACAAGCATATCTAAGCCAAGCTATCTATATACACACACATATTTATAAAAATTTGTTTGTGTATGTTTATACCTAAGATTAGATTATATATATCGCCGTCAACTGAAGCTAAAACCTTTGAAAGAAAACAAATGAAAATAGATGTTGTTTTTATTATTATTCTTTTGCTTTTTTTTTTTTAATTAAAGTGGAATTTGTCAATAACTTACACAAGACAATTACAAATTTCTTAAGTGGTGCCAAAGTGGCAAAGACATTGTATAACTCTATTTATAAGCTATTACTAAAACTAAAAACAATTTGTACTAAATGTCAACAGTTAATTTCGTTAACTAATTTAAATTGAATATTTTATGTGTACAGATGAGCAGTTCATTTAAATTTTCTATCAAAATAATCCAATTATATTTGCTGACAGGTGCTAAAATTATAATTTAGTTTTATCGGACTTAATTGATTTCAAATTTTCCAAATAAATTTCAGAGAAAATTACATAAATTTGGGAAAATTTAAAACTTTTACAGCTAAAGTTAACGAGCTTGATTTAATAGAGGTTCAGTAGGAATAGTTGTATTAAAGTAAGTGGTCTTAAATACGAGTATTTTCTATGGCGTTACCTTATCATTAAACGATCCTCGACTCGTCATATTTATATTTTAGTTTAACATTTTAGCTTAACATTGTTAATAATTAAAATAAATGAAATTTTTGTTTATTAAAAAAATATTATTTTGATTTTATCATTCGAATTTTCTGCGTTTTATTCATGCTTCAAATCATTAAGTTTGGTAAAAATAATTTGCTACACATTTTTCACTTCATTTTGCTACTTGATTATTTGATTTGACTCATATCTTAACACATTTAACCTACTCTAAGTGAGTGTGCGTGTGTGGGTGTATTTGTGTGTTTGCTTTGCTGTGCTGTTTATCTTATTATGACTGTGTATTTTACGATTTGTTCTAATTTTATTAATGCTCCCATTATTTCAAACGCCTGCGAGAATTTATTTGCATCTGCAATTGTATCTACTTCTGTAGATCATGTATCTCTGCGATTTTTTAACGCTTGATTAAATTAAGAGCAATTTGTAAATGTCCGAGCGATTAGATGAAAAAGTTCATGGTCTTCTAATGGTTTGGAGAGGGACAGTGGTAGAGGACCGAATAGTTACTTTAGTTTTGCCATCACAAATTGTTGTTCGGAATTGCAATTGTTGACTAGCTTGCAATTATTTT
This sequence comes from Drosophila phalerata, assembly GCA_951394115.2. Lineage (NCBI taxonomy): Eukaryota > Metazoa > Arthropoda > Insecta > Diptera > Drosophilidae > Drosophila > Drosophila phalerata. The sequence continues at coordinate 10,606,310 of OX596008.2, forward strand.
TGCTTCAAGTTGCACCATCGAAATATTTCAAATGCACGCCCACAAAGTCTGTTAAAAATGTAGTCGAGTATCTCGAAAATTTCAAATTTTCATTTTTTAAGTCTACCGTGGGTTGTGACACACAAAAAACCAAACGAATTGAAATGTTTACTCAACAAATGTGAGTGCGTAACTTGCAATTGCCAAAAATGGCGAGAAACGGTGAGTGAGCTTCGCTTGACCAACATGACTGTCCGCACACACATGCTTTCAAATACATTGACACTTTCAAGATACAGCTACAGTTGCTGTATATGAATTTATTATAAAGTTAGACTGGCTGAACTTGCTGCTCAGTCGGTTTTTGAGAGTATTTCATGTTGATGTTTCTCTTTTTTATATGTCACTCACGTTGAGTTGAGAAATACGCTTGTATATCAAATATGTCGCGCAAAAATTTTATTCTTTTGTATTGTATCTTTTGCACGCACAGTAGGCATATACTGATATTTTCCATATGAGGGAAACATAATAGACTTCTTTATATTAAAATCATTTAAACTAATTTTATTATTTTATTCGTTTTTTTCCCATGGAATTTGTTATAATAATTATTATAATAAATTTGATTTTTTTTTGCGAACAGAAATCATACCAAAACGTAACCGACTATTAAAAAAATATTTTTTTTTTTGTAAAGAGTATTATAAAATTCATTATGTTCCACACATTGGCGTCTAGCCACAGGCATCTTAATTGTAATTTGTGCTGGTCTGCGGGTGTGTGTATTTTTACAAATTTCATTGTGCTCCTATCAAATGTGAATACAAATTACAAGTAACTAAGGCAGCTGTTTCAATTTGAGTACATAAATAAAATAATATATATAAATAATACGCACAGTGTTCTATTGATGTGATTTGATTTGCTTCGTCCGGTTTTCGGAACTCAGAGTTGTAGAAATTAATTAAAAATAGAATATACTTTATGAATGGGTACACGTGTACACCTTGCGTGATACGTTGTTAGATCTTTATGTACTCTAGCAGAAGGTTTTAAAAATTACAAATTGAATTATTACAAAAGCTTTGATGTTTCGAAAATTAGTAATAGTATTTCCTTTGTTTACAACGTTGCTAAATTATATACATGGAGGTACATATATAAAGGTGTATTAAATATTCTGAATATAAATTCGTTGACAGTTTTTTTTATGAGCTTTGCATGTGTGCTGAAGAAATTGATTTATTTTTAGCTTGCAAATTTGAGGTGTTAACTGCTTCATAAAACGGCCCGGGAACCTCAAAGAAAACAAGAACGTTTGAACCTTTTTATTTTAATATTGAAAGAAGTAATTTGAAAAGCAATAAACTCTTTGAATTTTTACGGAATAAGAGCTATACAACCCTTCGCAGTGAAATCTAAGAATATATACATAGTTATAGCCTGTTTTTGACAGCTTGATACACATACATATATCTTACCATATGTTAATTAAAAAAGAATAGTGAATTTTTTTTTTTTTTTAATATTTTAATTTTTGTGGATACTGATAAGATTTGATTAGGTTTACTCTCTAGGTTTACTTTGATATATTCATAAACTGTACACAGTCAATTCATCTAGCTAACTGTTGTTGACCCCAACCCAAATGCCTAAATCACCGTAGTCAATGATAAGGCTAATCAATTGCTTATTGATTAACTGCAATAAAGCATGAGACGTTTAGAATAACGAGTATAAAAAATGCTATTTATATTCATTAATTTATCAACCGATTCGCTTGACACTCGTGTACTTCTACTCGGTGAGTGAATGAGTAGTATGAGTGGATTCATAATTCACCTTGACTCGTTTCCATGCTCAAGTGCTCTGGCACTTAGTAAGGAATTTCTAAGCAAAAATATATATCGTACTGACTTTGCTAGACGTCTCCCTCAAACTGCACTTAAAGAATATAAAATACACTCCCCACTGTGGTATCATGTCGTTCCATGGTTCTGGATTGCTTTTAAAATAGAAGCCAGACTGTTATTCCTTCCCAAAGACCCCTTATCTACATGCAACAGTACTGCAAGTAAATTTAAAATGTTGCTCTTTTTTAATACTCTATGATTTTATTAACGGCTGCAAATGATAGTTCAGCGTATTTTTTTTTGGCTTGTTGGGATAGTCGTTTTATTATTACTTGGTTAAATTCTTAACAGTATTTCATTGTTATTGTGAAACATAAATTTTGATATTATTTTGTGCCTGTCAAGTGCTAAGCGAGTTCATTGTGCAACGGTCCGTGAACACGGGTGCGTATACGTAATTACTCATACGCCGAATGAGCTGGCATCAGATGACTGGCAATTGACATTTCACTTGATTGGATTTCATCTAAGTGCCATTGAGCTAAGACTAAGTTAAAGCATCTTATCCGCACTAAAGTGGCAATCGTTTAACTTAGTTGACTTTTAATTGCACCTGCATTTTATTCATGACCTATGTACATTGAAGAGCGTATGTAGTCGCAAGATACTATAGTTTAACAGTTAGTTATTATATTTTTTTTAGACTTATAATTCTAATATTAAATTAATTAAGACTGGAGTACTAGATACACACATACACACTGGGCCATCGACTCAACATTTAATTTGATCCAATTTATATCTCCTTATTAATGGGAATGTAGCTATCTAACATCTAAAGTAAAAGTAGATTGGAAACGATTTTTTGATTTAAAATAAGTCACAAAGTCAGCCATAATATCTTTATGCCAGTAGCTTCCCTGACCCAATCCATCAAGCTGTACTAAATGGGCGTTTCTGTCAATCGAAGGCACCTTGAACCACATTACTTGCAAATTTTCCACGCATGTCAAATGTAAAGAAAGAAAAGTCAGTTCTAAAACTGTCATAGATTTCAATCAAACTCAACTCATGCCATTCTGACATGCAAAAATAGATAAATATAACTATTTGCCGAGAAGCAATAAAAATTCACTCACGTCTGGAATAAACGAAAAGGGGGGGGAAAGAGTACAACAATTCTGAGCTGAGATTAAAACTTAAAACATAAATATAGTTTCTAAATTAGCTTTATTAAATAAAATTATTATTAATTGCAAAATATTTGTATTTTCTTGTAAATAAAAATGAAATTAATTAGTTTTCTTGTTAAGTCCTTAAGTAAGCTTAAAGTTATATAAGAATTTAAGTGGTTCTTTAAATTTACCAATAAAAGTTTAAATTACAACTGAATGCAATAATAAGAAATAAAAGTATCATAATGAAGATGTGAAACATGTTAGTTTGCACTTAAAGTTTATATTTAGTAAGCAGTATTTAAAAAAATGAAAGGGTATTTAGATATTGCTGTTTCCTTTCGTTAATTTTTCATTTGTGATTTATATTTTCTGCTCTGTTCAGTTTTTCGACACGCTACTTTATGTAAGCATTAAAACTAGCGCCTCGCACAAAAGCAACGGCTTTAGATACTCGTACAGCTATAGATACAGATACAGATACACATGTTGTCGTGCGGATTTTCTAGTTGTTGTTTGTTGTCGCCGTTGTTGTTGCTGTTGCCGGCGTTTGCAATTTGTGCATATTTGTTACAAGGTCAATTTGTCTGATTGTAAAAGTGCGAAAAAAAACCAACTAAAATCAAATGTTATGCCTACATTTATGACCATATTTGTTCTTAGGTAAAATATATACCCTAGAAATATAAGCTTAAAAATTTTATGTGAAATTTAACTATAATAATAACATGAGTTAATTGGTATAGTTATCTAGTTTTGGCTTTACTGGATATTTTAAATGAGCACAGAGTAATTTTGGTTAAATCTACAGTAATATAATCTACAGGGTAATCTACAGTCGAGCATTGCTTGATTTCATTAGATTTTATTTATTTAATTTAATTTTATTTCATTCAAATTGAGTTTAACCGCTAACAGAATCAAAATAATGTTGCTTGCCTCGTGGATGCTGCGATGATGTTGCCAACAGCTGCAGCCATTTGGCTGCCAGAGCTTCCCCCTCTTCGTGCCCTCGCCCTTACTCTCTGGAAGCACTTTGACAACAATAACAACAGCAAAAAATTTACAAATTGAATTTGCTGTCAGCTGCCAGGATGGATGGCTGACGCAAATGACTTCTCTGTCGTCTATCCCAGCGTTAGTCTGTTCATCTGTCCCACTGTCCCACTGTTCCACTGTCCCACTGTTCCACTGTCCTACCGTGTCTCAGTCTCTTTGGTCAAATTAATTTTTGCGGCCAAATACGCCGTTTTGGTCTCACTAAGTGCACACTGGCCATGATGCAAAACGTTTTTCGATGACGTGATGTGGCCTAGGTCTCGGTCTCGGCCTCGGCAACGGTCAGTGGAAAATTACATTTCCCTTTTCGACATTTCGACAGCGCCTAATTTTCCTATTAGGCGACAAATTGCATGCCAAAGAGCAGCAACCACAGCAAAACTTGTATCTCCAAGTATGCATGTGCATTTGTATCTCACGCTGTGTGCGTGGGAGCTGCATATGTTGCCGATGACATAACCAACTCTCTCTCTCTCTCTCTTTCTCTCTGTCTTTTTCTCTTTCTCTCTCTGTTTCTTTATCTCTAATAAAAATACAATTACGCACGATAAGCGTAAAATGTGCACATTTATGTGATGTGTATTTATATGTCTGTAAGCACTGGTAATTTTCCCAAGTCATTGCCAGCAATCGATAGTAATTACAAGTCAAGGACATTTAATATGCTGCAAGTCGAACAAGGATGCAGGAGGAGATGATGAAAGAACACATGCTATGGCAATCATAGACTATTGCAAAATTGCATAGGGAGAGCTTTGTTAGCCATCGAACAGGTGGAACAAAGTCAATTAATTGTATTAAATTTAATGACCATATCAAAGTAATTTAATTGTCCTCTGGGTAAATTTAATTAGAGTGTTTAGAGAAACACACTTTTGTTATAACTACATTAGCTTATGGAAATGTATGAGTGTATTCCTTTTTATAATAGTTTGTTTTTTGTTAGTTATCAATATTAGTTCTTTAATTTTATTGCAATGTAATAAAATAAAGAAATATAGAAACTTTAATTTTAAATTTGACAAAAATTCCAATAATAAAATCAAAAGCTTAAGTTTATGTTTAAGTTGTTTAATTTATATTATACTAAAAATTATATTTTTTATTTAATTAAAAAAACATCGGTCTTGCAATAAACATTACAAAAGAATCGTTCCGATTGCAGCAATGTTTTCTCAAAATAAATAGCCTACTTAGGAAATAATTCATTTATTCAAAATCCACTTCTTTTATTATATGCAACAAAACTAACTATCAGAAAATAACCAATTTATACGTGCTCAGAATAAGACACGTTTCTTGGAATAAAATGATGTTTATTTATAAATATTACACTATTTATACACGAATAATATTTTTCAATGCGAAGTTTAAACTAGAATATTTGCAGACTTTTAAATCAACATTTTACCTTCACAGATTTGGAACAGTTTTATTTCTTGAAAAAATCAATTTGCAAAGTCAAAAAAAGAAAGAGAATAGAGAGGTGGAGAAAGCGAAACGAAAATAATACGAGTGCAATAAATCACAGAGACTGAGAAAAGAGAAATGAGTAGGACAAATTGACAAAAGGATATAAAAACAACCCAAATCGATGGCTAAATAAAAGCATAGAAAACGTGGAAGTACAAACAGTAAAAGGAATTTGTAGCAAAAACAAGGACTACGCACTGACGATCAAACTGAGGGAAGTGAGAAACCCAAAGTTGTCTCACAACAGCAGATACATTGGCAATGACAAGCTGGCAAACTACAAACTGCAACCGCAGTTGGCAGAAGGCCAAGGTAAGCCAAATAACGAAATGGCTAAAGTCAGCTGACATTGCAGCAGTCGAAGCGGATGTTGTCAACGTAATACAAGGCCAACACAGCCAGGACAAAAGCTCAGTCCGAAAGCTGCTGTGCAACAATCGGATTGCTCAAGCAGATCGGATATGTCAGTTGCTCCATTTGTGGTTGTCCAGTTTTTGCAACCATAATCCTTATTCCTGTGAGTCGCTTGGAAATGCTTTAAAGCTAAAGCAATTGTGTATGTGTTCCGATGCTAATGAAAAAAAGAAAAGATGTAAACACTGAAGCTGAATCAGAGGCAGAGGGAAAAGGATGTCGCCGCAGGCTCGACTAATCCACGGCACGTGCCGGAAAATCAACAGCACGCAGATAAACAAACGAAGCGCCATCTTGAGGGCAACTGATTAAACTTTCAAAGTTGTATAAATTTTATGAATAACAAGAAAGTTATCAATGTCGAAGGGCAGATACCCTGTTAGATTAAAAAAATATTAACAAAATAATTTGTAGTAGTAGTAGTAGTAGGCTTTATTAATATTGAAGGCATGACGAAACGCCGTCAGAATATAATTTTTTCAACATAATCATATTATGATTAATATACAGTTTTATACAGATAAGACAATAATTCAAATTAAATGTACAAGTATACATTAACATAACATTTAAACATAAAAGATAACAAAGCAAAATAAATTTATGATTTAAATAATTCTTCAGAACGCCTCCTTATAAATTTTTAAACGATAACTAAATAATTTGTATATTAGTCTAATATCATCCCAATACTACCGATAGTTTGCACAATACAATTGAATACTTTCATACCCTTAATAGAAGTGAACTTATTAATATTTTCCTTCATATATTGAACAAGATAAGAAAGTGTAATATGATGGGAAGAGAAGTATTGAAAAAGTGAGTGTGCGAACTTCTCAGAAGGCACGGACATGAACAAATATTTTACATACGCGTGGTGAACCCAAAAATTTCAATATTTTGTGGGACACAAATAAATATAGCAATCAAAATGATAAGAAACTGGCAAATAAAAGAAAATGCTTAAACGAAATGACAAATCAGTACGAATTCTATTTATAATTTAATAAATGGTTGCTTTCTCTTTTTTTTGTTATTCTTATTTTTAAACATAAAAAGAAATTTCACATTAGGGTGCAGTGATTTAAAAAAACAAATGGTAACGCAATTTCGTAGTATACGGTCAATTTTGAGATGTTTTCACCAGAAAACCAAGTGAATTCCTAGTTCCAATAGATGGAAAACATCGATTAAATGGATAACAAATTTAAAACTCATATTAAAAGTAATAAATACTTTTAAGACAAAAATAAGTTAACACTTTACAAAGTGCCTTTAAAATAATTCTTAAACACGGTTTGAAGTTATTTAAATAAATGGTATGAATGCAAATAGATAAGAGTGATATCTAAATATGATAAAAACTAACTATATAATTTTTTGTAATATATGAGTTGCCCCTTCAAATTTATATTAAATTGTAAAATAATTTATATACACTTTTTTTTGGTTTTTTGTTAGGATTAAATTCAATTTGTATTTGCCATTTGAAATGTCAGTTTCACAGTTAGTATTTGTGAAAATTGTGCAATTGTGAATTTCACACTTTGACACCTCACTGAGTTATCGATTTAAAATTAACAAAATACTTTTGTCTATATTTCTCTTTCTTCAAAGGTCACAAGCTTTCAATTGAATTTGCCATATCATTTGCAAGCCGTCGAATTGCCAATTTAAGTTGTCTACTAACTCATTTTGTCTTTATATATTTTGGCCATTATGGCTTTTCAATGTGCCTATTGTACATTTCAAGGCAAAATAGATGTGTGTGTGGCCATGCCTATGAAGTTCAAGGACTATTACATGCTATAGTGGATAATGGGGTTTTAATTTGTTTAATTAATATATATTTTTTACATTACCTTAATTTTATTTTTGTGGCGTTTCTCGCAACCCTTTTTTTTTATTTTCGTCACAGCCCAAATAAAGGCAACAACATTTTACGTTTAGACGTTATTGTGAATGAAACGCGTCACAGGCTAAAAATAATATCTGAAATGAACGACGCACAATTTTCTAAAACACTTCACAAGCAGACGCGACCCTTTCTCCAAATGATTATGAGGCTGACAAGGATTGACTGGAGAAACTGCAAAAGACGCAGAACAGTGATGTGTTCTAAAAGAGAGAGAGGTGAGCGGATCAGTTTACATCCACCTTTGACACGTAAACAAATAGACTCGTTTGCTACGGAAATGCAGCTGGGCTTAAAAAGCTAAAAAATAAAAATAAAAAAATGCTGCGCAAATGCGCATTTAATTGCGCACTCAATAGGAAGCCCCAAAATGGGGACCACGACGGGGGGAATGGTAGGAGGTTTTCCTGGGGTCTAGGGAATTTACACAAAGAGAAGCAACCAAAGTCTTGACAGCTGTGCGGTACAACGTCACTTTTTTTCCCCTTTTTTTGAACATTGAATAAACTCTCCATTTGCCCTTTGCTATTTTTCCAAATGCGTCGCACTTTGTAGTCATTACTGTAGTTTGAGTAACGGTCATTTGCGTTTTGGTTTCAAAAGCCACAAAAAAATTCTCTGAAAGAGATGAAAATCCAAATTAAAGTAGGACAAGCTATTAATTAGAAAATGTTTTCATTGTTCATAAAATTATTATGGTTTACTTTTAAAGAGATGAAGGGTATTTTAAAAAGCTGTATTTATTTAATTCATTATGCAATTTTCTGTACACAGAAAAAATTAAAATAAAAGATTATGTGAAGATCTATTAACTATTGGTAAAATGAATAATACATTTTTATGACTGGAATTCAACAGCGACTATATGAATCATAAAAGTATTTGTATCAAAAGAGTAATAAAATTAACCAAGTAACAAATTAAAAAAAAATTGGATTCAATTTTAAAAATATATGTTAAAATTAAATATCAATATAGCAGAATGAATTATTACTATACACACAGTTTTAAACCAAGTTTATAAATGTAAATAGGATTTCCTGAATATTTTTGTGATCTTTTATAATTATTTTGAATACTTATTTTAAAATAAAATTCTCTTCATTACTTATCAAAAGTTGTCAAATTTCAAAATATAATAAGATAATATCTATCCAAAATGTATATAGATTCTTTCTGGGGTCTGAGATGGCTCCATCTTCCTATTACATACATTACAACAAACTTCCTATACCACTTACTTATTTTTTAAGTAGCGGGCATACAATTATTTATAAATAAACGTAAATATATACCGAGATAAAGTTTATGGGTCTAAAAAATAAAAATTATAATGAAAACAATTTTAAAAAGATAAATTATACATTTTCACACAAAATTAGTGAGACCAAACTTATTTATTTACTTCCTGCAAGTGTTAACGAAAATATTGTGATTCAAGCAATTATAAAGCGGATAAAATGAGTTTTACAACTTGTGGCAAGTTGGTAAGCTGTAGGTTGGGAGCATGTTGTTCGTAAAATAATGCACCTCATCAACGTCAACATGAACATACGAGTAAAAACACACAAAGGCTGTTCTCAGAAATGTTTTCAGATGGCAACTGCGACACGCAAAATTTCAGAAATTCAGAATTGCAAGCAATAGATAAGGAGGGTCATGTTGTGGGTTGGACTGAGGAGGAGTTTGTTTATTCTCTCCTTTTGTAGTGGCTTTGAGCGAGCTACGTCAACAGAAAGTTTCAGCTTGGCTGCATTTGTGGAGCTTTTCTTGTTCAGCGACGCGGCCTGTTGCATGTTATGTTGCAACGTGTCAGCAGCTACCACATGCCGCACCCCCCACCGTCAACATCATCGTCGTCAATCCCTTTGCCCAGCAGGGAGAGGTTGTCATCCGTTTGACAAACGCCGCCATTGACGTCATTACAGTGAACCTGTCGCAATGCATGGCACACGGTTGGGCAATAGGGGCAGCGTTACCTGTGCTCGGTTTGGGCCAACATCAACGGCTGCAAAGGCTTTTGAGGCTTAACTCACCGAACCAGTTGCCAGAGTCGAATGGAGCCATTGAAGCGTGTCAAGGACATGCGTATGCCATGCCCCCCATATTCCAGCTAACTCACATACGCCCCGTTGTCCAATCCCAATTCCAATACCAGCCTCTGCCCCTTTTCCTGCTCCTGTCAATTGTAGTCAGCGCCAGTCGACATTGCACTTTTCGATGGATTTTGCATTGTTACTACATGCCCTATTGTTGTTTTTGTTGATATTGTACGTTTTCAGGCCCTGTAATTATAAAGCACAAAGGCTCTATTAAGTTTGTCAAAAGAGAAATGTGCAACAGGCAGATGAGGACTTACCCATTAAATTTAAAATATTCTAGCTCGACTCAATATAGCTTTACCTTCATGATGTAAAATACTAAGAATATTAATCAAATTGTAAACGTTGACGCCGAATTGGACACACTGCAGGTCGAATATTCTAAAAAGACTTTCTACTGCCAGATATTGTTGTCTCAGCTACGTTTTGTACAAATTCTATCCTCCTAAAATATGCGGTTTTGGTTCTGCAGTGCTCGGTCCGAATTGCATCGTTTTTCTATGTGAATTTAGTTGACCTTGGCGGCACAATAAGAACTTAGTTTAGAGACTTTAAAATTTATTAGAAATTTTTACATTCTTCAAAATTTTGTAAGTTTGATGTTTTTTAACCGATTTCAACAGTCGAGATCGTTTTGAAAATCAAACAGCTAATACAAATTATAACTATTTTTAAAATTATTATATATTGAGGTTTAATCACATTCCGATTTTTATTTTTTATAGGAGTCCTTGAATCAAGTTTGTATAAATAAGAAAGTCGTACACGATTCTTATGTTTAAAATTTGGTTTTTTTTTTAATATTATTGTAATAATTTGAATCTTTCGCTTGAAATCAAGTCCGCTCAAAAAGTATAAAGCTTGCTAAAAACTCCATATTTATTTAAAATTTAAAAATACAAGGTTTCTTATAGTCGAGTTTGATCGACTGTATATGGTTGCTATTGCTTTTCATTCGCACACAAATCGAAAGACAAATGCGTCGTTGTTTCGTCTGTCAAAAAAAAAAATAAATAAAAAAAAAAATAACAGCGTGTTGTTAGCAAAGAGGATATGGGAAATTGGAAATGGAATTGGGATTCGGGACTGTTCGGCAACAGTCGAGGCAGCTGATTGATTGTGAATTTTATAAAGTTCGCATTAGTCTGCTATAACGGCATTGATCTTAGGGTAACTGTCAAGGGCATTGAAATTGTTTGCAGTGAAGCTTGGCTTATATCGATTTCAGCATTCACATAAGCATCCATTTTAGCTTTAAAATTCCAACTCGTTATATTTCTTTTTCAATAAATTAAAAAAAGAAGGTTATACACATATCACTTGCTGCTACATACATACAGTATTTCAAAGTATTTTTTGCTCCATTTTATAGATTTATAAAGTTTTATGAGAATTTAATTAACTTGCAATTGTTAAGTATTTTCTAAAATTCTTTGACTTCTCTGTTTTACTTATTTCAAACAATCAGCTGCAAAATGAAAAGCTAATTATTTGGGTAACTTTCAGACACCGCTTTTCATAACAAAATGAAGCTGTTTCCCATGTTTACCTCATCAATTGTGTGGATTAAGACCTTGGGCGCTGATGAGGCAACCTCACGCACATAAAGAGGATGCCACAAACTGTTAGTTACATTTTCATTTCATGGCTTATTCCTGTTGACAGATCTGTGTGTCTTAGTTTCATGGCGACGAAGCTCATAAAAAATTATTATTCAGCATTTGCACAGTCAAACAGTGCAAAAAGTTTGTGAAGAAAAGAGAATAAATATAAAAATAAAATAATCCAAAAATTCGCAAGTTATGAATGACGAAGACAAGAACTTGGTTTCTTGTTGCTACTGTGTCAGGCTCCCATTGCGCTCGTTTTGGCTTAATATCAATTACAAAAAGCAGAATCCTGCCGCGTGATGCTCATAAAATGGAACCAAGCCAGGCCGATAAAACCATAAATGAGCCACAGGACAATGCCAAAATATGTAATGTGCTTCTGTTTCTTCATCTTCTCTATATCTTAGTTCGACGATGATGCAATAAGTTCTGAGTATGTAGTTTGAGGTGACAAAAATAAGACAACAGAGTTGTTGTCTGCCAGAAAGGATAACAAGAAGAAGAACAAAACCACTCGATGGCGAAGGCCAGATTTGTGTCTTCAATTCTAATTTAATTGTTCACATGCAAAGTCAATTTACCAAACATTTTCAGCTCGAATCAATCATCAATTGTGTGCGACATTTGAATCCCTTTCAAATCATGCAACATGTTAGGCCGTAGACAATTTACAACATCAATTAGGAAATCAATTTTGTGGTTTGCTTGTGTCAGCAGCCAGTCGACAAGTAGATGACAAAAACGAAAGTCAAGGTCCCAAGATGAGGGAGGGAGCATCTTGGCCACGTTTACAAGCTATGGCATTTGTTTTTGTCGGCCAAAAATACAAAGAGAAAGCAAAGGTTCAAAGCTCACTTGATTTACAATCATTGAAATATCCAATTGCAATTCCAATTGCAATTTATTAGGACAAAGAAAGATTGGGCTAAAAAGTAGCCATTTGTCGAAGGTCAGCGAAACCATTTCAAACTTTTTCCGATAAAAACAACGACAAAATTTAATTAAATATTTTTAAAGCTATCCATCTCTCTTGTTCATTCAGTTCCGTTGAAGGACGCTTTTCTCGTTTTATATTCACAACTAAATTTGTGGCTAACCAAATGTATTAAAGGTAGTAATTTATGCATGTCAAACTTATTTGAAAAGGTTAACTAGGTTAGTTAAACCATACGAAAAGGCCAATCAAAGGGCAGCAAAAAATTTTCTATACTAACCGAATTCTATATAAATAAAAGTACACAATTTGTGTGAGTGGAAGTCGGAAAATTCTCTCGTTGTTGTAAATTATTTAGTTGAAAACCACAAGTTGTGGGGGACAGTCGTCTGATTGACATATGTGCATAAGCAATGCGTTTAAAGGGAACAAAGTTTACCTTTGATATTTACTTTGTTTAATGTGAGTTATCCAGTAAATAAAAGTTGAAATAAGTATACACGTATTTTTACTGAGTGATGATTTACAAACACCTAAACGAATATCATTATTATTATCAGAATTAATTATAGAGATAATGACTATTTTAGGTTCAAAGTAAGAAAATTTAGTCTGAAACCGAAAGAATATTCAGCCTGTTTCATACACTTCTATAGTCTGCGATACACTTTATCATGTATGTGTTTATGATTATTATGTTTATTAAAATGAAGAATCAATCTATCTGTTTATTCAGTTGTCTATAAGAGTCGAGATACGTATATATCATTACAGCTGCTTCTGCAGTTATAATCTTATTGCTTAATGCGTACATCTACAGATTAAATGTATACATTCGAGCTATATATTATAATATTATACAAAAACTAAAAAAAATGATGAGAATAATTAAATGTAAATGTAAAAAATGTATATTTTTTTATTACAAGCATTGTCTTTAAGATACATCTCTCCATTTGCAGTTCGACCCTCTCTATTTGACCTTCGCAAATCTGAGAGCTCCTTACTATTTGTATTTAAGCCAATGCCAATGTTATAAATTTGCTACTTAAAGTCGCAGCAATCCAAGTGAAAAGGCGACTAAGAGCAAAAAAAGAGAGGAAAAACTTTGCATACTTTTAGGCGCGTGGCGACGTTGCGTATACGCAACATGCTGCAATTTATTGCGTTGGCAGTGGCTGTTGTACAAGTAGCAGCTACAATGTGTACGTATATATATATGTATAAAATGTATGTGTATATAAATTTGTTCAAATACTTATATGTGTATATATAAAGTAAATGTGCGTGCCAGCAAGTGGCTCAGCTCTGGCACGTACTAAAACAAGCATGTAACTAGCAGGCGACTGTGCACATGCTCATGTGATTTGTGTATGTGTATGTGTATCTGTGTGTGTGTGTGTGTGTTTGCGTGGGTGTGTGGGTGGAAAGTGGAAGTATGAGAGCTGCCAAATCAACAGCTAGGCAAAGAAACGCCAAGCTCAAAACGCGGCGACAACTACGAAAAGCGACTCTGGCAAAGGTCACGAACATAACCTTTTGCCAGCTGCGACTGCTGCAGAAACAGAAGCACTGAAAATGAATTTTTCTTACTCGCTGACTTTTTTTGTGCTCCTTGCATCAGCGATTTTCACTCAACGCTGATAGTTGAAATGCCTGACTGACTCACTGGAGGCTGCTGATGAAGGTAAAAACGCCACAGTTCTCCCCCAATTCCCATACAACCATCCGGCAAAGTAGCTGAAGGACATTTTAAAGAGCCAAAATACTTTTGCTGTGGTTTATTTTTGCTGCTCCATTGCCTTCTTCTCATTTACGGAGGAAAAATCATGAGCATTGATTAGATACGCACTGACGGAGGCCCAAAGAATGAAAAAAGAAAGAAAGACAACACACAACTTACCACACTCGAGCCCAAAAAGGAACGCATAAAAATAAGTTCAGCATTTTGTTTTATGTTTTGTCATCAAGAGCTAAAAACATAATGCCAAATTGGCGGCAAGTTTTTAGAAAGCCAACAAAAATGCCCAAGTCATTTGCCAACATTATATTCAGTTTCTTACACTCTTCCTGGAATTTTCTGTCTTTAGCCATAAAACCGAAAGGCAATAACTATTCAAGTCAAGTTGCAGAAACGATGCTCTTGCAGGTAAAATAAATTAAATATTATAAATCTTTTAATGAATTATTAATTACAACAAGAATATTGAAAACACAAAGTTTAATTGGTTATTTAACAGAAAAAAAAAACAAAATATATATAAATGAAATTTAAAAAAATTTAATTTAATTATTTATAACGAAACATTCAATTACGAACCAATTAACAAATACATTGTAACTAGCAGATCAAATAATAAGTGAACGAAGGAACGTATTGATCAACGAATATAATTAAGTATTATATATAGTGGCAAAAAAAAAACAATATAACAATAGAAAATCATTCTAATCAATAATAAATTAAAGAAATAATTAAACACATAAATTTTACTATTTTAAAGTTTAAAGTGGAAATTCAGTGATTAATGAACTTATTTCTATAGTTTTTTTTATAATAAATGCTTTAAATTCGACTAAGATATAAAATACTTTGGTGATTAATTTCATTGAATACCACTTTATTTTAATAAAACCCTAATTTATAAACCCTTTGTTAGGGTATAAGAAAACACACATTTTTGTAAATACTTAAGTTCCAAGCCTAAATAAACTAATGAAGGCCACTGTAAAAGTCACTCAGACGTTAAATTAAACGCTATAAACGTTGTAAGCATTTGCTAGTGACTGGAAAGTTTTAACCGCAATACTCGGCTTTACCTTTAACATCTATATTTAAACCGCAAGCGATATGCAAAGGGATGTGAGTCGTTATAGCTCACATTTATCTTGTGCCGAATAAACGAAGATACGAGATACGAGATACGAATACGTGTCTGGCATTTTCAAGGTTGCGTTTTAATTCCATCGCACCGTGGCAGTAACAACACGCACTTCTAATTTGACACACAAATACATAGATACAGAAACACACAGATACATACATATATTATATGCAAATAAGTATTCCAAATGATAATACCGCACTTCATATTGGAGGTCCTTGAAATGGGATATGAAGGTCTTATGTGCCCTTTATTTAACAGCATATTTAAATATGCCAAACACGTAGTTTGTCAAACCCAAATATCTTAAGTACTTTCATATATACGCATTCATATGAGCTACACCTATGCATAAATATACATACCGATTCATATATCATACTTTTGAGTATGTACGTATAGATTTGATTTATGCGTTTTTACTTAAACATTACGCTTTTATATATTTTCTATTGTTGCACGCAAATCAGGCGGGACAAATGGCAAGGACATATACTAAAGTAGAAACAAAAAGAGAAAAAGAACGATTTTCAGAGATGGAAATAAAAGTGGAAACATTTTTTGACAACAGACAACAGCAACGTGGCGCCAGATTCGATTCAGCTTTGTTCATCCCTCTGGGACTCTCTTTAGACACTTTCACAGAAATCTAACTGAAATGAAAGGTATGGGGAATAAGCGGGCTCCACTGTAGGATTGAAAAAAAAAGGAAGAGCATAATTTGTAAAACAGAGCGTAAAATAAAATTACGCGAAGCTCATGAAGGAATAGCAACATTTAAATTTGATATGATCTCTAAAGAGTCAAATTATTGGCTTTGCAACGATTCGTATATACTTAATTACAGCAGCAGCAACACAGATCTATTAACATAAAGTACAATGCACAAAGTAAAGTAATTTAACCTCTTAATATTATATAAAATGATCATATGGTAATTTACCTACCTCACTATGCACCGCGTTAGGTACACAAAGTTGCAATAGCTAATTAAAATTCAATTGAATCTCATGAATAAGTCTACGGAATGAATTCGACTTGCACTGAAATACAATATAAAGAAGAATCAAATGAGATTAACGGATAGTTGACTCACAACATGTTCTTTAGACACAATAAATCGTGGAGCTGTATAATACAAATAAAGCTATGCTTGAAATTTTAAATAAACCACATGCAGATCCCTCCAAGTTTCCTTTAGTTGATGGCTTTTTGCCTATTCTTATTATAGTCGGTTCCTATTTACTCTTTGTGTTAAAGGTGGGACGCCATTTTATGCACTATCGACAACCGTATGATCTCACAAAAGTGCTTAAAGTGTACAATCTTGTTCAGATTCTCTACAACGGTTCTGTATTCATAGTGGTAAGTACTAAATGTCTCAGCTGAATTGGATTATAATTATTAAACAAATCCAATTCCACGCTCTCCAGGGAACTTACTATATTTGTTGGATAAGGCCCTTCACATTGAGTTGCTTGACAACTTGGCCATTGGATCATCCATTGAAGGCGACGGAACGTCTGATTGGTTATACGTATTATATCAGCAAATATGTTGACCTATTAGACACCATCTTTATAGTACTGCGGAAGAGCTATAGGCAAATCTCAGTGCTACACGTTGTTCATCACGTGTACATGACTGTCGGATCATATTTGTACTTACGATTCAATGGATATGGAGGCCATGTGATTGTTCTGGGATATCTGAACGTATTCGTACACACTCTGATGTACGGATACTATTTTCTCTCATCGGAGTATCCCAATATTAAACAAAGTCTGTGGTGGAAAAGGTACATAACCATTATACAGATGGTTCAGTTTGTGATTCTCATTTTACACAACATTTGGACACATATGCAACCCGATTGTGCTGTCTCACCATACCTAATATTTTTGACATATTTGGTACCAACGTTAATGCTCCTGATGTTCATTAATTTTTACATAAATGCTTATGTACGACCAAAGAAGAAAATAATCCACATAAAACAAAACTAAATGCAGTAATTTTCTACGAAAATATGATTAAGATTTATTAAATTTAATTAAATCCATTTATAAACTATTAAAATGCGGCTCTGTAAAAAATTCGAAAATAATTCATTTATTGGATAAAATATGACAAAAATTAATATATTATGTCCGATCTTGATGCGATTTAGTGGGATAATAGATAATGCTAATAGATAACGGTAATAATCACAAAAAACGTATTATCTTAAAAACTGTGGGTGTGGTGGTTTTTCGCGATTTGCGGGGGCGGATTAAATTTGAAACAAACTTGATCTGCGTGAGGTATATATAAATCTGTGTGCCAAATTTGGTTACTCTATCTCTTTTAGTTTCTGAGATTTCTTTGTTCAGACTGTTTTTCGCTATTTGCGGTGGCGGAGGGGGGCGTGGCTTAAATTTTAAACAAACTTGATCTGCGTGGGGTATATAGAAGTCTTTTAGTGAAAGTTTGGTATCTCTATCTCTTATGGTCTCTGAGATCCTTTTGTTCATACAGACGGACAGACGGACAGACGGACATGGCTATATCGACTCGGCTATTGATGCTGATCAAGAATATATATACTTTATAGGGTCGGAGATGCCTCCTTCTCCCTGTTACATACATTCCAACGAACACAATATACCCTTATACTTATTTTTTATAAGTAACGGGTATAAAAATTAATAAACTATATTTAATTTAGTTTAAGTAATAATTATTTTAAAATTAGCACCAGATGTTTGAGAACACACTTAACAATCTAATATTACAATGTAATTAAAAAATACACTGCATTCTTTTAGGTAGTACCTGTTTCATTTTTTTTAATGCTGATAAGCTTTTGCGAATGATAAATGTGAAATCAAACTCAACTCTAAGTTAAGTTTAAATTACCAAATATATGGAATATATTTTTTGGGTACATTTAGCAATCCACTTATGTTAATCTGCATATATACTGTATGATATATGAAACGCAATTTATACTAAGACCAACTGAATCTCAAATTTATTAACCGCCTCTAGCAGCTGTTTGGCCATTTCAGTTTATGACGTATTTATTATAATAATAAGTATTCGGAAGAGAAACCATTTCGAATCGCATTAAAAATAATCATTGCCTACTTCTAGGCGGCAGAATAAGGGCTGTGCTTTGTTGCTTTCGCTTATCATAATTTTCATAAATACTGTGGAACTTTTTCAACGATGTGCCAATGATAAAGTGCCAAATAGGAAATGGGCGTGGTGGGCACGCATTTATTTATTTTTTATATATATATTTTTGTTCATCCAAGAAGCTTAAGAGCCTGAGAACCTTTGTTCTGTGGCTACACCTTTTTGGTTGTTCTCGTTGTCGTTATTTTTCCTTCTTTATCGGAAAACTCTCGTAATGATAACGAGTCAGCCAGCTGTTTGCCAAGCCACGCGCCAAGCGCAAAAATTTTATTTTTTTCTTCGTTTGGCGTTTTCTATATTACGTGTATATTCTTGCATAGAGCATAATAATTTTGTCAAGAAAAGTGTTACATATCAGGATACAGACCTAAGTCGAAATACACAGCTCTGTCCGTGTGTTTTTATGCAATGCCTCATATTTATAGTAAGGAAATAATTGATGTCGTAACCGGACGTATTGGATCTCTTTATAATATTGTTACCCTAGGAACAATCCGTCATAAATTAATATTTATCACTTTTTAAAATATCTCAATCAATTTCATTTTAAATACATTTTGATCAAATTTGGTTGAAATCGGACCGCCATAACATACAGCAGATGTCATAGGAATTATCGGTGAAAGTCAAAAATATTCAGGCCTGTTCCGGTTTTCACTCCCGATTTTATCTGATCTTCAAAAATTTACTTTTTTCCGTTGCATTTGGGCTAGACATTTTAAAAATTTTATTTTATCACTTTATCAATACGTAAAATATTTCTAGATTTAGAAAGTAACAGGCTAAAGATGTTCACTTCCGACAAAACTTGCCGAAAGTGAAAACCGGATCAGGACTGATTGTATGTTATTGAGACTTTTAACCAAGGCATAGATTGTTTATCATAATCATATGAACGTTATGTCTAAATTTGAATAAAGGGTATTAAATCATCGCCGAAGATGACCTTTTTTTTGGTTTTTGTTGTCAGTTCCTGGGCACAGAGCGTCTTCAACGGCTGCTGAGCAATTTTGGGTCTTAACCTTGACTCGCTTACGGCATACACGAGCGCGCACACTCAATGTGGGCGTGGTGGCACCGCCATCTTGACGAACGCTGCCTGTTGTCACTGGGCTTCGGCGTCTAATCTTATCTTTTACATTGGGTACCAGCTGCCTGCTGTGTGTGTGTGTGTGTGTGTGTGCAGCCGAACGTCGTGTCGTTTAATGTCGTCTCCTGAAAGTCATTTAAAATTAAGTACATCAAGGGAAAGCAGCAGGAAAAGCTACAGTTCCAGCTTCAACTTCTGCTTCAGCATCAAGTCCAGTTCAAAAAAAAAAAATATATATATATATATATATATTCTTTCTAATTTAGTCCACGCGACTTTTATGACTTTAATGGGCTACCACTTTGGCATCCCCTACATTTCTCACTCTCGCCTGTTGACTGTCGCCTGGGGATTTGTCATAAGGTATTATTGTTGTTATTCTTGCCTTTCCACATCCTTGTGTCTTGCCTTGCGCTTGCTGTTTGGGATTAGGTAAGTGGCCCAGCTGCCTTTTGTGTCACCGCATTGATTTATATTTTTGTGCACATTTTTATGGAGCTTATTGCTGTGTTTCAAGCACCAACAACTTGGCTATTTATAGTTTATGTTTCTGGCAACAAGGGAAAAACTGAGCAGTCTTTTTTTGTCAGCTCTGGACATTGCTTATAGCATATTGCCCACTGTGTTTTTCGAATATCAAGGCAAATAATTGGACAATAAAACAAATATTTATAATTAAATATAAATATAATATAATGAGAATATTTAGTTTTTGAAATAAGGAAAAAGAGAATGATTTCAAGTTTTTCTTTTTACTGGGATTAATTATATTTTAATTAATATACAGCTATTATACTCCTATCTGCGATGATCCTAACTCGAATTAATGTTCACATCAACTGAATATGATAATTCTTAATGATAAATCAGAGTTCTGACTATGATCATACTGAAGAATCTATTGGAAAACTATGTAATTAATTATAGCGATTATTACAGTAAAGAACATCGGCCTTATTAGCCCAATACAATAAGAAATGTTCAAATAAAAAAAACTATTACAACTAAATAATATTATGAATAACTTTTAATAAATTTTGCATTTCACTAAAAGTACCAAATCAGCTCTTGAAAGTTTGATTAATGTCAGCATTAACATAGAATCGGTATCACATTAATTTTTCTCTGATACCTTAAGAAAATTCATTAGAAACTCATTAAAAGCGCAGTTACCCTTACAAAATAACCATTTGGAAACTAAATCGATTTATTAATCGATTATTCGATAATTATTTATATTATAATTAGGCAAACCGGATTGAAACGAAAGTAAAACGAAAATAGTTGAAGATGCTTGACAGAAACCCTTACTCCTTAAGCATTTAGTTATTTAACAAATATTGGTATTAGGATTATACGATTAAATGTGCTTAGCATTTGAAAATTGAAATTAAAACAAGGCAAAAAAAAAAAAATCACAATGAAAAAAAATTGTATCTACACGTGGACAAATCAATCAATATTTCGAAATGCTGAGAGAATAATTCCGGTGAAGACGGGGCAGGTGGAGGCTGCCCATCAAAGGACTCTTTGGATTCACACCACTTTACAGTTCATTAGGCAGCCGAGGCGTACGAAGTGTATCTCAAATCTAGGCGAATGAGTATCTGTGAGTTGCTCGGAAAGGAAGGCGTGGTGAGGGACGAGTCAAGTGTCTTTGTGTGACTTGTTTTCGCTTTGACATGCTTAAAAATAAATAAAATTGTAAAAAAAAATTATAGCAACAAAAAAAAGGAACAATGTTGAACGAAACTTTTCCATAGAAAACGCGATATATAATAATTAATGTGCTCAATTCATTGAACAATTAATTAATTTGGCGTTAATAATATTATGCGATGTTGCTGCCAGCAATGTGATGGGACAACTGGTTTGGGAATGATACTTTTAGCACACACTGTGTGCTGCTATTTTTATCAATGCCAACGTCAACGGCGTTCATCTTACGAGCCTTCCATCTCTTTCAAGGAAGTTCATCAAAGTCAAGCACAACCACAGCCAGGACATGGAGAGACCAGTGTCTACCTGCCAAGTCAGTTGACACATGTGGAATGTAGCATGTAGCATGTGGCATGTGTGTGCAAGTGTGTGTAAAGAGAGGAAATTTATTTCATTACAGCTCAGCACCCAACGCAATCGTGTCCGTCTGTCTGTTTATCTGTCTGACTGTCGATATGTTTGACTATTTGACTGGCAAGCTTCCGTTTCAGTTTGCCGTTTTTATCGACTTGTATCAGACTGTCAGTTTCCTGACTGGAAAACTTCCTCCACACACATAAATTCCCATGGTGTGTGGCACGTGCAAAGCTCCTGGCACAAAAATCAATTAACTTAAAATAATTCCACGAATTATTTGCGCTGTAAAAAGTTTTGCCCAAATAACATGTGCCACAAATTTTGCAGCTCATATCGTTTTTCTGCCGCGTTTTTATCTTTCCACTTCCTCTTTATTTTTGCCCCGTTTCCCATGAGCTTAGTATTGTAAATTTGTTTGCCAGACTTGATGCTGAGCCATAAGCTCATTGGCTGAGAGCTTTTGGGAGCCCTGTAATACTAAATGGGCTGACAATTTAATTTGTATTTTACGTGTACCTCAAACTCAAATCCCATACACAATCGCGGGCTCGCAGTCATGCAGAATATTCAGAATAGGCTTGCTAAATTAAATTTGATAAGCCTTAGCAACTGGTTTGAGATTTTGTACAGGGTGTGGATAACAACTAAATCTCTTGCACATAGAAGAATATGTGATTGAGTGTGTGCACAGGTGCAAAAAAATACATTTACAGATAGAGTAAAAAATATATTGTCTCTTATTCTGAATTAATCAGCTATTCTTATTTTTAATAAATTTAATGCCAGTAATTGCTTTGCATTTAAATTTAATTTTAAAAATCATTAAAACGTACATAAATTATTAATTACTAATCTTAATTTTTTTTTTAATTAGTGCCTTGATATGCAATAATGAATATGCTTGTTGCGTCAGAAAAAAAATAATACCTACATTTATTAAAAAAATATAATACTATACAACATCATATTAAACTTATTAATTTTTTCACTAATTGATTTGTTAAAGCTATCATTCAAAGCATGATTATAAAAAAAATATTATTTTGAAAAAGTAAAATATTCGATTGGTGAGCTCGTTATTTAACAAAAAAAAAATATTATATTCCGTTGAGTTGATGTACTTAAAATAAAGCCCCACTTTGCTTTTGTAATTAAACAAGTAAATTGAGAACGATTAAAGCATTTTCTCAAATGTCAAATTGACTATAAATAAATAATAATTTATTCGTTTTTGCATACTTTGCATATGTGCAAAAATAATTTAATTTTCTAAACGATTTGCCAATCGCATATCAATACTTTGAACAAAAACGTAAAACACAAAATGCAAACTTGCAACTTTCTGTACATTTTGTGAGCCATCAAAAACATTATGGTATAGAAAAGGCAATTAGTGAAATGTCATAAGATATGTAGAGTGTTAACCCTGGGCACTATGGCTCATTTCAGATAATTCGATGCCAAAAATCTATATCTTTTGAATAAGGTTAGATATATAATGTTTAACATTTTAAAATTGAAATACAATTAAAAAAAAATGTGAATAATAAAATTTTATTTTTGTTTTTAATTTTAGAAGATGATAAGTTTATTTATGAAAGTGTTTGTATAAAAAAAGACTTTTTCCTCTGCTTTAGTGGTCTAAAGGCCACTTGGAGCTTACAGATATTTGCTAAAAAAAATGCGTCTTAAATACCATTGTAAAGCGTTTGAGCATTTCAAATAATTTGCTCCTTGACTAAATACTAGAGCCAATTTTCATCATCGAACTACATACAATTATTGAAAATGAAATATGCAATAAGTTTTTATAATAAAAATCTAAATTTCTAAAAATCTAAAATTCCTCAAATTCCCAGATGATTTATAAATTATGATATAAAATCATACATTGTTGTTCACATTAATAATTGCAAAAGTTTGCATCAATTTTACTTAGCAGAAATGTATCTTAAAATTGTCAGTATTTTATTCTTGAGCAAATACTGTTGAGTTGCTGCCAAAAGTGTCAATGCGTGTGTGTTTGTGTGTGTCTGTGTGCTTGCGCGTGTGTGTGAATAGAGCTTACACTTTAGAGCACGTAGGCAAATATGGAGTATATATAATGTCGTACGCTTTAGATACATTTCGCGCAAGTTGTGCATTGGGAATTGACAGACTGTTGGATTGATTGAATGACGCATTGATAAGTATGAGTACGCCTTCAAGTAGGCAACGCATGTATAAAAAACAAAGTCTGACTCGAATGTCATTTTTCCGACATGAAAATGAAAAACTTTGCGCAATTGCTGAAACGATAAACAATTTCCAACCATCATCAAGGACATAAGGGATATTTCACATAACTGAACAGAACTAAGGCACGAAAGGGGGGAGGCGATTCAGTTGAGTGTGCGCACAAATCACGACCGTCATCGGTTAAAGATAAACACAGTTGTTACCATGGAACGAGGCAGACAGCCGGACAGTCAGCACGTCAATCTGCCAGAATTTAACAAAGTTTAACGAACTTAGTATTATAGCACATTGGTTGTATGTGTGTGCGTGTGTGTGTGGGTGTATGTGTGTGCGTGTACGTGGGAGTGTACGCACCTTGGCACACCGTCACTTGCCACAGTCTTGCGGTAATGCCAGCATTAAGAATATCCGCTCAAAGCTTTTAACATCCGCTTAAATTTTACTAGCAAAGCTTACAAACTTATCGCCAAGCTTTCTTCGTTAAGTTTTAGCTGACTTCGCTGTGGGTTTGTGTATTTGCTAAACTGTTAGGGATATTTAAAATTGACTTTAATAAAATGTTATTTGATAAAGATATGAAATTTCTTATGGATATTAATTTTAAATATCAAAATATCCTAATATTTTCTATTTATAACTTATTTGTACTAACGGAAGATTTGAATTTATAAGTAATTTTATAACTTAGTTTCAATAACATGAAATTTGTAGAAAATTATTTATTAAATATCAAAAACTTTAACCTGATAATCACAAATAAATATAAATTGAACCTTGACAAAAATATGAACAAAGAAAGAATTCTATAGAAAAAGCGTAGAATTTTAATAACATTTATAATTTTATTCTAAGCAAATAAGAGAAGTTTTACTCTAAATATCCTGAATCTATTTTCATTTAAATGAAAGTTATGCTCAGAATAAATTATTATTAAAAATATATAGACAAGAGATAATTTATAGAGAAAAAATACAATTTTCAATAAAATTAGTAAATAGAGTTTTTGAATTATGATTCAGAATAAAAAACGCTGAAATTTGCTTTAAAAATATAACGATTTTAATACATGTTTAAAGTTAGCTAGTTTTAAATACACACTAGGCTTTATTTAATCACCTTTGGAGGATTACCAGCCGTGCTGCTTTTGCAGGACATGTTTGTAAATAGTAAAGGGAACAGCATAGGGTTTTGGCACAGGTATTTTGATGTGCTTAATCACTTCGACTGGATAGGGTTTTTCAATTTCTACGGGATAGGGCTTCTCCACTGTGTAGGGTATTTTGCGTTCCGTTATTTCGGGAACTATTTTATAGACGGGTATTTGAATTTCCTGTTGAACGGGCACGTGAACTGCATAAGGTTCCGGTATTTGCAGTTTTATAACATTGGGTACCTTGACAGTAGTTCAAAACATTAAGTCAACAACTGTTAATAGGTATAAAAAAAAGATTCATACCTGAACAGCAACTGGATGTGGTATGGGCAGTGGCACCTTCTCGATGACATGAACAGGGACGTGCTTCGATATCTCCGAGTAAGTAGTTGGTGTTTCGTGGTGCTGTTGATGATACTCCTCTGCACCGCCGCTTCCGCCGTAATACCCCTCTCCCGTGTGCTCCGAAGCGTAGGTCAGGGACAGACTGCAAAACAAAATCTAGGCAAGTATATTAAAGTTTAGGATTGGTTTTATCTAATAGATTCCACTACACTTACAAGTAACAACATTTTATTTATGATTTATTGTTAGATCCTAGCGCCGTGAATTTCAGTTAAGTAATGCAAGTGGTTAAAGCTCTTTACCAGCTTTTATAGTCTGAAAAGTGAAAGATTTTTTGCAAGTGCAATCGCAATTGGTCAACTGTTGAGTTGATGTAACCATAACATTGAAATAGAAAGTATTGCATTACCAATGGGATCGCATAATTTTCATTGTGCTTTTCCAAGCAAATGTTA
The DNA here is from genome assembly GCA_951394115.2 of Drosophila phalerata. Taxonomy (NCBI): domain Eukaryota; kingdom Metazoa; phylum Arthropoda; class Insecta; order Diptera; family Drosophilidae; genus Drosophila; species Drosophila phalerata. The sequence continues at coordinate 10,632,252 of OX596008.2, forward strand.
TAACAACAAATTGGGTTCAAGTGGGGTATCAAGTGTTGCCCGCTGTCTGCCCATTTGGCTGGCAAAGTGAATGGGCTTGTCATCTCCCCTCCTTCAAATTGCACCTACTTCACCCAGCCTAGGTTTGGGGTTAAGGTTGTAACACGTACTTGAGTTCTGCTATCGCTTCCGTCAACCGTAACCCGGCACAGGCGAAAAGTGATAGTCGCCAAACTGACGCTCCACTGCAGCCAGTCAGACCACTTTAAAAAATGCACAAACAAGCGCCAGTCTTGGCTAAGAAATTGGCAGTACCACGGGCTGGGTCGTAGGCTCTGAAACCAATCCAAAACTGGTTAGCCCTGTTACAGTTTAAATGGGAAAAAAACATAAACTTTTGCGATGCCTAACATAGAATTATTTATCAAATGCAATTCCCGCTTTATTATAAAAATGGCATAATAATAATATATATTTTAATTTCAGTCGAACTTAATCTTATCAAAATTGTCTCAAATACTTAATAAGTCTATTAAACGTTAATCGATTTTCATAAATCTCTTGAAGATAAGTTTATTTTCTAATTGACTTAGTTTAACTAATTTATTTTATAAGTAACTTAAGCAAAAGATATAAAAATCTAACAATGAAGAAAAAGCAAAACTTATGATAATTAGGACTGTTCCTCAATTGTTGAGTTCAAAAAAACTTTTATAATATTGAATTGACATTAAATTCTATAGTATTTTAAAATATCCTTGAGACCCTAATTTTTATACAAACCTTGTCCTCCTATTAATGAATACAGCATAAAAGAAATAAATCATTCAAAGCGGCGATATTTAAGTTACTCATGTTCATGTCATATATGATTGATTTTTATTTATAAAAAATGTAATTCGAGTTATATGGGAAAAATTTTACATTTCGCTTAGATATCGCTTAACTAACTAACTAATAGCATACAAACTAAAGAAATGCAGTTTCTTAGGCTTGATCGTTCAGTTCATCTTCCCATTCCCAGTTGTCAAATTCTTCCTGCAAGTGAACAGCAACGAATTAATTTCCATTTGAAATTATTAAATGATGATTTACTTACATAGTCGTCTAGGCTGCCCTTTTCTTCGGGCAAAGCTGTGGGAGAACAGGCCAGATAGGGAACACCCGAGTTGTGGCCGGAACACTCGCAAGTCTGTGTGCCAATGGGCGTGGCACTTTGGGCCACACGCTTGGCAAAGATGTTGGCAATCCGCACAATGGGATATTTACGCTCTGGCGCCAATTTGCGTGCACTGAACACGGATCCTTTAGTCTCCAATGCCAACTGCGTGCAAATACCCAAGTTTTTCTTCGAGATATTCGCCAGTTTGCGTGCTTCGGCATTACCCTCAGGGTATCGCTTAGAATATACGATATTTTTATCCAAACCAAAGAAGTGTCGCAATTTCTTATCGCGCTCAAAATCAAACTCCGTGTCTGCCAAAATGTGCAGATTGACGCCTTCCTCCAGCATAAACTGCAATATGGATGTGGAATCAAATCGCATATCCTTTGCCGCACAGCTGCTACACGAGAGCAGGATAAATGTCTTGGACACGCCCGGACGGAAGCTCAAGCGTGATGCTGTGGAAATAGCCATAAGAATGTCATTGCTGCTTCCATTGCCCGTATTAATGTGGGCAAAGTAATTCGCCAATTGATCCGGCTTTGAGGTAAACACACTTCGCTCGTAGAAAATGCTGCGAGGCTTATCAAAGGGTTCAATGCCTCCAAAGGCCACAACCGCATAGCTAAATATGGAATTGAGTTAGTATACAATATTGGTTAATATTTGACTAGATAGTTAGTTAGCTACCGATTGTTTGTCAATTTGGCAGCTCGCAACTGCTCATCGATGCTGCTCACAATGCTCATAATGCTCTTGGATTCCTTGAGATTTGCATTGCATGGTTTGGCCTCCACAATAAAGACGACATCGCTGCTGCTTGGTATATCTGACCCGCTGAGCTCCATAAATTTACCCTCTGGCACATATGAACCATTCGCCAATTGACAGCTGAAATAGAATAAAATACAATTAGTATAAGTCGTAGCCTTTCCTGTAGATATTCATATTCATGTAGCAATTAAATTAAATTAAATTAATGAACATAAAATAATTAATACATAAAAAAAAACATAAAAATGTCCTTAAAAAAATAGACAAAAAATAAATTATAATTAATAAATGATTCCCTTAATATATTTATAAATAAAAACGGATAAAAAATAGAAATCCCCAACTAGGAGACTTGAATTCAATTAAAATCATAATTAAGAAAAAAGTAATATAATATTTAATACGTAAGAAAAAAGGCGGAATAAAATAATAATAAAAGAATTATTATCATGCGAATTTTAATAAATATTAGTTTTAAGATTACTGTAAGCTGGCTTAAAGCCAAAACCAACAATTTTAAAATACTATATATTTTGGAAAGTTTTAAAAATGAACTCATCACAAAAAATCTAAAATCTATTGAAAACTTGGTATCCTGAATTATTACTTAAATATTTTTCCATTTTAGAAAACGAAATAATAATAGCATCACTATTAATTTATATAATATTAATTCTGAATCAAAGCTTATTCATATTCATATTTATAAAATCAATTATTATTACCAAATTTTGTAATTTGTAAAACTTAGAAGTAAATGGAAAATAAAATGATTTATTTAATATTGGATAGAGATCATTAGTAATAAGTGTGTAGACTTTTACTCACAACACACACTGATCCGGCACACGCATGGGCACCTTCAATGAGGTGCACGTTTCGATATAGGCCAAGGCAGCGGAACAGGCACCCTTTATTGCTGGATGACCCGGCCGAATGGGCTGTGATTTCATGCCCAGATCAAGGCACATTTCATAGAAGGGTGTTGGATCTACGACAGCACTGCAAGCCGACAAAATACCACCGTGGAAGAAACTGTTGCAAATGACGGTTACTTCATTTGTAGTTGTTTCATTCTTGGCCAATTGCTTTGGCTTGCAATGTTGCAGACTCCACGAGTCGGTAAACTTCTGTGTTTGATTCGTAATCAGACTGTTGGACATGGTGTACTCATCGTAGGGTTCATTATTCAAAGTTCCTAGCAGACCGGCAGTTCTGGCAAAGTACCAACCGCTCACCTCGAACCAACAAAGATCGAACTGAACATTGCAATGCAAACTGAACTGTGTATCGGAAATAATGGAGAGAATGTCCAGTTCACGATAGATGTTAACTGCGCCCAATTTCAGTGGTAAAATGGGCTGCGGATTACCATTGATGCTAATATGCTGTAATATAGTTAAATAAGACAAATTAATTCTTAATTACAGTGTGAAATAATCATTGCTCTACTCACATCTGTGCCCAAATCTATTTCTAAGAGCTGTCCATTGGCTATAAAGCTCAGCTTTCGTGTGGACAACAGACCAGCGTCTCGACTAGCCTTTGATTGTGCCTAGAAGTATTAAAATTAAAAAATTAGATGTCAGTTGAAGTAACAAATAAATTTTATTATTATGCATACGGTGCTGCTCAAGTTCCTTCACTGATAAAAAAAATGTTCTAAAATCAACATTTTACTATCAGAACTAAGATTTTTGTTGTAAAAAATGCGTCAAAAACATAAAATTCTTAATTTAAGAGAACACATCTTGGTTTTAAGAACATTTAAAATAAGACCAAGCTACTATTTATTTCAAATGAAATTGTACATATGTTTACCTTCCTAACAATTTAAGAATTTTGTTTTTATATAAAGATTTTATGATTTTATTAGATTAAAAATCTTAGTTTTAGTAATTTGGTCTTAATTTAAACTTATTTTAAGAACCAAATATTTAGGATGTATGTTCTTGATTTTAGAAGCTGGTCTTTTTTTTCAGTGTTGGTTTAACAAACAATAACGATACTCTTCCATACGACAAGCTCAGTTTTTAGTTTCTAGTTCATTACAATCTTTTTGCTGATTACAAAAGATTATTTTAAGTATTTATTTATGTTAATGCACCAGACTTCTTAGTTTTATATTTAGAGCTTATATTATTTAAATATTTATTTGAAATCATTTTATTCATATTCTTTAATTTTATGGTTATTGAAAAAAATAGAATATATTGTATTTGCCTGATTTTAGTTTACGTTAAATAACAAAACTAAATTTCGTTTCCTAATTTTTATTAAATTTTAAAATAATTTGTTTTCGATTGTTATCTTTCAGATTAAAAAAAAAAAAAACAAATTTAATGCGTAAATGATGACTTACCGCTGGTTCGAGGAGTAGCGTAAAGTTGCGCTTGAAAAAGTCGTGAGCCAACAAATAACTGCACTGAGCTTGAGGCAACTGTTCAAAGTTCAAGTTGAGGCCAACAAAACGTTGATCGAAGGTCATATAATGACGTGAGTCGATAAGCAAGGCACGTGCTATATAGAAAGTGAAGGAATGTTAATAATGCCAGTCCATTAAATGAATAACATGTATTTGCACACACGTTTATACTAATAATACTACTTATAATTCTATAATTAATGTTTTCATTGTTAGACATCTCAAATTTGTAATTAACTTATTTAGAATATGGTATTACCGATATATGATATGTTTATGTATAGTATTTAACGGATAAAGAGAAAAACAAGGTAAAATCTACTCGGCCTTTAATTATGATCAATAACTCTTTTAATGTACAGACGACAAAGTCAACTAATTGTATACACTTGCACCAATCTCTTATGTAGTGCATAAAGCCAGTTTTAGATATTTGCGGGGTATACAAAGTGAACCTAAAGAAACTCCCAGTTACTTACAGTAATATGGTGGCAGCCAGGTCTTGGGATCCAAATGAGCTCGCATATTGTACAACTTTGTGATGATCGAAGAGTTGGTTTCACTTAGGAAATTCTGCACCTTGGAGAGCATTTTGTATTCGGGAATCTCTTCGAACTTGGGCGTCTCGTTGAATGCATGCCAGGACATGGGCAGCTTTTGTTCCAGATCAATAATGCCCACCTCCGGATCAAAGATAAACTTCGTCTTAGCCTCTCGATACATGTCCGCAGTTTCCAAAGCATTTAAGGCATAATTTCGGAATTTATTGCGCAAGAGTCCGTATAATTGATGAATGCGATACTCAAGCTGTAGCTCATCGGCAAACCATTCCAATCGGGCCAAGACTTCATTGTACTTTTGTACCACAATCTTGACTTGTTCGATTTTCTGTAACTCCTTAATTTCCTGCCAGATTTCCGTGAGCACTTCATTCAGTTCGGCGCCAAATGGTACCAGCTTGAAGTACTTCTCCTTGATGAAGTTCCAGGTGAGCGTTGAGTATTTTTTGATGTTGGTAATGGCATCATTGGCCTGGAAGTCCCTGTACAAACGCTCCGCATCCGCTGTGAAACTGGACACCTTGTTAAAGTACGGCGACTCGGCGAGTTCATTGGTTCTTTTATATATAAAGTCAAAGACTTCCTTGCTCAGATCCCAGGCAGTTGTTTCAATAAAGCTGATGATCTTGAACATGTGCGGCTCGAATCGTTTGAGAACATTCTTCCAATAGGTTTCAGCCAAATGCCAGGACTTGTGCCATAAATTTTCAATGTATTTGATGAACTTAATATGCAGATCCTTGACAAATTTATCATACTTCTCTATGCCCTTTTCCATGAGTGATGTAATGTAAGTCAAGCTCTCGCCGTGGAAGAACCGACTGACGGCATCGAGTACACTATTATAGGTCTTCTTAATGGTATCGATTAACCAGACGATGCTATTACGCAACGCCTTTCCGGAGTCTCCCATGGCTTGCCACAGTTCCGAAAAGATTTTCGGCAAGGATTCAATGTGATCTCGGATGGCCAACTCCTCCAGTATGGTAAGTGTAAAGTTGACAACATTTTTGATATAGAAATCATTTGCCTCGTATGATTGATTGACAAACAGACGCAGATCATTCAGATCTTCCTCTAAGACGCTCAATTGACTGATGTCTTCAACAAACTTGCTGTTATATTCCTTGGCTGTTTTCCAGATGACTCCCATCGATTCCATAGATTCCGTGTACAATGATTTGATCCAGAAATCAATGCCATCCGAAAAGGAACCATAAATGGAATTACCCAGACCATTGAACTTCTCACGAAGATCTTCTCTAATATTGGGACGCCAATGGAATCGGCCGGTAATTAATCGTGAGTGATTCATCTTTAGATATGAGCTGACATCAATGATACGAATTTCTTCGTAATTCCGCCAGATGTCCAAATATCCACTGCGTGAATCAGGAATATAACCGACCATCTGTAGATTCTGACTTGCATCCTCTGTGAGATTAAAGTCCATGCGGGCAAGACGCTTGGCGATATCCACATAGACGTAACCCGAGTGATTCGTATCCGGCGTATCCCAAACTGTCGCATTCAGTCCATAAACAGGGAACTCCATTGTGGGCAGAAGCCAAAGACGTACCGTATGATAGGGAGACTGACGTTCATATTCGATCTCTTTCTTGTTGAGATCCAACAAGGCCAAGAATTTGCCATAACGTGGAGAATAATCCCGCTTATAGTGTGCCGTTGATTCTGTTTTGTAGTACGAAGGACGAGCTGCCAAAGTGCCATTTAACTCCACATCCAATTCAGAGGCAGGATGATAGCCATAGAACTTGAAAGTATAATTCGTATGTCCTAATTCATGATACAAGTCCTTCAGTTGGGCACCCAACACAATCAACTGCTCGGGACTGTCCGAATAATCGATGGTTAAATGCGTTCTGAGCAAGTCCTTGATGCCACGATAATAATCCGCCTTGCAAATGATATCCTTCTCGAGATACGGATGAGCCACAGTCAGGGCAAATGTCTGATGATCACGATCACCCTTTTTCAATGGCTCCGAGTTCCATTGCAAGCTGCTACGAATCTTCCTCGACTCATCATGTCGCCCAGTTCCTGCCCATTTTAGTGCCAAGTCCGCATTAAAATGCTTATCAGTGACATAATACCAGCCGGAGGTGGACAGATTACGTTTGGGATAAAACAGCTCCAAGGCAAAGCGCTGCGATTCGTTACCATTCTGTAAAAATTAAAGTTGAATAGATTAAAGAACCATTTATGATACAAACGATTTTCAATAAACAATTTCAAATTTTTTTAACTATTCATAAAAATATAATTTTGTTTTTAATTATTAAAGCTTTTTCCGTTTCTTTTATTTTTTGGTTATTATAAAAATTCTATTATCCCTAATATTAATTTAATATTTTCATTGTTTTTTCTTTACTTCTAGGACCAGTTAAAGCTTACTGCCCATTTTCCTTAAATTCTTGCAATTACGATCGAATAATCTTAAATATATAAATCTTTAATATTCGAATTTTTCTGAACTTTTAAAATTCATCCTTAATCCACTTTTTCTATTATTTCGAATTTAATTAGTTTACTTTAATCAAAATTTTATTTTGAATTTTATAGTTAAATAAATATTTTAACCCGAATGCAATTAAATATGTTATGAAAAAATATATTACATGAATTAATCAATTAAATTATTTTACCATGCTGAAGTTGCCCAGTTCCAGGTTGTAGCCAATCCATGCCGTTTCGGATAATTCGATCTTGGCATGATGTTTGACTACCTGAGGACTCACATCCTCGTACTTTGTGGTGAGGACAACGGCACGATTCGGATGTATCGCAACTAGTTTAAACTCCTGGGAACTAAGAGTGGTCAGAGTGTGAAGTTCACCGGTCAGATTGAAGTTCTTCGTATTTCGGAGCTCAAAAACTTCGATGTGTTTGACATCCCGTGTTCCTGTGGGATTACTCATATCCCGAGTGTTCACATAATGTATGCCAAGTGGTTTCATATCGTTCTCGAGCGTAATGTCCGTGGTGTCCTTGTAGAAGGGATGCTTCTGTTCTGTGACACGGTTGTATTTGCCATCGAGTATCTGTTGTTCATTGTAGATAACCTTTAAATTTCCCGAATCTACACTGGGACGTTCCTGCAGACCATAGGAAATATCAGCGCGATGTCGTGTGGCCAAAGGAACTTCTATTTCAATATTGCCATTCAGATTGTGATTAGAATTATCACTATCATAGTGGCTGTTCAGCTTGAAAAAGGCGCTATCTGTGGGCCAATTGCAGTTTATATAACGATAGCTGTGACCGCTGTGGACAAATACAAGTCAAAATGTGGGTTAATATAAACTGGAGTCAGTTAAACATAAAAATTAAATTACTTAAAAAATAAAATTTAATTATTATGTTCAAACAATTGTATGTTATTTTTTGTTTGTTTTTTTTTTTATCAAATTTAATTTGTTACTCTACTTTTAATTATAATGTAATTTATTATAGGTTATGTAATGTGTAAAACTAAGTTAAAACTTACCTCTTTGTGGTAAATTCAAAGTCTGTTTTCAACCAGGTAACATTGAGTAAAGGTGTACTGGAGTTGACCACACCATGCATGTTGGTGTAGGAATTGAAGGACACATCGAAATCAGCTATGCGACGACTTGCAGGATAATCCAAGGCACACACCAAGTTGTGGTAATCTGTATTCGGTTTATCATAATGGCCACTCAGGCTAAATGTGTGCTCTCCCTTGAACTTGGGTGTCGTTAGCTTGGCCAAGAAATTCCGGCGTAATCCCATCTTGCGTTCAATCAAAAAGTCTCCCTCGATTACGGATAGATTCTTTTTCTTTCCCCATTCAGCATGGGCCAAACCTTTCAAATCATTTGTGTCATTGCGATAGGAGAGACGCGATAGAAGTATCCTCTGTGCCTCCATCGATTCGTAGCCGGTCTCAATAAAGAAATTGGGATTCTGAAGCTGTTTACTGATGATATTTCCACGATATTTGGCACTCAGCTGGTGGGTATCTCCCACAGGCAAAGGCAACTGTGTGAGAATATTGAAATTGAAGTCATCTGTGGACTTGTAGTGCAGACTGCCATTCACATCCAGATTCCACTTGGAATCGACACTCAATCGTCCACCCGACTGCAGTTGCTCGAATTTCTTGCCGGGATTGAGATATCTGGCACTGGCGTGCACAATCCTCGGCTGGGCAGCGGGTCTTTCCATATAACTCTCCAGAACCAGTTGCAGATTCTCGCCTAGGATAAATGACCAGAGGCAACTGCCTCGTCCAATGTGCTTGCCAATTTGATATTCTCCGATAATCTGGCCGCCATCGGATCGCACTCCGAGATCGGAGTGGAGATGTACTGTATCAATACCCAAATGTTTCCACGGTGTCTCCAGATTCACGTCGCCAACTAGACGTCCCTGATCCACGGGTTTCAGATTGCCATAGAAATTAATGCGAGCAATATCCGGTTCGGTGCTCTCCACAAGTAATGAGAAATCCATGCCACCCTGTTTGCCACTGACACTATATCCGCCAGATATCTGACACATCTTGCCATCCTCAATGGCACTGAAAGAGAAGCGTACTTTATTCGGCCCCGCCTCTTGTATATTCAGCTCAATAACCCCGTCACGACCTCCAGACTTTGGCTGTACCCTCAAAGTGGTTTCCATGGGCCAACCATCCGTCATTCTCACCGCACCCGTCACACCATAAGTTGCCATATTGCGGTATAGATTTCCAGATACATCATAACGCTGAGGATCCCTAGCATTCTTTAGAATTGTGCCGTGCATCGAGATATTTCTGTAGTTCTTCAATGGAGTCCACACTTCAACATTGAACACCTCGTTCTTTATATTGGATCTCGTGCCATAGGCGATACTCTCTCCATCGCGACTCACAAAAATAAGATCGAAATTCACATGTGGATTTGGTCCCTTTGTTGCCAGCACTGAAGTCGAGGCAAGTTTCAGTGGCAACATTGTGGTTTCCACCTTTCCATTCACGTTCAAGTAATAGGAGGAGTTCGTGTGCCAATCCGTTTCGATGTGAAGCTACGAGTGAAAGACACACACATAGAGAGATTAACACAACAATTAGCGAACAGTCCATACCCAAAAATTATTCACTCAGTCAAACCATCAAGATTTTCGTAATTCAACGAGAGTACAAAAATCTTATTTAGGTCGCATTTCAAAAACACAAATATCTTTTTAAAACATGATTATTGGATTCTTTAAATACATTTTGGGATTAATTCATATAAGAAGAAGAACGAAACATACTATATGTTAGTATGCTACAACATTTAAAGAACAAAATTTGGTACTAATCTCAAAATGTTATTGTTTTAAGCTTAATTCGATTTAGAAAAAAATTATATTATGAGAAAAGCAATCTAAAATTTACAGAACAAAGGCATAAAAAACGAAGCAGCAATAGTAAATATTTAAAAAAACTAAACGGTATAAATTGAAGTACGGACATTAGGGTGCATCGATTTGTATGGGCCGCAAAAAATTGACAACTGGTAGCCCAAGGTTGCAATCTACGGTCAATTCTACGAAGCTGTCACCAAGTCAGCATAGTTCTAAAATTAATTACTAGTTCCCGATTTTTGATTTGAAAATGATTTTTTTTTAATTTTTTGCAGGCTTGACTACCAAATTTTTTGTTCGATCCCGATAAGATTGGTATCAAAACTCATGTAAGGAACAGCACTTTCAAAATGAAAGTCGAATTGCCCTTAAACCATAATGTGGAAGGCCTAAAAAATTGATTGCTTGGTAAAAACATCTTAGAATTGACCGTAGATTGTGATTATGGGTTACCATTTTTTGAGAAAAAGGCGATGTAGCCTAACGGACATACCTAATTTTAGGATAGCATATTTACTTTGTATAGTTTTAGATAATTCTTACCTGATTGACAGTGCCATTGTCAGTGACTGCAAAGCGTACGTCAATAATGTTATCCACGGCAGAGAAGTCCTTCTTGAAGTAAACATTGCAGGCGTAGTGCGGTATGACATCTGTCTCTAGTAAGATGCCCACAGAGGTTTCCAGAAAGCTGTCTTCATTCTACAAATCAAACAAATACTAATTAAAATATTTCTTATAATTTACCATTCAATTCTGTTACCTCCACAGCTGCAGCTAGTGATAAAAGAGTGTGAGCTGTCCTTGAGCTGATGTTTCCCTTATAGGCATTGTCATCCATTTCGATGCGACCATGAACATTGATCTCTGGTAACAATTCGTATGGCGTTATGAGCTTCAATTGGACATTGTGTGCCTGTGGTCTGACCTTGTCCACGACCTTGGTGTAGTTCAACTCAACGCCCAATTCTTGGGACTCCTCTAGCTCATTGCGCACCATAAACTGAATACGCTGATAGAAGGAGTTGAAGTACAAATCAATGTGATATTCAAAAATAGACTTAAAGTCCTTGGCGATGTCAAATGGAGTGGTCACAGTGAGCACGTTCAATACATTAATGTAGTCTGGATAATACAGACGATCCCTAAACTCCACGCGTCCCTGAGGTAAATCCACATTGCCGACAATGAAATACATATCGAGATTTTCCTGTATATCAACCTGACCTTCAATAGTCGGCCAGACCAACGAGTCCAATTCGAAAGTCGTCAGATAGGAGAGATAATCCTCTTCGGATTCCTCTTCAACTCTCGGCGGCTGGAAGTCGTCATCGAAGTGTATATCCAATTGCATTTTCTGGCTACTCAATTGATTGACCAACTTTGGTTTCGGATGTCCATTGATCTTAACACCTAGCTTGTAGTTCGATAGCTTTCCATGCAGCTGGAATATGAAAGTATCTCTCTTCAGCAATTGCGCTATAAATCCATTCTCTTCGAAGCCCGCAAGTGGTGTGAACACCAGGTAAGAGTACTCAAAATCGGTGAGATTGTGCATATGCCACACTCCCGTAAAGCCCAGTGTGGCATTATTCCAGATGCCACGCATGTCCACACGTTCCGTATTTACTTTGGCAAACAGGGCGGCTTGCTGGAAGCTTTCAATGGGCGTGGCCACACTCAGCTTGACATCAAAGTCCAGTAGATTCTTGATATCTGCAAGAGCTTCAAATCCAAGGGCGGCAGTTGGAGCACGTACCTCTGCCACCGCATGACGTTTCTTCTCATTCAATCCAAAGCGTCCATTAATCGTACGGAATTTCTCCAACGGAGTTGTGATATTAATTGTCAGCATATTATCCGTGAGCTTCTTTACATATCCATCCATTGTCAGAGTAAATTCTCGAATGTCAAACTCAAGGGAGGCAGCTCCTTGGATCTGTCGCTTGTCGTTCAACATGAACATGGCAACCAAACCTCCCTTTTTATACCCCTCGAAGGGACTGACCAGGGAAACTGTCCCCGACACATTGTGATAGCGTTGATTGCGAACTACATCCCAATTGGACTTGATGCTATATGTGTTGAAGGTCTCGTTCTGTTTATATCTCAAATAGAGATCCGTGTCGAACTTCTTTGTATCCTGCATGTGCTGAACCTTGACATTTATCGTGGGTATATCCTTAATGGTGCTGTTGATGCCGATACGCACATCAAAGCTAACCAACTGATCTCGTATATCGTGATCGCTCTTGAAACCCAACTCCAATAACTGATCGTCGGCCCACGATAACGTCGAGTTGATCAATATCAAATTCTTTTCGTTATATACACCCGCCCGTAGACTGTTTGTCTGCCAGCCATTGAAGGGTGTGCTAAGCTCTGCATGCAACCAATTATGAAGGGTCTTCCCCGGCATTATTCCCGCATCGTAGCTGAACTCAATGACCTCTGTGATGCTCCATGAGGCATGTGCCTTGCCGTAGTACTTGGGACCACCCGTATACGTGTTGAAGCCACAGGTAATGGTACGTTCCGGATAGGTTAACATAACGTTGCCGTCGTAATGTTTATTTCCAGGACTGTTGTATTCGAGGAGTAAGCCCAACCTCTGGCTTGGATCCCGATTGGCATCCCATTTCAGCTCCAGGGACAACTCTTTACGTTTCTCAATGTTCAACAAGCCCAGTCTTATGTGCACATCTCGAATTCTAATAAAGAAATATAACTGAGAATTATTCATAGTCCGTGGTCCATATTTAAAAAGACTACTCGTTTTAAAATAAATTTAAAAAATTAACATTTTAGAATATAGGAGTTAATTAATGAGAAATAAACACAAGAGACGAATTTAAAAAATTATTACTGCCTATTGGGATATACATTATGTATACAATACAATATTATCCAGAAAATGACTAAAAATCTCGGTAGTTACATGTTGTCTAATAGCTAATCTGTAAGATATGTTGAATAAGAAACTCAATCTATATTTCGATCCCGATCTGGTAATGGTAATTCTGATTGTTTACTAACACCTACGATTTATGAAATAAACAACAGTCATGATCGGCATGATTTCTTATACTTATTCAAGACTTGTAGACTCCACTTACTTATCAATGTGCATTTCCAGCTGCAAGAGTTTCGGCTGCTCTGATAATAATTTTGAATTAATCCAATAGTCTTTTTCCTTGATCTTCAAACGCACTTCGGCATTCGAATTGCGATTGTGCGCATTGGAAGCATATTGTACGGTCAAGCCGTAAGGATCCTTTCCATATTTGGCTTGCAGATCGTAGAAGATCAACAGTTGATTTCGGCGATAGACCATGTTCAAAGAGGTTGACTCAAATGATGGACTCTCCACGATCATTTTCAGATGATGTAAAGCCTGAACACGCGAGCTGCGATCTTTATAGTTGCCCTTGATGGCAATCGAGTGTCCAGTAAACCAGGAACCATTGATAAACACCTTAGATAAAAAGAGTGTATTTAATCAAGTTGACAAACTAATCAGTTAAACTAACCATATAATCCTTTGTCTCAATTTCATTGACTTTAAGACTTGCGGTGCAGGAATTAAATTCCGGCACAGATATATTCATATACGCATCGACGGCAAAGAGACTACGACGTGGCAGATGCACAGAAAACAGACCCGTAATCTCCTTCTCCGGCGCATATTTCAGTCCTATAATGACATTATTCTCCGTGCCATTTTTGCTGCGCTCCTCGTGCCTGTAAAAAGAGGAATTACTAAAAGTTCCTGTTTAGATTATCTATCTACTTACTTGACCATTATGCGGTAGTCTATTTTTGATCTTGGAAGCTTCAGTTCCAAGCTGGCACGCGTCCTTGTACCGTCGAAAATCGCATCCTCGGATTGAGAGCGTGCAAAGATTAACCTCACTAAGCTCGTGTAATTGGGATTGATATAGTCCGGAGCATTGTTATAGGTAAGTATACCCTCAGTGTGTCCTTGCAGACTCAGCCAAGTGGCATTGGAGGCGAAGTTTAGTTTGGGATACGCTGTCGTCTTCAGTTTCATATTTCCACGATATTCCGTCTTGGATTTATCGCCATTGTCCACAAGACGACCAGCAAAGTTAATTGTCTCTATTTTGGCATCCTTGAACTATACAAAATATTATTTAAATTTAATCATTATGTCATTTTTATTTAAATTAGGTTTATTTTCTCTTAATTAATTTCTACGGATACGTACCCTGTAATTAATGGTCATATTGGTTGAGGTGGTCACTTCATTCTGCACAACGTTTCCACTGACCAAAGCCTGAAGATTCTTTGTCTCAAAGGAGAGATCCACATCATGCTGTTTGATGCCGTTTTTTTCATTGATTTTGATGGAACCAACCAGGCCCGTAACTTTGACTCCTTGGAGGGTTAACAGCATGCGAGGCTTATATATCCAGGCAGTAAAGTCTTGATAACGTCGCAGTTCCATGCCCAAGTCAAAGTACCGCTGTCGGTTATTGTCCATATAGACATCGAGACGTCTGTAGTCGGGATTGTTATCAAAGCTGCATCCGGCGGAGGCTCGATTCTCGCCATTTATAAAGGCAACGGAAGCGTTAAAGGCATTGGAAATGCTGGTCAAATTGGCAACAAGGATTCGAGGAACCTTCGAGCCAGGTGTGGTGAAAACTAATGAAAAATTGTTCTTCTCTGCCTCCTCCTGATCCCAAATGTACTCGAACACATACTTCTTGGCCGACAAATCAGATTTCTTGAGAACTAGACTGAAGTTAAGTGGACCAGATAGGATTAAACTGGGATAAGCAGCTGTGGCATTGCTCAGATCGGGAACACTATAATGCGAGCACATTTGCAGTCCAACTGCCGTGTCCAGGACGGTCCAAGTGCAGGTGGAGTTGGCACTCCGCTTCTTAATTCCTTCCTGGGGCAACTGCTGATCCCGCTTGACCACCAACAACTCGGATCGTGCACTAAAGATTTCGTTCTTATCCTGCGGCAGGTTGAAGGAGAATGAAATAAGATTGCGACCGCGCATCTTCAAATTCGCTTCCACCTCGGAATTGGAGTACAAATTACTCTTGACCTTAATGCCTGATTGACCCCAATACATATCCGTTTGCATTGTTGTTATAACATCCACGGACACCGAGGGCTTGAAAAGTCCTTGCACATCGAAATGCCAATCGGCATCAAGTTTATCCAGATTGCCCGAGATGCTCAGATCAACGGAAGAAGCACCAAAAGCGTGGATAGCCAAAGGCATGCCAATTGCCAGAGGAACACTATAAGATGCATCCAGAAAAACGCTCGACTTGGTGTAGGTAAAGGGTTTCCCAGAGAGCAGCTTCTTGGCCTGTGACATGGGATTAAGTTGGGCAGCCAACAACGCTACCTCCGTCATAGATTCAACATTATAATAACGCAAGTCGTTGCCAAAAATACGCATTCCAAACTGTGCGCGAGGATTATTATAATCGTACTTCAGCTTGTATCCCAATTGGTCAACATTCCGATCGATTCCTTGTTTCCTAGCCTTGGCTGCAGTATCAGCATTCCGCTTGGTTCTCACTAATTCTTCCTCATCATCTTCTTCGAATTTGTATTCATCGTCCTCCGATTCTAGGACATCCTCAGTCCTACGTTTCAATCGTAAATTGTCTAAACTGAGCAAATTGTCCAATGTGTCGTCCTCCTCAGCGCTCTCATTGCCCAGCCAACGATTGAGGAAGGAGAGTTTCTTGCGTAGCAGCTCACCATTCAAAGGTCCTTTCGGACCAAATACATTGGCCACCAGTTCCTCAAAGCCCTCGGCTCTCGCATTAAACTCAAAGAAGTTGACGGATTGACCAAAGAGATCGGCGGTAAAATTAACGCTGGCATGACGTGGCAGATAGGAATCGGTGCCAAAGATGAGATTGGCATCCGTTGTGGTTCCTAAAAGTAAGAATAGATAACTAAATAATTGAACTATCGTAAAAGGAGTTAAAGTATTTTTTGAAGCTAAGACGTAAAGTAAAGATAAAATTATTAATGGTTATAAGATAATAAGTTAAATTTCCATTTGACGAATGCACACAGTAATATTGACTAAAAACATTTTTAAATCAAAATTAAAGCATTAATTTGTTGAGACAATGTGTAAATAATACAGTAAATTACAGCATTCAGTTCAATAAATATGGTCAATGAGTTAGAAGAATATTAACTAATATTAAAATTACACGTACCAAAATTGTACTCATCGAAGAACAAGCTGTGCTCATAGTTCCGGGAGAACTTGCGTATATCCATTTTGAACTTCTCGGAGAGTTCATCGTTTAGCAATAAACCCTGAGCTTCAATGCGCACTGGAGAGTTGGACTTGGCCAAATTGGTTAAATGAGACCAGACGAAGGAGCCAACTTGATTGATCTGTTCATGC
Organism: Drosophila phalerata; assembly: GCA_951394115.2. NCBI lineage: Eukaryota > Metazoa > Arthropoda > Insecta > Diptera > Drosophilidae > Drosophila > Drosophila phalerata. The sequence goes on from OX596008.2 coordinate 10,648,952, forward strand.
TCGAGAATGGATTTAATTTCCGCAATAGATATATAGTCTGGACAGCGCATGGTTTGAAGATAACTGAAGATACGCAATTCAGAGTTGAAAGTATAGTCCGCATAATAGTCCAGAAAGAACTTGCGATGTTTGAGGCAATTGACGCGTCTAAAGGAGAATATGCTCTGCAATCTTATATTAACAGGCACCGAATTATCCTTGATGATCGATTGCAATTGCACAGCAAAATCGTTGGACATGACACCAATGTTTCCCAATCCCTTGAGAAGAATTGTCAAACGTTCATGTTGCTTTCGCTCGCCACGATATCTTTTAAACTGATTCAGAAATTCGGTCTCCAGCAGCGTGATAATTTTTGTAACCTTAAGGTTTTCCTCGCAGTTTTCATGATGTTTGCAATAACTGTGCACCACAGCTGTCGAGCCCAAGGTGTATTCCGGGTCTTGTTTGTTTTTTGCATAGTCCAGTATGCTGTAGAAAGTATCCAAGGTCTCCTCATCGGGACGTGTAATATATGACATTGATGTCATCCAACTGTGTGCCATTTCTTTGGAAAGCTTCTCGCTAACAATTTGATCGCGCATCACTTGATAAGAGGCAGTACTTCCAATGTAGGGCAGCGATTCCAGCACGTGGTTCCTGTTATTGATAAGACAAATCAACACATTATCAGTCGACCTTGAGCGGGGTTCATTGCACTCCAAGATTACTCACTTGCCCTGCGAACAAATACTCGCCGAACGTTGCAACAACACCGTCAACGTCTTGTAGTCCAGACTCTTGGAGGATTGTAAAAAGTTAGTGAAGACATCGATGAATTCCCGTTGTATATTCGGGAAACCCAAGGCACACATTTCCACCAACAATTCACGGGCGACCTTAATTTCATCATGAGTGGGCTTCACAGGCGGCGTATGGTCAAAGATTAGAGGAGATCGTCTTTCAACCATCTCGATATCTATGAGATAGAAATTTAGAATTATATATTGATATCGTTTCTTATACCTTTGTGTACTATTGAAAAACAAAAGGTAAAGCGCATGTTATATGTATTTCTTTTTATATAGCTCAAAACCAATTTTATTTTTAATAAGAAAATTAATGTTTCCCAAGCTCCCTCAAACAAAGAGACAAAATGTGTGTTTTAAAATATTCCATACACTAATTTTGTATAAATCGGACAATAATATAATATCAAAGTCACTCTATTATACAGCCGATCGGCTTAAAATTGAACTCATGTATACGACTAGCAAGCTTTAAAGATATCTTAATTACATATCTTCAAAAACCTTGGTAATTTTCTGTACAAAAAAAACATATCATAGAAACGATCTATAAAAATTAAATTTTTATGTTAACCAAAATAGGTAATTGTATTAGTTATTTGTTTGACAGCAAGCTGTAAGGATTTAAAAACTTCGGCATAACGAAGATAAAATTTTTATCTTATTTCAAAAATAATTTACTTTGTTCCAGGAACTCGCTTATGCTGTAGTCATCGCTTCCAGTCAGCAAAAGTTTGCTTTTCGTGGTGGTCAAAGCGCCGGAGCTGCCATTGGAAAAGGGAACCAACAAGTGACTTTCCAGGCAGCTGATTTCGCGGTAAACATTCTTATCAACAGTCAACTATAATGAGAATTGCATGATAGATGAGACAGTTGGGATAGCTGAGTATATCGATAACAAACGTACATTACAGTAGCTCTGTGAATTCAGAATGGGCCAAATTGTCTTATCATCTCGGAAAGTGTAAGGTGTTGTTTGCAACACAGACTGTGTGGCATAACGTCGTCGACATGTGAGAATATCTTTGGTCTTGCGTATGGTCACATAGACATTGTCGATTGTTACGAGTTCGTACTGTACTTCACAGTCGCCAGATACATCCGTTTCGGTGGTGTTAAAGTCAACATCAAATCGCATCATGGTATTTTGAAAACTTGACAATATGCCCTTCTTGAAGTTGAGAACCCATGGACTTTCCAACTCAGCAGGACACACTTCGCTTATCAGACCATCGTGGAAGGCGAATCGTAGAAGATTCTTGGATAATTCGGCGGACATATCGTAGCTTTTAGGGTGTAGACTCTCAAAGTCTGAAGTCTCGCCCGAATCGGTGCTAGCCAAATTATCATAATAATCATATGTATCTTTTGAAGTACTTTCACTGCTGGACTCGTTAGACTCTTGAATCGTATCGTAGAGCTTTACGGAATTAATGCGCAGATAGCCCTCGCAGCCCTTGGGGAAGAATATCTCCACGTCAGCTTTTAAATACAAATCGGAGCTATTATCGCCGGATCCAGCGAATTCGGTGCGCAGTGATACCGTATAATCATATTTGTACAATTTATTGCCATAATCGAATTTTGATGTTATCGTTTCACACTGTGGACGTCCGCAGATGCGCGGGTCCTTGAGAGGATCTAAACAAAAAGAGAAATATTGTAATTTTTATATTTATTTCAGACTTTATTTATTTTTTCTTAAATTTTTTATCAGACGATTTAAACAGTTAACATATATGTATATTAGGGTGCACCCTTTTTTTTGCACAATTTTGTAACACAAATTCGCAATCTACAGTCAATTTTTAAATTTTTCACACAGAAACCATAGTTCTAAAATCAATTTCAAGTCCCAGTTTCTTGAGGTAAAAATGTTGTGTTTTAAATCCCTATAAAAATTATGTTTTTGTAACTTGATTATTTTAAATTAACAAAGTCTTTGTCCTTACAAGAGTTTTGAAACCAATCTGATCAGGATCGGAGTAAAGACACTAACGATATGCTAATAATAATACGCTAATAATATCAACAACATACATTTTTAGCTTAAAATGCAGGGTCTAGGAATTAATTTTAGAACTATGATTTCTTGGTGAACACATTTTCGACTTGACTGTAAATTACGAATTTTGATTACCATTATTAATATCAAACAATTTAAATAAAATAAAATAAATAAAGCTATGAAAATGTGTTGCTTAAATAAATAAAAATTAATCATATTCAACTTACTTTCTCGCGCCGCTTGACTCGGTGCTATAATCAGCGCCAGGAGCAGCAAAAGAGCTGCCAGGAGATTTACAGCGACCATGCTGGGCGTGGCTTCTAAGTGTCTCAAGACTTCGATTATACGCTAAAGCAGTTTAGCATAGCTCGAAAATGTAGCTAAAAATATGACAAAGACAACAAAATTAAATTAATAATTATGGTAAAATTAAGAGAACTATGATTGTAAATTAATACTGCGGTAGGATCTTGTGGTTCACAGCATTAATGGCATTTTGTAGTAAGGTTCATTAGGCAAATGTCGAGTTCATTATGAGGATTTGCCCACAATTATATAAACTGTGCATTTGATTTGACAAAGCGATGCCGTAACCAAGTTAAACGATAGACAGTCCTTTGTTGAAACCATTGACTTTGCTGACATAGCCAGAGATTCGGAAATTTTAGCCACAAATACCAAATCAGGCAGAGAGCATAGTAAAATCGTTACTTTTTGTAATATTTGCAAAGTGATTTTGTGCTTAAATAAGTTTTACACTTGTTGAACTTGGCTGTGGCTTGGCCAAGTCATCGGTGGCCTCTTTGAAGCTCAACATATGCTTAGTGGAAAAGGATATGGGCGGAAGCATTCACCCATTAATATAACGCCTTTTGCGTATTTCCCCTTTTGCCGTTGCAAAGCCACAACAAATCAATTGAATTTCCACTTGATTTCATATACAAAAAATCCCCCCCCCCCCACACACATACACACACTCACACACACACAAGAAAAGGAAAGAAAACAAAGAAATCCATGAAACAAACAAGTAAAGCATTCAAGCCCAAGCAGGGAGCAAGTGCTGCCATCATTAATTCCAGCAATAAACTGGGAACAGATCGGAAGTGGTGAGCAGAGGGAACATGACGATTGATGCCAACTGTTGTTTGCATTTGCATTTGATTTTAGAAAAGGAAAAAATTGTTAACGCTTTTTTTTTGTGCTCTTTCACAACTCTACTTGTTTGAATTGTTTTTTTTTCTTTCATTTATTTTTTTGCTCTTTGCACTTTGCATTGCATATAAATCGCAGTTACAGTTGTGGTTTGGGGCTGGAACTGGAACTGGAACTGGTTCCATTTACTGTTTGCTTCTGGGTATTTGATGACAATGATTGGCGGTGCTGCAAGGAACACCAAAAGCACTTAACACTTTTTTCTTCGCCCGCTCTTGGTGCATATGACCTGCATACATACACAAGAAACACACATACATTTCAACATATATATGTATGTATGTGTCTGTTTATAACACATATCAATTGTTCTTCTCATGGCGTGTGGTCAGGGAAGTGAAGGGAATTCTGTCAAAATGCTTTTGTTTGTCTGTCACAAATTGAATTGCATTGGGTTTTGGAGAGAGGTAAATAATGATTGCAAATCGTGATGTTGACGCATTTGACGCCGAATTGCAATTCCATGTTTGTTTTATAACTGCAATTAAGTGTCTGAAAGTTGACACATTGCGTGAGATTAGTAAGATAATTACATTTTTTTTTAATTTTCAAACAATTGAAACTTTTGTATTTACTAAGAAAACAAATGTATTTCGCTGTTCTGTGATAAATCCAAAAGTAATAATAACTATTAAGTAGCCAACAAGGTAAACCCTTCAGCCAACTAAAAAAAACCCCAAAGTAAAAGACGATTTATCATTAGTTTTGGATCTGAAAGTTGACACATTGCGTGAGATTAGAAAGATGATTAAGTTTTTTTTTTAAATTTTAAAATCATAAAAATTTTAATATTTACTAAGAGAACAAATGCATTTCGCTGTTCTGTGTTAAATCCAAAAGTAATAATAATTATTAAGAAGCCAACAAGGTAAACCCTTCAGCCAACTAAAAAAAAGCCCAAAGTAATAGTCGATTTATCATTAGTTTTGGATAGAATTTAAAAGTTATCAAACAAAATGAACATTTTTATTGTTGTTTCGTGCAACTTGTCACTATTATGAGCCGTTTCGCAGCACTACTTTTTGTTAAGTTGACCATTTTATGGCCTGCTTACCAAGTACATCATTTTTTGATTTTAATTGTTAAAAATCTCAATCTAAAAAATATCATGAAAATGATCATTAAATTGGAAATATGACTTAGTTTCAATTCCAAAATATTATAGTATAGTATATAGTATTTATAAGATTTTCATTGTTATAAGGTGTTTTGTGCAATCGTAAAAAAAAGTAAAACACAGAAAACAAGGGGGCTCCGCCCCCTACTCGCTTCGCTCGCCTACCCCCGGCTCGCTTCGCTCGCGGTGGGGTGCGGCTACAGTCGAGCACGCTCGACAGTAGGATACCCTGAGCCCAGGTACTCTTTTATAAATGTTGATTTTCGACCAATTATTCCAATGGCAGCTATATGATATATGGAACCGATCTGAACCAAATCTGGTCAGAATGTACAAAACCAACATAAATGCATATTCTATCAGTTTGGTTAAGATATCTCAAAAAACAAAAAACTTTTTCATACTAAAACATGATTTTCGGCAGATCGTCTGTATGACAGCTATATGATATAGTGGGCCGATTTGGACCAAACTTGGTCAGGATGTATAATACCAGCCCAGATACATATTCTATCAGTTTGGTTACGACTTCTCAAAAAACAAAAAACTTTTTCATACTAAAACTTGATTTTCGGCAGAGCGACTGTATGACAGCTATATGATATAGTGGGTTGATTTGGACCAAATTTGGTCAGGATGTATAATACCACCCCAAATATATATCGTGTGAGATTGGTTGAGATATCTCAAGAATTAAAGAAGCTTTTCATACAAAAACTTCATTTTCGATGTATCGTTCCTATGGCAGCTATATGATATAGTTGTCCGATCCAAAAAAAAAAACAAACTTGATCTGCGTACGGTATCCAGGAACCTACATACCAATTTTGAAGTCTCTAGCTCTTATGGTTTCTGAGATCGACGCGTTCAAACAGACGGACAGACAGACGGACAGACGGACAGACAGAAGGACATGGCTCAATCGACTCGACTGTTGATCCTGATCAAGAATATATATACTTTTGGGGGTCTGCCACGCCTCCTTCTGCCTGTTACATACATTCTGCCAAATGCATTATACCCTTTTTTGCCCATTTTTAATGGGCTCAGGGTATAAAAATTATAAAAAGTCAGGAGATTTTTTTTAAATTGCACGCAACAGCTATAAAGAAGTTAGTTTTGTATGGAAACTTTAAAATGTAACTAATAAATCCCCAAATCATCCACTTTTTGGGTTTTTATTTTTTGAGTTTGGAAAAGTTAATAGACCCTTACTACTATACTATAAATTAGTTTGTTTATTTGATATCAATTGTAATTTCTGTTAGCTGCATTTTGAAAGTATGCTAATTTACAATACAACTGGGATGATCAGCGTACCCCACCAGCTAGTGTTGGATAAGTGTTGGAAAGCGTGGCATCCCTTAAAGCATATCCGTGCGAATTGGTTTCCATTTCTAATTGAATTGCTAATTGTGCAAATATTTTATATGCTAGTGAAAACAACAGAGTGTGGTTACAAATAAGTAATTGTAAAAGCAAAACATGATATTTTGCGTTGTAAATCAAAACAAACAAAATGGCTACATTTACAAAGGACGCCCGCGGCTGTCTGTGGCAAAAACCACTGCTAATTAAATACACAGTGAAGTATGTTATTGTTTACTGCACTGCAGAGAGAATAAATGTATAAATATGTGGATATGAAGCAATATTACTATAACTCTATTGCGTATTACAGGGGGTTACCCGACCTTCATCTCCATCCTCCTCCTCCCTGAGCAAAGCTGATAAGCGGCTTAACCAACGCTAAAAGTGCTGAATACTTGAATGGTCTATGATATGGACAGAGCTCCCGGTTTTGTAACCATAAATCCAATTTGCCAAAGCCTGAAATAATCATGTAAGCATTGTTGGCTGTTGTCTTCTTTTGTTTGGCGCTGATTTTATCGATAACGATAAGAGCGTTTATTTTTTTTTGTTTGGAATATTATTGCAAATGCTCGGCTTAACGACAAATTTGCCTTTGATTTGTTATTCGCATGTCACTCGTAATTAGTCTGAGTTGTGCATCAACTTGAGTACGCTCTCAATGATTTATATTTAAGCAGATCTTACCATATATGTATAAGAACAATAATAACAAAAGTTGACCATAAGTAGCTTGACATCTAAAAAGAAGACACCAAAAGAACTCAAACTCTATACTTGTAGCACAGAAATATATTGCTTGCTTGGCCAAAGCCAAATGCCCAAACGCCATTTGTTTTCATATTTCCCGAACCAACAAAAAAAAACCCCCCCAGATACACACACGCAAACACGTATTAAAACATTTTTCCGACATGGCAAACATTTTTATACAAAATGCAATTTTCAAGTGAAGCTAAAGTTGAAGTTGAGCTGCGAGCTGTTAGTTGATGGTGGAGGGAATGGTCGGAAACGGACGCTCTCGGCGGGGGCAACTTCGAAGTTCACACAGGTAAGAACATCACCAGATTGTTAGCTATTCTAAAAACAAGAAGTGCAACTTGATAATTTTCAACTGGCTGACTACGAATGGAAAATGCGCTTTCATAAATGTGAAGAAATTTTTTATTCAATTTTTAATTTTATATTTTAAAGGCCAAGTTAAACTGGGTGCAGAACGACCGCGGAATGAAAAACTCCATTTAAAAAAGCCGCGAAAAAATTTGTGTACTATTATTTTTGTATGGAGTTTTCTTTCCGCGGTCGTTTCGATTCCAGTGAAACAAGCGCTTAAATCGGAAAAATTATTATTTTTTAATGGCTTTATACTTTCATTAAAAATGATTAAAATTTTATGCACCTTCAATTATTTTTTAGAAGAATCTCAATTATATTTGAAGTAATAAAATAATCTAACAATATTTTGTCTAGGTTTAATTTTAAAATCAATCACATAAAAATAAATAGCACACTTCTTAGATTAGTCATTTACTGCCTAAAAAAATAGGATGATTTCCCAGAAATTTAATGCTCTTTTTATGTAAGTATGATCTTGTTTTTTTGTTTGCTGGCAGTATGTGCCTTTGAAAGAGTATGAAAATGTAAAAATTTCTATAGTAACATAAATTCTGAGCTAAATGCAATTACGTTTGCTGGAACAACTTGCGCGGCGAGTGAGAAGGCATTGCAGGAGAAGTTACTACAGTGCCGCACCGTTTAGGGTTTTGTTAGGGATCGAGAGGGGGTCACATACTGCATACAGAAGTCGTGACCTGAGCAACGGCACGAAAATCTAATAACAAAGTAAGCGAATAAAGATGCATATACATATGTATATACAGTATGTATGCAAACAACATCAACAACAGCATCGGCTTCCAATCAAATTAAAGTTGAGGAAGTCGAGAGGAATTGCAGAATCGGGTGTAACGTCTATCTGTATAGCTTTGTCCTTGTGCTAACGCTTATTGAAAATTCAAGTGCAACATAACAACACGCATTTTATTGCACACTGTTGCAAAGCTGTTTGTATACATAGGTACTCTTCGGATCTTCTGCCGTTCAGTCTCTCATCTGTTCAGTAACCGTTGAAGGCGCAGCAAAAAACAATCAAAACAAGTATGAACGATTTAAACGAGTGTGCTTCACAGTGATATACTCAGTATCCTTTTTTCAAAAAAGTTTTACGACATCTACTGTGTTGATGATAAACCAGAATTATTTAAGACCTTTTTCATAATGAAAATTTAAATAACTGGTTCTTATAATTTCCTATTATTAATAATATAAATAAGGTTTCAAATTATCTTTAAAAGCTAATCATAACTTATTGGAAAAAACTGCATATTTTGAAATTATGAAATAGAATAAATAAAGTCTAAGCAACATTTTGATTCAAGTATTTTTGAATTCTATGTTTTATATTCTATATAATTCCAATTCAGAAAATTCTACCTACCACCTACTATTGTGACCTAGAATATATATACTCCATATGACTTTTTTCTGTCTGTTACATACACTGTCACCAAGTTATAAAGCTACTGAACGCATTGCACATCGAGTATTAAAAAGAGTTAAAAAATTTGCTAGAAATGTGCGTCTGAAGCGGCTTCTATTACTTTTTCAGAATATTCTGTTTTGCTGCTCAGCCTCTACCTCCCGCCAGGGGTCGCTTTTCTCGTTTCGTAGGCGCTACATGTTTGTTATTGTTGGTTCTCCACTGAATGGCTGACTGCCTGGCTGCCTATTCCTAATGGCTTCCAAATGGGGAGCCATGTTTGGTCACTGCCTCCACTTGTTTCCCTTCATTCTGCCCCTACTTCCGCTTAACAGCGCCTGCATGTATGCAATGCATTTTTTCAGGTTCGATAAAGAGAAAAGGCTCCAGGGCGTAATTTTGGGTGCATGTGTGTGTAGGTGTAGTATATGTGTGAGAATAGGAACAATGCACGTTGCAGGTGCAGGCACGGCACGGAATGGCATCACATTCCCGCTGCCAGGCGAGAAATTGCAAAATTGAAAATTATGTGTATCACTTGAAAAATGGCTAATAAACGAGATTAAAATTGCCAGCAGCGTGATTTTCAGCTGCTGTTTTCAACTTTCATGTAAACGCATACAATGCGAAATTGTCCAAGGAGTGTGAGAGAGAGAGAGATATAGAGAGAGACAGAGAGAGTGAGAAATGCATCTGAGTTACGGACCATTGCGGAACGCAATTCACATTGGCATTTGTGTCCAATTACAGTTAAGGAACAGACATTGCCAGGCAACCGGGGAGACGTATGTATAGAGTCTGCCTTGGGATTCTTTGTTATAATCCAATTACCTAGATATTCTCAAATTTCAACATGATTCATTGTAATATATGGGAAGCAGCGATTGTAGATTGTGTAGGATATAAATTACTGATTGTAGGAGCATAAAATTAAACTCGATCAGCTTAAGTCAAAGGGATAAAGTGGTTTCATCTGGCAAATGAGTCAATATAAATCAAAAAATCCTCCTTTGATCGTTGTAAAATATGTATTCAGAATATAATTTGTATCAAGTTGTTTTATTCAATTAATGAAATGTGATATATTTATGTTGAAGTGGAAAAATTCAGGAAGAAATATCATTTAGGTGTTTCTGTACAAATACTTAACTCCACTTTTAATGCCTATTAAGTTGTTAATTTTTTATCAATTTGTCGTTTAAAATAACTTTTATACGACTTAAAAATAAACCAAATTTTGACGATCTTGGAATTCATTATTTAGTTAATTCAAATATGTGTCTGTCAAATAATAAGCTCTATAAAAGGATTTAAACTTATGAGTGCACCTAAAAAAGATTGTCATGTTAGTTTAAAATACTTCGGCTTAATCATATTGTAAGTGTTATACATAGAACGCTTTTAACATACTTCCTGAGTCGCAACACATATACATATTTATCAATTAGTGTGCAGAAACTTTGTGAGTGTAAAGTAAGCTTAAAGAGTGACTGTCAGCTAACAAACTGGAGCAACTACAATTTTCGGCTATAAGTTTTTTTAATTACAAGGGCTATGAAAATTAAACGTACCAAAAGTACGGCAACGACAACCACACAAAACAAAAATAAACAAAATTAAAGTGGAAGAACACTCGAAAGAGGTAAAAAACTAAGTAGTCTAACGACAACAAAAGCGCAACAAGGCGAAAAGGCAGGTAGTATGGGACGATTTAAGCCAAACAAAACCCAGCATAGAGCCAGACAAACTGCCAAAGCTCATAAGGAACAGGAGTCAGTCGAGAAGGAAGAAAAAGTGGGAGAGAAGGAGCGTGAATTAGGCAAAGTGGCGTAAGGAGTGTACACTAAATGGCTGGAAACACCTTGGCCTAAACGAGGAGTTTCTCCTGGCCAACTGCATGTCCCAAATGGGAGCAGTGTCAAGAGAGAGAGAGAGTGAGAACTTTTTAGAGTTCGCAAATAAATTTACATACTCTTTTTTATTATTTATTTTTTTGGTATCTCGTTTTTTTTTGTGCCGTTCTTGATCGCTGTGTGCAAATGTGTAAAGGAAACTCTGGCATCCAAATCTAGGTGTGCATTGCAAAATTATGCAAATATTTTCTTGGTTTGATTGTACTACTTACTTTGTCTGTATGTGCGTTAGGGTGCATCGATTTGCATGGGCCGAAAAAAAAATTGACAAATGGTATCCCATATTCGTAATCTACGATCAAATCCTAGAGGTTTTCACTAAGGAACCACAGTTCCAAAACCAATTCCTAGTCCCCGCTTTTTGAGTTAAAAAACGAGTTTATTGGACATTTTTATCATTAATTATTACCATATCTTTAGTATTTTTAGTCCCATCCTGACAAGATTGGTATCATATAATACTTTTCGTCCTTGCAAGGATTAAGAACGCAAACTTTTCAACTCAAAAAACCGGGGACTAGGAATCGATTTTAGAACCAAGAAACTATACTTGGTAAAAACATCTTAGAAATGACCGTAGATTATAAATACGGTGTTTCATTTTTTTTTTTTTCGAAAAAATCGATGCACCCTAATGTGCGTAGAACAGTGCGTTTGCGTATTGATTTGGGCATTTAGTGTTCAGTTGAGTATTAATACTGTTGCTTTGGCCACAACTCCCTTTCCACAATGAACTAAGCAAGAATTCGTAATCATCGTCTCGTTTTGGAATTTCACACCAGACTGTAAATCTATCGCACTTCTTTAAACTGTATTTCTCTCTTTTTGTCTACACATACATGTCTAAGTCGATGCGAATCAAACTTTATAATAATTACTGGTTAAGGTGTCTGCTCCAAGCTCCAATCAAGTCTGCTAGAAAGCATAAGGAATTTATTTTAATTTAAACATTTTAATAGTAGAGTACAATTTAAGTTTATAGGCTTACACATGAATGTATTGAAAAAACAAATATGTCGACAGTAAAGACATAGAAACAATAACTTTAAACTCTTTAAATAGTATTCGTTTTGAATTAATTTAATTGTAATTTTATTGGGGTTTTATGTTAAGTAAACAGATTGAAAAGTTTTCAATAGATGAGTTAAAATACTGTGAGAAATGAATAATTGCACTTGAAATAAATCTATCTCAATCTGTATTTATCTCAATCATTATTTATGAAAAACTCTTTAACTCAATGGAAATAAGTACATGTGCATTAATGTTGTCTATTTTGGTCCTTAGCTGTAATTATATATAATAGATATACGCTTTGCTTTCAAAATAAAAGCTAACTAGCAAATCAACTCCACAAAATCAACCGAGAGATTTGCCAAATTTTCTAATAGAAAGGATTAATAACAGAAGTAAAAGCATTTACATTCGTAAGGAATATTTTAAATTATTTATCACTGGTCTAAAATTAAAAGAGAAATAGACAATGGAAATTTTTAACAAATCATCTGTGAATATGTAATTATTTGTAAAATATTAAAAATATTTAATTGCAGATTATCTGCTGATTAAGACTTCTCAACTAACGTCTTTCTATGTAAGGTACCTAAAAAAACTTTTTATCACTTTAACTATCAGCAGCTGACTTAAATCAAACGTGACATAAATCTTTCCACAGTAATCCCACAATTTAGCTGATTCTGGTTGTAGCTCTTTGATCCACGTCCTTTTAGATAATTCACAGCTAAATCCATCACTCTGTCTTCACTAAGCATATTTTTCTTTATGCCACAAAGGTGTCGCCAAACGAATACCTCTAGCTCTTTATATTCCGCCCCCGCTTAGCTTAGAGTGATGCGCTTAGAGCTGACATCGTTTCGACAACCGCAAATTATGTCACAGGTCGACCGCAAAAAATGGGGAACAAATTACAGCTGTAACATTTGGGTTGACTTGAGGTTAAGTGTAGAACCAACCTACCAACAAGTTGCTAAAATGATCATGAAATTAAATAACTGCCTTAAGATAATAAAGTAAATGCATATGTCAGTAGAAAACGGTAAAGGAAAAATAAAGAATGTTGTACAATTTTGTTTCCTGGGGCGTTGCTTTTACCTGTTTTCAAATTTCATCTTTGCCTGTCACTTTACATTTGTCGCAAAAAAATGCACAAAAATACACGTATTCATACATAGGAAGGGGATATCGTAGACAGCGACAAGAGGGGGAAAAGAACTGTGCATGCAATGCAATTGTAAGGCCAACAATCATACGCAGTGTTGTACGACGAGCGTGAGAAAATAGAAGAAGGTTCTATTGTCTTTTTGTCACTTGTGTGCAAATTTTTGTTAAGTTACATAAAGTGAACGAGCTTTCCTACTCCTTTACTTAAATACATACGTATACATATGTCTTCTGCAGTTGACAGCAGCTTAAGAGGGTGTGAAGTATTCTGACAGTAACTATCTTACCAGCTAGTTACTCTCACAACTTATGGGCAGCACGTGCATCTGTGCAAACTACCCGAGTCTAGTTAGAGAAATCAGTTCAACTAAATGATCTTCTTGAATTTGGACAAATTACGAACACAAGTAAATAATCAATCTATTTATCATTCAATAAATTGCTTAGAGTCTAAGCCTTAGACGATGTCCACTTTGCAAAACCATTTCATAAAAAACTTTCAAGTATTTATGAAAGTAAAAGCGCCATTCGAAGTCATTAAAAGTTTTATAAAATTTCTTGAAGTTTCTAACATTTCACTTATTTTAATAAACATGAGTAAGCTAAAGTATTTAGAATTTAAAAACTATATAAAACAAAACCAGAATTTCAAATTGAATATAAAAAATTATTGCTAATAAAAGGAATATGCAAAGCAAATATAAAATAATTTAAAAAAAATTAAAAACTCTCATATTTTTTATATCTTTGATTTGATAATGACCACTCAAACTGATACCGTTTTAAATCTGTCAAAAAGGCAACAAATAAATTGCTGGTGGCTTCAAAGAAAAATCGGAATTAGGTCCAGATTCACAACAGAATATGTTTGACATTATCATTGTTGAAAGTTGTTGTTCAATTTTTGTTTCAATTAAATTTCTGCACTTATTAGAATTCCACAGCTTTATTTGTCTGAATTGCTGAATTCTTATCAGTTTAATCATTAGCACGTTTCACAGTTTATTTCATTTGTCAGTGGAAATATAACATACATATGAATTAAATATTTCTTATTTTGCACATATCAACAAAACGAAGCTTCAAAGAATTTTCGCCAATTTATTAAATTGTTGCAATGGAAAATCCGATGAGATAATTGAATATACAAACTCATCTCTCTCTGTGTCTCTCACACATTCACACAGACAGTTTCTTATCACTCACTGAGAAAGAAAATAAGACACACAGCGACTAAACCGAGACTGATAATATTATATTTTTAAAACTTGGTGAACTTTTGAACTGCCTTATCAACAGTTTAGGATTGATTCTAGCACGTACGCGTTGAAATTAGTATAAAAATTCATTGAATTTCACATGTGGCACTGTTTTTTTTCTTCAAATATTTGAGGTTATTTTCCAGTATTTTCTTATTTCCAGCACTTATCACAATTTTTAAATTCTTTTTGGTGCGATTTTCAGGTAACTGCATTTAATAGACTGCTTTTGACTTTGCCACTTGTCGCTAGGCAGTTTTTCCACACAATTTTCCACAATTTTTCACATTTGAATGCATTTTTGTTGGAGGGGCAAAAAGCGAAACACAGTAATGGGCCATGAAAGCACTTCCGGTGCGTTGAGCACAAGACGATTGTTATGCCACTTTCGCCATTTTGAATAGCTACCAGGTAACGGTTAACCGTGAACCGTTAGCGTTTACCGCTGTTAACAATGCGACGGCGCAACAGGATGAAATACAAGAAGGCAATTGCAAATTATCCTTACTTCCGGTTAACGCGGCAGAAACCCCTTTTGCCGACTATTTCCAACTCGTTTTTAAGAGAACTATTTCTGAACTGCGTCCGCTGTGCACGGAGCGGCAAACACGAATGAACCGCTGCTTTTCCTCAGTCACACTTGATGCTGCGACCGAGCAACGTCCGTGTCGATTCGTGTTTGAACCGATGACCAAGTTCTTCGGCTTTCATATTGGAGATAACAACGTTAAACTCTTGACTGCCGCTGTCTGTGCTCGAGGCTCGAGCATCTTTTGGGTTTCGGTTTGCATTCTCGTTTTTGGCTTCGGTTTCAGTTTCAGCTTACAGAGTTTGTCGTGAATGAACTGAGCTGATGTGAAACTGCGGCTCGTTGCATGAATGAAAATTGCCGCGCGTATATCAAACGCATGCCATGTGCCATTCTAATGGCTGTCAGTTTGTATTATCACTGACTTTTTCCCATATCATCAACCTATACTTTATGCATATGTATCTGTATATCTGTATATCTGTCTGCCTGCCCAGCAGCTGTCCATATATCAAAGACTGCCAACGGCAGTAACAGCATCCGAAACTGCGGCGCGGTTTCTCTATTTTGATTTGATTTGATTTCATTCGGTTTTTGTCGTATGTCAACTGACGTCCGTTTTAGCTTATCAGTTTTGGACTTTATGCTATTTATTTTGCTCTGTGGTGTCTCTGCCCCGAAGTCCCGCTGTGCACACATTTTTCTTATAGTAAAATCAACAAGCCGCCAGTCAGTCAGTCACAGATTCAACACATCAATAATGATAGCAGATCTGACATGTGGATTGTCCGCGAAAACTGCAAAAACGTGTATGCATACCTTTATAGGCATTTAAAAAAAAAAAATCAGTCGAAAAAGATCAAATTATTTTCGAATCAATTACTTTATTAAATGTTAAAAAGTATGAAAATTAGAAAGTGGAGCCCATATCAAGGGTCGATTTTTTAATTTCTCACTAAATTTTAGCAAACAGATATTTTCAAATTTGTCATTAATTTTTATGTTGTATAAACAACAGCAATATTTTTTTTTTTTCAAACTGAAATCCATTTCTAAATGTTTTAAGGCTGTCAAAGCTATGTTGATTAAGTTTGTTGATTACAGCTAAAAATAAAAAACAGAGCGACCTTTTTAAATGATAAAGAGAAACCCGTCTTTAGCGTACTATAAAATATTATAATATCAATTGGAAGTGCGATCAATTTACAAATATTGTCTAAAGCAATAATATCGAAGTTATCTACAAAATGAAAGCGTTTGATAATTGAAACTTAATGCATGAGAATATGTGTTTTGAGCTCGCGCTTCCCAAACTTAAATATGTTTCTTAAAAAAATTCATGGATGCAATAAGTCGGTTAAAAACCAACAAGATTATTTTAAAACATCATCTGATTTATATAACAGAAAACTTATTTTGGAATAGACTTTCTTACAGATGCTCTATATAATTTATAATATATGTTGACCATGTCAGCAGATTGATTTTCTGTCTGATAAACCTAGCTTTCAGCGTAGTCCCTGCAAAACAACGCAATCAGCACAAATTTCTTATTTATAAAAGTGACACAACACTTTTTGTGGTTTAGTTCAGCATAAATACAAACTATATGTATAAAATATTGACTGACATTTAGTTATAAGCTAAAATATGAGAATGGATAAAGAACTTTCTATCGAAGTGAATAAAAAAGCGTGGCACACAAATTCAAGGGATATTGGGTTCGAATGTGAGCAATATGGACAACTGTAAAGGGGAAGAGGGATAGAACTGTCCCAATGTTTTTCTTTTCTTCTTCCTGTTGTTGACGATGCTCCCTGTAACGGCTGTCGCAGCCTTTTGTTTTTGTCCTCGTCCAATTGATTTTGACTGCCTCAAAAAACAAGCTACATCATTTTAATAACATATAAAAACAAGTATAAATTAAACTTAGAGATACTCTGCAATCAATAGAATTGGGATCAGAATTGATATCTCAGTTTCACCCCATTAGTTTACAGTTATGACACTATAGCAAATATTTGCTATGATATCTTTACAACTAATACGCCCTTTCTGTATCATTGGCTACAGGGTATGCGAATTTATATAAAAACTGTAGACCCTGCACAAAGCAAACCTCAAAGATTATTGATAAAAAAAAATGATACCCAATGTTGTTGGCAGTATTTTCTTTGCATTTTCATTCATGCATATAACTTTAAACATAGATCTGCCTTTCGTTTATTCCTTCATTTATTTTTCTTATTTGATATGCAAATATGTAAGTTGTGGGAAAAGTTGCTTTATTTTCAAATGGTTTCCCTCGGTCAGGTGTAACTAAGAATTCTCCACTGTCGACTGTGCAACTATTTTGCTGCAAGTGCTCCACCAATTTGAGAGTCAATAAAATAAATGCTTAAACATTTGCCGCTATGTCTGTTGCACATTTTATGCATATACATAAGTGGTAAATACTTTGAAAGAAATCTTTTTTTCAACTCTACTCTCTTACACCCTGGGCATTTTGTAAAGTTGTAAAACACATAGCTTGGCTTGATTTTCGGGCAAAAGTTGAACTCGAGTGTGATGAGTTCAGTTGCGGGAAGCGACATTTGCCTCAAGTGATTGTAAACTTTAGTCAAGAGTTTTCATAGTTTATGGTGTAGAGCTTTGAACGGGAGGTATCTGAGAAATTGTTCTTACAGTTACTTTAAATGAAGTATAATAAATTTATAGAAATTTCTATAGCTATGTGGAGTTTGAAGATGTTCTTCGAAATAAATGGAAACTTAAGAAAATGTGTCCTTAAATTTAAATAGTTACCGAATATACATATGTAAGTAATGTAAATATCCTTATTTGTAATGATGTTAAAATATAGAAACACAGAGAAAATAATAAATTCTTTATTATCATAACAAGTAAACAGCGAACATCTTTAAAGACAATATGAACGTGGATTAAATTAAAATTAACTAGCATAAGGTCGTGGGACTGAATGATTTGAATGATCGCTTCAGAGAATGAAATGAAATTCTCACAAGAAAATAGCCTTAGGCATTTAAAATTAGTTTGTTTTTAACTTTTATGTATAATATTATTATTACATAAATTATTCTCACAATGTGCTAAAAACTATTACCAAAATAAATGTTATTTATTTGGCTTATCAGCTTACAAGCTGGAAATCTTTGTGCAGTATCTATTAAATTGTCTTTCTTCTTCAGCAAGCCGCAAATTAACCATGCAGAAAATTGGTTGCAACAAATTGCCAACTGCTCATAATTTTTTGGCAAAAATTTTCTTGTTTGTGGTAGGACGAGCAGCAACCAAAAACCAACATGGCAATAATTAAAACGCAGCTGCAGCAACAAAAACAAACTCTTCGAAAGAGCACAACTATTTATCTAGCCAGCGTCGGCGTCGGCGTCGCACTCGCCTTCTGCTGTCATAATAAAACACGCAGTGGCAACCGCCACTGACAAAAATTGCAAACAATTTAAGCAACTGCAGGAAAAATACAAAAAAACATAAAAATATTCCGAATAAAAATAAAGCCACTAAATAAATAACAACAAAATAAACGCGAAGGGTAAAAAATGTTAGCTGGTTCAAAAATATATTCTACAAAAAATGTGGAGGGAAAAAGCTATGGCGAAAATAAAGCTATGAAAAATCGCAGCACTTGTAATGAAAGAAGTTTTAAGCTGCGAGCTGGGAGATGAGAGCTCTGAGCTGGTTGCCAGCCGAATAATAGAGCAGCAGAAAAATAATAAACTCATAAATAGTGTGACAAGCAGAAGAAGAACGCGAAATGAAAGAAGAGTGCATGGAGGACGCCAAGCGGAATGAAAGGACGAGGACAAATTACGCCAACAGCTGTGACAGCTTTTGGAGCAGGAGTGAAAAGCAGCGAAGACCCGAACAAGCAGCGGATCAAAGCAACTGATGAAAGATTTACGAAAACTACGACAATAAAAGCAAAATACAAAATGCAGCACACAACGTATAAAATTGTTGCAAGTACTCGACTGGGGAATACGCTGTTCAAGGTGGAGAAATATGTACGGTTATCAAATAAAGCTCAAGGCGAAGACCTTATGCCAGAAATGCTCCTTACCTAAGTTAAAAAAAAATACATCATGAGTCTTAAAGTATAAGTAAGCTCAATTCAACTGATTGATTCACTTAATCATAATTTAATTAATAACATTATTACTCTTTAAATACAAAGTGAAAACCCAAAAAGATTTGAACCAAAAAGGAGAAATTGCAATCGTAATGCACGCAGGGAATAATACCGGAACCGTTAACCGAAATTAACCGATTACGTTTGAGTACCGGAACCGGAATTGTAACCGAAATGAATTTTTCTTTGTACCGGTACGCTTTCGGTACACATTTTCAAAAATTATTATTTGTTTTTTTCAGTGTGTTTATCTTTTTGATTATTTTGCTTTCTATTAAAAGAAAACTTTAAATTTAAGTAAGGATTGTCTCAATAAAATACGAACATTTAGTACGTATGTACGTACAAATCTGTTAATATATTTTTGTTTAAATTAACTGTTGAATAATTACATTTTGTTTTGTTTTAATTGCTGTACCAGTACTGATACCGATATCGAAAGAATATAACCGAAATAGAACCGTTTACCGAAATAGTTGTTTCGAGACGTACCGAAACCGATATTTCTTTAGGCTCTATTCCCTGGATAAAACAAAGCATAAACTTATAATTCTTTTATAAATCATATCGTAGTAGTTAATAACAACAGATCTTTATTTTATCGAATTTTCTCTTACTAAAATGCCACACATTATATACCTTTCTTCCATTTGCCATTCGTATGAGAAGCGAGGCCTTGACAACAAATATAAAAAAGTTTGAATATACGGAACCTAGAAGTATATGAAAAATTAATATGGCTGCCGCTTAGGCGTGCTGCCAACTCGTTTTCAAGACAAACTCTAATCAACGCCAACGCAACAAATTGTTGCATCAGAGTCGCTGACATTGTTTTAATTTGCGAAAACTCACTTCGTCTGCTCTTTTCGGGCATCAGATGTCAAACTTTTTAGAGTATCCAGTTTTAGATTGCATTAGAGGTGAATGGGTCGGAAGAGTAGGGGTTAGAGCCTGTTTCTATTATTTTTATTAAGAATGTGCAGCTCCAGTTGCCGAGCAGTTGACTCCTAAAACTTTCAGTTTGGAGCCTTCTTTATTTTTGGTCCATTTTTCGACTGTTTTGTGTTGTTGCGGTTGAGATCCTTGTTGCAGTTTTTGACAATTGCAAAGTTTTCCTTTGGTACGTGTTCCTTTTGGCCTAAAACTTTTTTAATGAACGCGATGGGAATATTTTTGTTTTAATTATTTATAATTTCTGTTTTAGTTGCATGCCACTAAGATTGAATTAAATTTATATATTTATTTTATTACTTTTTTAATTATATTTAATTACCATTTCCAATAACATATGATTACCGTTTATTTGGTAATTTATTTTAGTTAAAATGTAAATTACTTCAGATATGAACTGTTTCCTAGGGTGTACAAAAAAAATTTAAATTTCTTGCAAATGTTCTGTTTTTTTTTTAAATTGTTAAATTATAGAAAACACAACACTTACCAAATAATAGTCGTATACTTTAAGCATTAAAAAAAATAGTTGGAAGCTTTGAAAACTAGTTTTCGAAATGAAATATGAAATCAGCAGAGAATACCATCTTTGCAGTAGTTCTCTTGGCTAGCTTGCATTTACACAAATCAAATAAGTTGCATTTGGAAGTTTCATTTCCTATATCGAAAACGGCTGCAATATCGTTTCAGATATCAATATTTCAATATATTTATACATTTATATATAGATTTATACAGTTTTCAAACGGCGGAAATGAAATAAAACGCAAACAGCTTCTGACTCACTGTGTATCTGTGGGTTTGTTTGCCTGCCCGCAGGTTGCATGGACTGCGAAAGGAACAAGGACCAAAAGGAGCATTGCACAGACAGACAGACGATGGCGCCGGTGAAGTTTGTTAAGAAGCCGCCGGTTAAAATTATTGAGGAAACGTTGCCCAAAAGTACAAGCCGGAGTACGAACCGGAGGTAACAGTTGTGAGCGTATACTTCATAAGCCGCCGACTGAGGTTGTGTGTGAACTTGCCACAGTCTGTTGCAAAGTGCTTAAGTACCAAATGACTGCAAAACGGGAAAACGGAAAGAAAATGGGGAAAATCGACGCATTTGTGTGCCGTATTCAATGAGTTTTTAAGCGCACTCGCTGGAACCATTTTTGCCAGCTGGGAAAATTGTTATTAGCATCATGCGCCAAATCAGAAACAATTGTGAAACGCAACAACTGGGCAGAGTCTCTCGACGTGATCCATAAATAAAAACTATCTCAGCAGCAGCGACAATATTACATTACCTCATATCCAGTGTGGGTATCCTTAGCAAAGACATTGAAGCCAACTCTGGGCCATGTGGGCGACCCCCTTCCCCTTATGGCATTAGCCATTGGTCACTTATGGCAACGACAGCTGACTGAATGGCTTCTCGTGCCAAAAGGAAATGCGAATCTATATATATCCGTATACATACTACGTTCGAAGGAAAGAGTGTTACGTTGGATTTTAAGGGTATGACTAAAATGTCTAGCATTGTAAATGTCCTTTAAGTCCTTGGGGAAAAATTGCAGAATTTTTTTCTTCATCTCAAAAATTTTTTATTTTGAACCTTAACTAGATTTAAATAAAATATTAGTTCTTTCATATAAAACCACTGGAACAGTTTTCGATGAGCTCAAGTTCAAAGTAATTAATAATAACTATAAAAATTAGATTTTGAAAATATTTGACTTAAAAAAAGCAAAAGAGTGAAAACGTTTAGCTCCACTTTGGAAATAATTTTACAAGGCAAAGGCTTTAATTTTTTTTAAAATTTAGATTCATAAAGTGTGCAATATTTAAGTTGTCTACATTTTTCTAAATACAATTAGTATTGTTTATTATTTTTAAATAAAGTTTTAGATCTTAAAAGCGTAAGAGTTTGTTACATTCCCAATATTGTGCTAACCTTTTGGACAAATATTAGTTTTAAATATAAAATATTTTCAAATAAATCCTTGAGCATAATTGAATTATTCAAAATTTCACTTTTGTTCCTTGTCGTATATTAGAATATATTCCCCGAGTGAAGCCCTTTTCAATTTGGGCAACTTACACCCGGTAGGTGCTCACAATCCCCCGACTAATTAATACGAACTCCCAATGGTTTCATCAGACAATCGCCATCCTCCGCCATAACTGGTCGCAATATGTCTGGGTGGCAATATAGAATATGTAATTGTGTGTATGTATTCATATCACACAAAATACGTATACGCCACGTTATCGCCAACAATGCTGACAACAGACTCATGCTGCGTATTTACGAAAATGAAATAGCAACAATGTGTTCTGCCAATACAAGCACACAACTTTCCCATACAATGCTTAAATATTTTTCCTTTTTATTAATTCTCCCTTTACTCGCTGCAACAAACATGCGGCGAAACTTGACCATAACAGTGCTTTTACGTACATATGTACACTTACAACCAGCTCGACAATTTGTCCTCAATGCTGGCAATGTCCATTGTCTGACACCCGATGGTCGAGGAAAATTCCATACATATATTCATTGAGAGCATACTGAAACTAGCCATGCAGCCTTACAGGAGCTCTGATAATAGAAAATAATCATAATATATGTTAGAAAATACTCCAAAAGTCTAGACGAAGAAGAGATGACCTGCTCGACTGTAAGTTATCCTGCCAACAACAGTATGATAGATTTGTTTAGATAATCTTCCCTGTGGAAAGCTTTAAATTTGTAGAAATGTTGTTAATATCAAACTTGAAGATTGATAATTTATAAAAAGACTTCTATGTTAATTAAATTTATATATTCAACTAAATAAAATAATTATTATTTTTACATTTTTTGATATTTTAATATTGCGCATTTATTTTAGACTTTGAATGATATAATAATAATGATAATAATATGTAATTTTTACCTCTTCAAGTTAACTAAGATTATCAACAAAACTAGAATTTTTTAATAGGAAGTTCAATGGGATAAAAATATCAATTAATACGATACTTTTTTAGCTTTGCCAGATTATTTTGTTATAACGAATAGCTCATAAATTATTTAATGATGCCACATTGCAAAATGGGAATTTTTTTATACTTTCGCTGAAGCATTTGGACGCAGAAGTATGCAACAAAAAATTAACTTTTATTCAGAATAAAAAACATTATTTTTTTTAAATAAGAAATTAAAGTTAGAAATTTTAATAAAAGTTGAGGATTGTTAATTGTTTTCTACATTAAAATCATTAATTATTTATAAATTAATCGTTATTTATCTATTATCTAAATTTTTTTTGGATCGACAGATTAAAAGTGTTAGACTGTTAAGTTTCAATTTAAATTTGGGGAATAGCATTGAACTTCCACACTTTTTAAATAGAAATTTATATCTTGTTACGATCAATACCCTCAAAATTGAAACGGAAATTCAATTTTCCTGCGTAAATAGTCGTGCTTAATAATCCAATATGCAGAGTATTTAACGATTTGTGGCTTGTACTTCCATTAATGCATAATCGACGGTATTATAATGCGTGTTAAATCGAGTTAAACGCACATTGTTTGAGTAATGTAATAAATTCGCATAATAAACGTGCTGCATATTGCGATGGCTGTCATTTAAAATGAGAAAGCAAATTAACAGATGGGTCAGAGGGTCAGGATCAGATATGGGAAAACTGATTGATTTAAGGTTTGAGAAATGATATCCCTCCATTATATCATCGCAATTCGAGCTTTTATTTAAATATGTGCGTATTTTGTATGCGATTAAGCAATGCATATGTATTATTTAACACTTTTTATACCCGTCACTTAAAAGATAAGTAAAAGGGTATATTGTGATCGTTGAAGGAGGCATCTCCGACCCTATCTAGTATATATATTCTTGATCAGCATCAATAGCCGAATCTATATAGCCATATGTGTCCGTATAAGCAAAGAGAAAGAGATAACAAGATAGCAAAGACTAAAAGAGATAGCGTTACCAATATATATTGAACTAAGTAACGGGTATCCCATGAGTGGGATTTCGACTATGGCCTTTCGAGCTTGTTTTTATTATATTTATTTAGGGTGAATGATGAAAAATTTATGAATTTCAAACTGAAAATAAAAGGTATGAGTTGCAATTGAGTTATCTATTAATATATAAGTATAAAATATCACCATAAAAACTATATTTATTCGAATTTTTAATTATGCAAATAAGAGATAAGTATTTAATCTGTTAATATAAAATTTAAATTTTAATATTCATTATTAAATTAATACTTATTGACGTACTGAGTTGATTAAGTGGAACAGTGTAAGAATCGTTAACCGTTTTTTAAGCTTAAAGACAATGAGACATTTAAAAACAAATGATGAGTCGATTGTATTCTACAGAAAAATTGCTCGGAGTTTACCAGTCTAAACACCTGTTCTGCTGAAATACGTAAATATATCTTTATGCATTCTAAATTTTTTTCATTTTAATTGAAGTACTCTCTCAAGCATTTGTACCAAATAATTTATCATTAATTGTATGCCCTTCTATGCTTTGCTTGGCAAATTAACGACTTTATTATGGTCCTATATCATAGTTTTTTCCGTTTCCCAACGCATCGACAGAATATTGCCGCTATCCAGCAAAAGCATTCATCAATTTCTCGATGTCACGGCAATTCTAATTGCCATTCACACGCATTGCTCCACTTCATTTTAATTAAACTGTTTGCCTCATTTTAAGCACACTCAAAGAAAAACCAATAATTTGTCTTTGCAATATTTCAGTGGTGACCCCCCGTCGACCCGTTTCATTCAGTTTCGCCAGAAATGAAATTGGCATCAATGCTAACATTACCATTGCAAATGCATTCGATGCCAAAAGAACCGAGTCGATAGTTCATTGGTTAAAGTAGACAGTCTACAGTCCGTAGCCTGCCTTTAATAGCTGTCCAATATTTTAATTTTAATTTTGCAAATAAAGTTTTCACACATTTCACTAAAGCTCTTTTGGCACGCTCCCTAGAAATACTCAAAGTCTGTAGTGTCTCATTTCAATAAACACTCGGCACAAGATGGAAATGTGAATATCCTAAAATTCCTTCGGAATCATTTAGAGCATTCTTCTTATATAATTCGCTATCACATTGATATAGACGAGAGTTCGCACAAAAAATATCAATAATTAATTGTAAAGCTTTGATTTGACAATTTTAAAAAAGGTTGAGTTCTAAAATGACCTTTGCTCTTTTCGACCTTGATCTTCTAGTATTCCAAGACAAACATACTTTATAGTTAAGTTTAATTTTTTATTTTCAGCTAATAGCATTTTCCGTTGTTGTATCAGAATTTCTACTAGACGTACACAATTGTCATTGCACCCTGCAGTTATAATCTAAATATACACTATGCACCGCAATTTGTATGGCCATCTCTTGGCATTCCACTTGTTTATTGCCCAGTAAATTAAATTAATTCCATCAACATCTTGTGAAGTGTGATCAATAAACTACAATGCTATGTTTATTAACTGCAAAATATGTACCATTAATATATCTAAATCCATTTGAATAAACAAGTAATTAAATCGCATACGACTCAGATCCAATTTATCTCGTACTGGCAACTATTCATTTATTTCAATTCGCTGCACAAATTGTAGAATGCAATTTTGGTCCGCTGTTTAAGCTGCTCTTTCCCTTTCTGCTCATTTGAATTGGGCATTGTGGCTTATTGTTTCCTGTTATTGGCTCACTTCAATTTGCTGGTCAAGTTGCGTTGCTCCGTGGGAATTTAAAAACGTCCAGAGTTTGCAAATGGCGTTTAAAGCAGCCGTGTAATTACTTTTATAATTTTTAATTGCGACACATATATTTTTACCTCTGTTTCTACCTTCATTTTTTTCTTTGACACACACGCAATAAATATAACAAAGACTTTATTAATTATACGGGTAATGGCTGTGATGCCTTCTGCATTTTATCTTGCTGGAAGTTAACTTTTAATCCTTAAACTCATGATAATCACTAACTTAATTTGCTCCTAGTGAAGTAACTTATTATTGAAGAGCAAAAAAATATAATAATGTGTTGAAATATAAATCTAATAGGTAATAAATATAGCTAATACATTTCATTTTGAAAACACCCCAAATTCACAATCCTCTTCAATTCTCCTTAATAATTCTCAGAATATATATAAAGTACAACCATTTAAATTACAAAAGAACATGAATAGTTTTCAACTTCAGTTACGAGTGGTAACAATTCACAGCACTTGCTATTTGCCATTATTAATACCCTGTAAGTGTGAAAGTTCACATAAAGTTTATGTAACTAAGTAACTAACCTGATTAAACTATGCGTGAATTCAAGAATAACGAATGAAAAAAAGATTTTAATGTATTTTATTTATAAACTTTTAAAGAGCATATATATTGAAATCAATGGACAGATTTATGTATTACAGTTATGATGATAATTTAATTTTATTTGAATTAAAATTTCTTTAAGCACAATTTGTTGCAAAAAGAAAATGTCATTAGTTGCCTACAGGGTATTTACTCGTCGTGAACTCTTGCATGGGAACATTTCTAATGTTCTTTCTGGCATTGTAAAATGTAATCATTGTGGCATATAATTAGTTTTTGTGTATTGGTCAACGCCCCACGGCGTTGCAAGTGCAATATTTACGCTAATGTGTGTAAATGTAAATAAATAAATAAAATTTATTATAGTAGTAAGACTATGTAAATAAAGCTTAAGCCAGACATATGTACTTCCACATACAAAAAACCAATGTTGAGATATGTGTGACACTCTTTATGGGGTAAATAAATAAAAATAATGTGTTCCTCCAGCCAAAAATCGTAAGTAATAATTAGTTCAAATATTACATTAATTATAAATCTTATTTTCGCAAAAAAATAAATTGTAAAGCAATAATTCAATTTATTTTTATTCATAACCCCTTTTTTCACTTTTTAATATAAATATTTAATGGAAATATCTACAGAACTATTTCCGTTGTGGCAAAAGATCGATTAGAATAAAGCGGAATAAATTGCTGTGAAATAAGTTTCAGACTTTTTGTCCACTGAATGGTGTAGTCCTTTGATGCTCTCCATACAAATTATAAGATATAAGAACTTAATCATGGTCTCTAATCGATCAATCCTAGGACAGCTAATTCCAGTGTTATAATTGGATTTAGAAACAGAACTTAAAGTTATTAACTGACCATGTGTCAAATGCACGCACCACGCATTGAATTACTAATAATAATTTACACATTATTGTTGTTGTAAATTATTTCTCTTGCTGTTGTTGTAATGGCAGCAATCAATAATCAATTTTCAATTTGGCTTTTGCTTCTATTGGTACTACATATACGCCTTGATTGGCGGTCGATCAGATCCCTCCACATACCATACTATATATGTATATGTATATATCCAAACTGTATCTGTATATTTGATGTTGCTATTGTTGTTGTTGCAATTGATTTGTTGTTCTATTTGCTGTCATCAACGTGGCCCATCAATGTCCGAGCAAATGCCACACAATTTGTTTGTTCGCAACTCTCCGGCCACAAATTTTGTGAAATTAACTTGTTAAAATGTTCGCTTGGTCCGATTGCTAACCTGTTTTACTGCTTGGGTGTGTCCCTTAATAAATGACATTAGATAGCTGATACGACGTCATTTACGGGTGAAAATATGAAATGACAACGTTATTTGTTAGAGTGGCATATATGCAGAGTAAAACTGTTAGTGTCTCCTTAAATTTGGGCAATAAGATATTTTTAAATTTGACATTTTACCTTAATTTATCTTTAATATTTGTTCTCAAACCCCTTAGCCAGTCTCTGAAGTCCATATAATTGTCATTATAGATTTGTCTCTTCACTCATATTGAAAGGTTTTAAAATTTAAACAAATATTTTTAATTTCGTGTTTAACTTTAACTTTCACAGTTTCTACATTTTCTAGATTAAATAATACATCAAAATTATAGTGCAGTAAATTATAATTTCTACTAACTATACTCAAAGATATTTAACTAAGATGTCTAGATGCACTTCCAAAGGAGATGTCAAGAAGACTGCTGAAAATTCATTAAACATTTGCAGATCTACAGAGCAACCCAGACAACATAAAGATATTTTTAAAATGTGCTGCACATCATCCATGTGTGAGCATATAAATAGCGAAGTATTTGATCCGTCAAAAGTTAAAAAAGAAGTTTTCAAAATGAACAGCAGTCCATCAAAAGTCGAAGAGCGCTGTGAAAGCACTCCAAAATTATCTCGCCAGCGATCTGAAAGTAATGATCGACATACAAAACGATTAAGATTAATTCGAATTCCAAAAAATGAAGATAACAAAAATGAAGATCCGTCTAAACTGCCCGTTTTACCAATACAACCATCTGACTCAGCGGAGCCAGCGATATATACTGCGTTATTAAAACTCGAGCCAACGAAACGCAATCAACTACATTTAAATGGCTATAAAGTAAATGCCACATTTACCATTACTCCAATTGAAGTTCAACCTGGCAATGACAATAATAACGATACTAGTAATACAGATGCTAAGGACAATAGTAGTGAAATATCGCCTCACTCTTCAGATGTCGATTTTAGCTTCGAGCATACTCTGGCTGCAAATTGTTTAAAAGCTGACTTAAGCCGATCCACGGCTTTAGAAAATCTCAAAGACTGTTTTCATCAGACCAAATCAACACAGAATTTGATCATCAAACAAGCAGCTCTTGCTGGTTTTCACTATCGGACACGCTAGCGAAAAACTGACTGTTAAATGTGCAAGTTATTTAATTAAAAATGGTTGTATATTATTGAAATACGTGATATATTCTTTGGTAGTATAACAACGTTGTCTGCGATTATAAGTTTTGGAAGATTGCCTGCAAACTCTTCTTACTTGAGATCTTTAATGTAGCTTTTTCGAAGCCTAGCCTTTTGTAATCCTCATACCTTAAACTTAATTGCCTGCTGCAAACATATATATATATATATATTACGATATAAATCACTACAATTCAATTCACGATAGATAGATATAGATTTCTATATGGAAACTACACGGAAACACTCAGCTCTTTTGCTATTTCAATCGTGATTCATACAATATACATTTTTTGAAAGGTATAAGAGCCGTATCTATCTTATCTACTTCGCTGCAACATGAGCCATGAAATTGACCTGCCTTTGACTTGCTCATTGACTCCGCACTTTAACTAACATCTATCCGTTGCACTTTGCACTCTGCACTTGCTATTTTCAGCTTCCTCTCATCTCTAATATAACAGCTTTTGAGTTCTCATTTCCTATGTGTGTGTGTTTTTTTTTTATATTTTTTGCCTCTATTGACTGCAGTTTATCACGAAAGCGCACGCCATGAGGCTTTGCAGAAGAGTGGTCGCTAAGTGGCATACGAGGTGTATGAGTTATCTGGTCAACCTCATCCTCATCCGCTGACAACAGCAGACTTGTGGTTTGCATTTAACGTTTAAGTGGTGCAAAATCAGCGCGGCAGCTGTAGTTGCGTCGAAATACTTCATTTGCTGCATCAATTGCAACCCCTTCTTGTTGCTGACGGCGTAT
Source organism: Drosophila phalerata (assembly GCA_951394115.2). NCBI lineage: Eukaryota > Metazoa > Arthropoda > Insecta > Diptera > Drosophilidae > Drosophila > Drosophila phalerata. The sequence continues at coordinate 10,678,606 of OX596008.2, forward strand.
GCTCTCATTACGTTCCCAACAGCCTCGCTGTGTGTGTGTTTAATAAACCGTATGCTTGCCAACGAATGTTGGTAGGAAGTGTATGAAGATGCCAACGGTTGAGTTTAATTAGCTTTAATGGCTTAATACTGGGAGTTTCAGCTGCCTGAGCTAGAAATATGACTACTTGACTACCGACAGATTCCACAGCATGAAAAGCCATCGCTATCAAATGCCGGTGGGCAACGGTTTTCTAGGACTTCAATGGAATTTGATCCTCATGGGAAAAGCTCATCACTTGCTTTCGACACTAACTAAAGGGACATTCTCAATTGGGGTATTCCAAATTGTTTTAAACTAAAATTATTAATGGAATGCGTTCAATAAACCACACTAAGTGGTTTATAGTGGTGCAGGATACTTTTGTCCACACATGTGCTTTCGTTGTCCCTGATTCTTTACCGATCAATTCCTTACCTCTATTGTAATGTAGAAAAGTAACGAAAAAACACTAAAGCATACAGTTTCAATCTACTTTCCTAGCTGTAAACTTTACAGTGTAGTAGAGAAACATTCTTATGAAATAGTATTAAAGCTCTAAGAATCTGCGACTAAAGAATATTGTTATAACTTTAAGAAAGTTTTTTCTTTTATTCTTTGCCGATCTCTGACTTGGCGCTCTGAAACGGGGCGTAATGAAATGCCACCAAAAGACCTCCACCTGCATGCATATTAGAATCTTTAAGCTCTTGCAAAAATCGGTCAGCAGCTTAATATAAAAAATAATAAAAATTAATAATTGATTTTTTATTTATTGTCTCCACTCGACAGTTCTACTTAAGAATTAATGAAATCAAAGACAAATATTTTTAGCTACAGCTCAAGCAGAAAAAAACAAAAATGGTGACAGCTGAAAACTTTAAAAGCATTTTCTGGCAAAACCAACTTGAAGTAATGCGAATAAGAGATGCTCGGAATGGGGTGCGCCGACTATTTATTTGCCCCAAATTTCAAAGTGGAACGGTACGGTGGTGCTGTGTGAACAGTTCAACCACCCACAAGCATACACACACAGACACACTACGGCATTCATTCACACGTAAGAGCTGTGCAACACCACCGCAATGCTGCAACTCCTGCTTGTTGTTTTTGGTTAGCTTAAGAAACTTTGCCTCATAACTTCACATTGAAGAAGATGCATATGCAACACGTTCGAGCCATTCAATGTTGCACCGCCTTCCAACGAGCCCAGCTTTTCTGCAATTGAGCGGAGGAAAATATATGCAGCTGCCTTTTTTCCCGTTGATTTTACATACATACATACGAATACGTACTCTATATACACATATATATATATATATATGTTATCCCTATCTGAAACTTCTTCTTTCACGTGCGACTTTTGCAGCCAGCATAAAATGCTGCAAGGCATTTGAACTCGACTCAACTCAGTTGAAACAGAACTTGACTGATGGGAATGTGAGAGAGGTCGGCGAGCTAATTGAAAAATAGTGTTTGCAATTTTATGGCTTGTCGGTAACTCTGTTGACAATGCTCAGACTAAAATGTCAGTGAGTGGTTGTGGTTGTCCTTTTAATTTGTAATTAATATGCGGCTAAAAATTGAGATAGTCAGTTTGAATAAAGAGCAATGGAATACTCGAAAGGTCCACATTTTTACCAATACTTTATTATTTATACTGTCAAAGTACTTGATTAAAAAACCCAAACCTGTGAATAGTCATATATAATATATATTTCTTATAAATGTTGTGGCATTGTCACTCAGCTTTAAAATGGATTAAAACCTTTCATCTGACTTTTAATAATACATGATATTGCTTCAACAACTATCCCGTTTTAGGTTACCAACTTTACCTACTTAATTATTTTTTAAATTAAATATTTTAATTCTGATATTCAATATAATTTATAAATTTTTCTTTTTCATTTAGGCTTTATTATGCATTCATTTAAAAGCTATACATACAATATTAGTACATACATATATTATTTATCAATAAAAAGGTAGTATAGTATTAATATAAACCCCTTATTATCGTACTGGTATTTACTTGGCTCATTATTGAAACGCTCGATTTTTAATGTTCCCTGATTTTAATCCAGCTTTAATTGTGCTATTGCCTCATTGGTTTTATGTTTAATGCTTACGAGGTGTTTGTTAATATTAAGAAAATAAAGCTGATATTTTTCCTTAAGTTTATGAACAGTATAACTGATGGCCGCGTTTTCTTAAGCCTCTATTTACACAATTACACATATATGTAATTTATTCAATTCGTTTTGCAAATGAATATCGATATGTGTATAACTTTGAAAAAATATTATACATCTATTAATTATAAGTGTAAAAACTAATATTCGTTGTTCTTTGAAGTATTCGTTTTATTTTGAAACTAAGAAAAGAAACGGAAAATCCAAGTCCAATCGATGATATGATAGCAACCTTCTCCGACAAGTATTCAATAATGAGCGGGATTTGAACTACTCTCTAAATAGTAGAATAATATATTTTAGTGTACCCATTTAATTAATTTAAAACTTCACGATTAAGGGATTACATTTCAAGTGGCTGAGATTTCATTGTGAAATAATTACTTAAAATAAATATTTGTTTGTTGCTTAGCAAAGAAAATTCGCTTAGAAGCTTTTGAAGCTACATTTTACAACCTACTCGTAGCATTATCATAAATCTAACTAAATATATCTAAATTTGTCTTGCATTCTTTTAATATATGATATATTAGGCCAAAGTCTATAGGGAATTTATTGATAAATATTATGCGCGCTTATCACAATACGAACATATATAAACATAGAGCTAAAACTAATCAACAATATTGCTAAATTTTGTTAATTAAGTGCATTAAATTATGAGAACTGGGAATTGTCATGCATAAACTGCAAGCAATTTGACAAGATATTCAAAAGAGGCTCGACGTCTGTCATTGCAAATGTCTATAAAGCTTAGGCTATTCATATCAATTCATCCCAAACTCGAGAACGCTCCATAATAGCTATGAGTATTCTTACACTTTCAGTTATATGACTGAAACTCAGCTCAGAAAATAGGAATGCGGCTTTCCCTTTCCATTCTTGCTGATCGTTGCAAGAGGACCTGTTTGATAAAAGAAACAAGTATTGTAATTAAACTTTTATAATTGATTTACGTTTATGACGCACCTTCAGTATCCGAGACAAATGCCACGCCCATTACTTTGAGCGAACGAAAGAGCGCACCCAAATTAGAACGTCCGTCCAGATATTTTTTCTCCAGACGTACAACGGGTGACTTTTTGTTTTTGGTCTGCGTATGCCAAACAAGTATTTCGGTGCAATTCTTGCCCCTGGGCTCAATCTGATCTATGTGCAGTCCAATGCTACGCAGGAACAAATCCTCCTCATAGCCCGGCTTATAGGGCATATTAACATTGGGATACAGCGACATATAGCCCAAGTTGACAGCAAAGCCAGCCATATCAACGGGCCAGCGTCGTCCGGCTACCCAAGAGTCCAGAAAGGCCACAACTTTACCCTTTAGAGAGAAATCTCAGTCAGTTAATAAAATATGGTAAGTTATTGAGATGGTTTTACTTACATCTCGCACCACGGGTCCACTAACTGCATAATCCGCTATCAGTCCAACAGGAAACATGGAGACACGCTGTGTCTGCCTTATTTCCGAGAAAAGTCTTAGATCATATGTATTGTCATCGTCACCAAAATACAGCACACCATTTGTGAGGTTATGTTGACGTATCCATTGCAGCGCTGCACGCCGATTTGCCACGCCCCTAGGCGCAGGCTTATTATTACGAAATTTGTGGGGCATGGGACTGGCCAAATGTGTAAAGGGTATACCTGCCAAATTTAATATAGATTGTAAATATAGTATAATTACAAATTTGTTTTTAAATTGACCTACCAATTCGATTCAACAATATATCCATATACGTATCACATCTGTCATGATCATTGGCCACCAGCCAGTGTAGACGAGGGACATGGAGGAGTGAGTGTGCCAGACGCGTTAATTCCGGTATTTGCTCCCGTCTTGGATATGTGGGCGTTACGAAATAGATCACAGGCAATTGTGCGTAGGCACTGCTTGGTTTATCTTGCATATAAAATCGGCTGTCTTCATGACTTTCACTGCAGATGTGCAGCGTTTCATTCAGAGCATGCGAATTTGTACTATCTGCAAAGGAGAGCGAGAGAGACGGTGAGAAAGTGAAATTAGTATTATTTTATTGGGCTGCCTAAAAGTCTGCAATGGAAATCAGTCAATTTTTAGTCCCAACCATAAATTCATTTTTAGACCCCTTACTAAAAAAAACCACAGGGGTCTATTAAGTTTGTGTTTCGAATTGCGAAAGATGGAGGTGCGACAGACCCTATAAAGTACATATATTCTTGATCAGCATAAATACCAGAGTCATTGAAATTATTAAATTCGCACCATTGAATTTATTTATATTGTTAGCTAATTTTCATTATACATAGCTTTTAGCTGTATGCTATTTATAATTTTTCGAACTGTCTGCATGCTTCAAACCATTTTCACCAATGACAACGCCCAGAAATATATATTATTCAGCAATGTACACATAATATACTTGCTTTTATTTATAAATATTTAAATTGTATGCCTTTATCATCCCACTTATAAAATTATTTTGGTACAAGCAAATTATTAGAGAATCATGTAAACCTGACTGCACCTGAAATCGTATCTACTCTGATTTCTATTTACATACTTTTATCACCTGTTAATGTGCTAATCAGTAATGTGATCAGAACCGACTTGATGTGCCAAAGACTGAGCGCCATTATTTGACTAATGATGTAATGTAACGTGAGAGAACACAATGTGAAGTTATTTGCATAAACTTGCAATAAATATTTTAAAAATGTATAAAGAGTGATATTTCAAGTCACTGAGGGCGACAGTCTACGCTAGTGACGAATGCATCACAAAAAGTAATATATACTGGAAGACTGGTAAATTGGCTACGACTGTCTAATCAGATCAGGTAATATACTGATCAAAAGGTAGTATTAACTAACAAAATGGCATCGTTAGTGAGATAAGAGGCTGTAAGTGGGAGGGGAAAGATTAAATTAATTGCCTGGATCATCCCAATCCGACAACCGGATAAAATGATTATACAATTTTTAATATTCACTATCCATTTTAAATAAACAGCTGATTTTGTGGAAACTGTTCTCTCAGTATCCGTATCTGATATTTAGTGTACAGATAGCATAAAAATACATGGATATATTTTATGGATATTTGTTTAAATTTATTATTTTATTTATAACCACTTTTTAATTTTAAAAATCTAGCAATAGGCAATTGAAACAATTTCCCCTACGCAGTAAATTCAATATTTTAATGGTATGTAGGTTAAAGAGTAGAATATTACAATCAATTCATGGGCCATATCTATACCATTAGTCAAATTATTGTTAGTGTGTGTTGTGCCTTCCCTAAAGGACTATTAAAAAGAACACAAACACGCGACAGGACCTCAAAAATGATATGTACCTATTGTTTCACCGGTGTGTGCAATAACGGTAATAGGTGTAATTGTTATTGTTTACGGCCATCTATCAATAATCTAGCATACTAATTACAAAGGGTAGTCGACGAAGCTCACTTTAATAGCTAATTTAATATTGACTTGTCCCCAAGAAAGAGAAATGCTCCCCACAGCGCAAATGACACCGACCCAAAGGGTGTGTCATGGAGGTAATGCATTGTGTTTGTCAAGCATAGGGCATGAGTTTGTCCCTAAGTGTTTACCCATACTTGAGTCGGGCACAAGTGTAAATAAATAAAGTACTGCCACTTGAGTATTTGCGCATATCACAACAATTGCTTTAAATCTTAGCGTGCGTTTCATTTACCGAGCTAGGAACCCCATTTTTTAGGTTCTCGATTCCCATTCACAAGCCATCAAAGTACTGATAAGCACTCTCCCAAAAGCAAATATAATAATAATTTTATATCTACAGCAGTAGTCTGATATATGTATACTTAGGTACAACACAACTACCTTGATTAATTTATAGCACGCCTATCTATGATTTCTACAATGTTAAACTAGTCTTCATTTGGGGTATTTTTCATCATTCACGCTATTTTTTCATTTGTCATTATCAATTTAATATTCCGCATTCATTTTATGAGTCATGTGCCCCTTGAGATACTGGCCATAATAATTATTGCTACTTTAGATTGACATGATGATTGAATCAATCAGTTTAATTAATGCCGTTCTCAACTTTGTTAAATATGCTAATTATACAAATATGACATTTAAACTAATTTCAGTTTAGAGTTCATAATTGTAATTTAAAGTCTTGCAATATTATATAACAGTTTATTAAAATGTGAATGTAATCAATAACAAAAATTAAGATAAGCTTTCTGAAAAATATCACTAAGTACTAAAAATAATTAATAGCAAATTGAATTAAGTAAATAAAACTTAAATATCTGTAATAAGCACCAAAAAAGAGAAATGAATACGCTTTAATTTCGACCGACAAAACATCAATTACTGTCTACATTTTCCGAGATTTTATTTATTTTTTCAAAAGTTGATGTAAGCATGTAGTCTGACTATTAATATTCTAGGAAATTGAGGGAAACTATCGAAATAACTATGGCAATTGTTTGGCGATTTTTTTACTAAAAGTAAGTGGACTATGTTCATAAATCTTATCAATCTTTATTATTTTTTATTAATTTTTTATGACCCACAACATTCGTCATAAGTTTTCGCTGTTAGTCATACATTTAGATTTCCCTAGACAGAGTATTGCTCGATGCACAATATAGAATTTTTTGATTATTTCGCACGTCTGATGCCGTGCCAATAATTCGACAAGTCGCGTGCAGTTTCAATGCCAACTTATGGTCAGTTTTAATGGCTAAGTAAATGTATGTGTAGAACTTGAAATAGTAAACATTTATATAGACAATTTAAAGTCGTGCCATGTCCAAAGTGCATTAAATACGGTCATTAAATGGCACAAATGCGATAAAAAATGTTTTGTTTATTTTTTAGTCCAACTGATAACTTATAAGATAATAATATACTTATATTAATTCATAAATTCTAAATTCTAGTTCAAGCATTGGCTCTTAAAAGATAACAAGAGACTCATATTATTTTGAGAGAAGTTAATTCGCACAAGTGATGCAAATTAAATGCTTAGGTTTCACACTTTAATTGCAGGGAGGAAATGGAGGAGCAACAGTGGGACGCGGCTGTTAAAAAAGCTGTTTAAAAAAATACAGACTACAGTTTTAACTGTACAATTATAATAAAGACTCTTAATAATATACCTGCTGTACTTGAGAACTATAAGAGTTGACAGCTGACAGTACATTTTCATTAATTGATTGTAGAGATAAATAATATTTATAATAGCAAAATTATTATTAATTATTTTAAAATTGCAAAGAAATAAAGCAAAGTGTGGCCAAGTCTAAAAGCAAGAGAGTATGAGCAAAAAAGAAATTAATAATAAATAAGCTAACATTTAATTACGGTATTAATGACCAGTAATCAACTGGAAGAAACTTTTAAAAATTTAAATATATTGATCGGTTGAAAAAGGGTTTGACTTGCAATATCAAATAGCAGGAATATTTTGTCAAATGTCAAATATTTGATCGAATTCCATTTTACGAAATTTAAAATTAAAAACATACATATATCAGCTATATACACGTATCTGAAAAGTTACTTAAATTTAACCAACTGGAAATTGGAAAATAAAATTGTATTCAACTGATATATTTTAAGCAAAGTAAATAATTAGGTTGTGTACTCAGACTCATTACGAAGTAGTTTTAACTATCTTATCGGTGCTTACTATTTGTATAAACAAGCAAAAGTTACATGATATTTTGCTATGTAAGACAGTCTGCCAAAGTTTTTTGATGCGGCAGCATGTCGTTATCTTATCAGTGAATTTCTTCATGAAATACTTCAAATACTTTAAGACTTTGCACTTAAAAAGGACAAACTCGTAGAATTTTGTTACACACAGTAGTTAAACCATTTAACTAAGTATATCAGTTTATCTTAACTTCTCAATTATAATTCTTGTTAAATGCTAAGACATGAACTTGCCAAATTTCGAAAATTTAATTTAAATCAATTTGACCTTTATTTTAATTCGGTCATTCGTTAAATCATTTATGTAGTTTATTATTGAACTCGTCAGAGATCATGGAAAAAAGACCTAATTGTTTTAATAGCTTATTTCAAATTGTAAGCACGACATCTTCAAAGAGATTGCGTTAAGGATTCGTTCGATGAATTACCGATAGGACTGAAGAGGAAATCCATCGATATGTGACCCAATCAGCTGCAACAAATGGTGGCAGATGTTGGCGAAATGGAATAAAAAAATATAGTTAGCTAATAAATTACGTATTAGATATTAAAAGCAGAGAGACGGAAAATGTGGCCTTGACATGCACCCGCAATCACGTAACGGTAAATGTTGCGGCTATAAAATAGCGTAACTGTCTATCGATAAAATATCCAACTGGAAAATGACTATGACGAGCCAATTAAGCCAATTAAGGGTAAATAATAAATACTAAAATAGTAACAACAAAAACAAACAGTTAACTAACTGAAACAGTCAACTAACTCAAACTTAAATGCAATAATTACCGCAACACTTTGAGAATCAAAGCACCGGGTGGTCAGTAGTTGGGTGATAGTAGGGGATAAGCGAATTCGTATAGAACCGACAATGACAGTCCAAAAAGGCAAAGTCGGAGAGAAAGTTATAAAAACCGAGAGAGATAGAGAGAGAGAGAGGTGTTTAAGCGCCGAGTGCTTGCTCGTTAGTCAGTTGGTTAGTTGACTTGTTTTGTTATTGTTATTTAACCCAATTACATGTTGAGCATTAGTGACCCAGAAGAAACAGTTCATAAAAATATCTTAGATATTTTTAATTAAACTGATCCAGTTAAAATAATGAAAACTATTAAAGAATCTTTAAGTTTCGGTAGAAAAAAACTACATTGTTTATCTTAAGCATATAACAAACATTCATTTATTATAAACAATCAGAATATTTATATTAATTACGGATAAAAATTCAATAGATCTTTTTTAAAGCACAAAAAAAATTTGTTAATCGCGAAATAATTACAAAAACCAAACTTTTTTTATATACAATTAAAATGAAAGCAGAAAAATTGTTTTCAAAACTTTGTGGAAAGTAAAGCAAATTGATAAACAACATCAAATATCCAATACTTATTGAATATGTTAAATCAGAAGTGTAAGTATAAATTATGGTTAAAGAAAAAGACTCATCAAACTATGAAAAATAAAGAAAGCCGCATAATATTTATCTCTCTGAATATTTGAACAAATAATAGTACATTTTCAATATTGTTGACCAACTGCAATTGGAAAACGTTAGGCTTAACGAGTTGTAGCTCATTGAAAAGGCGAGTAACAAGTGAAAGTCTCAGTGTAGATTCACTTTCAACCCATTGTAAAGTTGCAACATTGGGCTTATAAATAAGAGGCAGGGGTAAAAAATTGAGATAAATCTTACGTTGCACAGTGGGCTCAATGAAAATTTAAAAAGAAGTCTTTTAAATTAAAGACTTGATAAGTCTTAATTTTTGTGTTCCCCGCTTACCTATACCATTGTGTGGTTCATAGTCGTCATCGACATCCTCTAAAGAAGATCCCAGTCCCAAGCTCTGTGAGCTGAGCATGAAGTATAAGAAGACAACGCAGAATGGTACAAGCAGCATTATCGGCATTATCCAGCATCGTCGTCTGCTCGGAATGGAGCGACTTAAACGTGGTGCCATGCCCATTGTAGGCGTTCTATCGTCGTCGTCGTCGTCGATGTCGACGTCGACGTCGCAGCCGTCAGCGGGTTGTGGATGATAGCGTATGTTGTACTGATTGCTGTACATTGATGTCCTGTGCTCCTGCTGTCCCTCTTCCTCCTCTAGGTCGTCGGCGTCGGATGCTTGCGGGTCGAGTGGTAGGTAATGGGCACTTGGCATTATGCGGCAGCCTTAGTGGCAGCTGCTATGACATATCTACTGCAACGGCAACGGCAACAGCAACGGCAGCAGCTGATGATGATTGTGGCGCAGACGACAGAGATGACGACAGCGCCGTTCTACGTTTGCCATTTGTGGAACACACTTGCTTTTTTGTGTTTTGTTTTGGACTGCTTCTTCACTTTTTTATTGTCGGTTTCACTTACCGAATCTCTAATAATATATTCACAGCTAGAGTTATACAATGAGAACTGTGTTCATTTTGCCGCGATTTATTTTCTTATATTTGTCTATTTTTATTATTATTTTTGCACAATATATACGTATGTATATAATTTGCTCGTTGTCGCCAAACAAAAGACTATAAAAATAACATAAAAGCACACACACGTTCAAGCACACACACACCTCTAATACAAACACGAGAATTTCGCCGCCGCATGCTATTTATTTTCTCACTTATTTATTTGTTAGCTACTCAGCCAAATAAAAAAACAAGGCAAAACTGAAAAAGTGTTGCTTAATATTATTTTCTACTACTTATTTGGAATGCTTGTTCCATTTGCTTTTGTTGTTGTCTCGATGAGTTTGACAGCGCCACTGAACGCAACCCAGCGACACTTTGGGTGAGAGCGCATTTTTTACCCAAATGTTTGGCCTCGCTTTTGCGCTCTCTCACTCTCTCTCTTTCCTTCGCTTAATCAGTGTCTGTCTGCGTCTGTGACATTCACTGCCACAGCTGACGCAGGGTTGCTTATTGTGGTGGGTGTCTTTGCTATCAGCGAGTGACTCATGCCTGCGATAACTATCGATTGGCGCGCAATTCAATTGTATGGATAAATATCTGAGCGGTCAAAGATTAATGTTACCTTAAAATTTGGAATTATTTAAACGCTCTCAGATATAAAAGTTTTTGATTCATTGCCGTATAAATAATTGTTATTAAAATGAAAACAGCTTTCAGAATAAACATTCCACATTTTCGTAAATTTTCTGCAACAATAATTGCATACAATTAAACTATTATGGTAAAGAACTTTTTAAAATTCTTTCTAATATACTTACTTATACTTATTCTTTGACCTCAAAAAAACTTTATTTTTTTAATCTAAACAGACTTTAGCTTTAGGCGATAGGTTTCAAGTAGAGAATTATCTTTATGCCAGTCATGTATAGTTTGTAACTAATCTAATCGAGAATGGTCAATTGTTGCTATTGTTGCTAAGAAAGAACGGAAAATGTACCAATTAAAAAGAAAGTGTGAATTGGATAAAATTAATAATTTAACAAAGAGCGTTCTACTACATTTTTATTACATTTATTTAATTGATTTGCTTTTGGGTTTGCTACCTTTGTTGGTGTTGACAAATGGTTTACATCGTATTTAGCGTTACAAAAGGAATTCGTATTAAATATTTAATTAATTAATCAACTTTGTATCTGTAATTACATTTAAAGCAACCTTTTGCAAATAGTTCATATCTGAATTTAATAATGCTGCGCTGCAGCGGTGAACACATCAAATAAGTTAATCGTTCCAAATAATGCTCTATATCTGGGTGAAAACCAAGTGCAATAGGGGATTCGATCGAATGTTTGAGGCATGTGCTAGACACTTCACTGGCCAACGTTGCTCTTATGGAATACATAATAATTAACTATATTTTTCATAAAGAAAACTCATGAATACGTTAAGTGAATTGTCCTATTCATTCAGTTATATAGTAGTTGTTGTTGAAGGACAATCCATTAAAAGGCATTTGAGGCATTACTTAGAGGAGCCTCTCAATGGTTTCAGTCAATTTGGCTACGTTGGCGCCGGCAAACTGTTCCACCTTGATGGAATTCTTGAAGAACATGAAGGTGGGCATGCTGGACACCTCATATTCCATGGCAATGGACTCGCACTCATCTACATCAACCTGCAAAATGATTCGTTTTTTAGCTTTAATTATTTGCTTGACAGTGTCGGGTATAGCAAACTTACCTTGAGCAGAACCATCTTTTCGCCATACTGTTGGGCCAATTCATCCAGCTTGGGGGCAATCATCTTGCAGGGTCCACACCAGGTGGCAAAGAAGTCCACAACGACCAGCTTGTCACCGGCATTCGTCAGCTGAGTCTTGAAGTCATCCTGTAAATTAATAGATTGAGAGTAATTATTGATTGTTTTTTTTTTTTTTTTTTTTGTTTATATTTTCACTTGACCCAATTACAAGGCATGTGTGTTTTGCTTAATTTCATGAATTTAATCTGATTTAACATAGGGTAAGGTTTGCATATTCAGCTATCGATTTGCTTTTGGCAGCTACTGTAACACGTTCGCTCTTATCTGTGGTCTAACAACATGTGTGATAAGCGCAACAACAACTGTATAGCATTAGTAATAATGTTTGAGTTATATTTTATATAAAAACTTCAACCCCACATAGATACAAGTATTGAAATGAGCTTTTTTTTCATTTACATATATGTCAGTCACACCATATACAACTTAACGATAACCCTACAACTTATTCGTATCTTTTTCCAATTTAATATTTGTATTTGGTCTATTTTATTTACCAACCCCAACATCAACCACGTGGCCCACTTGGGGTATTTTAGCCATTTACTTAATTACTTTACCACCATTTGGATAAGACCTGGAACACAAATACCTCGCATACCTAGGGACTTACACATTAATGGAAATGAGGCGGACATAGAATTTTGTTAAAATTCTTGTGCCAATTTTCAGCAATTTGAATGAATGAATTTAATTCAAAATTTGACCATAGCTTGTGTATTAAATTTCAGCAAAGAATTTCTACAATTTTATTAACATCTCCTACATGTGTTTCTTGAGGTCAAGTTGAAACATTCCATGGCATTATAATCTTTCTGATTCAATATCAAAACATGGTCATGTACGTGGGCGTATTCATACAAGTTGCACTTTTACTTTAACAACTGCTTAGACTGGTTTTTCTTTTTTAATGTATACTAACTGGGGAAAGAAGTCTTCTAGAGAGAGGGCCCTGTCACGTTTTTCTAGGTGACCTTTAATTAATTGTAGTCATTTCTGTCACGACATTATGATGGCCGTGTACACGGGTTGTACATGAAGTAAAGGCAAACACTGCAATGATTCATTATAATGAAATTAAGTACAGGTAAGAGGTGACCAAGTAAGTAAGTAACTATGGACAGTTAGCGCCAGAAGTGAACGCCCCTTACAACTAATATACCTGTTATTCGGCGTATTCAACTTGATAAGAACAATTTTAGTTATTTCAATTACCTTCATAAAAATTGACGGAAATAAAAACATTTTTTTCATATGCCTATGTCAATTACCATATTAACCCACATTTTTTGTTGTTGAGTATAGATTGGATCTCATCGTGCCTAGATAACATCGAATAACTCGTCACGTTGATGACTCATTTTCTGGATTTTCATAAGATTTTAATAAGATAAATTCTTAGAATCTAAATGAGTATTAAATAGTTATAAATATATAACATTGAATAAAATAGCACGATAGTTGCTATATTTATGGTGACACAGAAAATATACAACATTAACTATACATTTACAGTATGGTATTTGATAAAAAATTAAATTTAATCCGTTTTAAGCTTATTAAACAGCGAACCGGATGTGGTTTGTTAAAACTTCTATAATCATACGATTATTCGAAAAGAACTTGTTGTTGGCATATGCAAACAAAATGCTTCCCGAAATGATTACAAAAGTTGATATTTATTGCAATTTTAATCTGATCAAATGTTTGCCAAGTCATTTTAAATATATTGTGAAATTATTAAGTGTTCATAACGTTAGTTTTACAAACATTGCAACTTAATTGTGAGCAAATCATTAGGTATACAAAATATATTATATTTTTATTTTTAATTTCTTGTGAAAGTGCCTCCATATGACGACATTAAATTATGACAAAATTTCCAAGTTTACTTTGTGGCTTATAGTATTTAATATAATATTTAAATTTAAAATAACTGACGCAATTCTTATTAATTCTTAGATGGTAGTGACTGTATATCAAGATTTAAACCGGTTTTCTTATGAGTCGCCCGCCAAAAACGATGTGTAATCTCTTCATTTTTGTATATATATGTATGTCAAACTACATATATACATGTATGTATACAAATGTATAGATGTATGTGTAGGTAACACCCTGTGTCTAACTAATAAACCCAAGCGGACTCTATGCTGATAGTGAAAATGCAATGTCATTATATTGGATGGAAATAAAAAATGGAAAATTGGAACAACGTTTGTCTAACAAACAGCACATGCCTGAATAGTATAGTATAGTATATATTCGACAAATATACGTACGACTCGCTTGCTTATTTATATATCTTACTGAATGTATCTGAAACACTTAAAAAATTGCCACTTTCTATGGCGTCGCGATGGCTTTCGGTTGTCCGCAAGAGATGATATCATTATTATATGCTCAGTTTTCTCTATTATTTGTATCGCCAGCGTAGCAGACAGACTGTATTTTTTATATGCGTAAGCGTATGGCAATGATATGAGAGTCAAGTGGGTGAAGGGGAAGGGGAAGGTGAAAGGTTCTATTGCTGGGGTAGTTTATTGTTTCACTTATTACTTAACGCTAGATAGATAGCACAAATTTATACGCAGGAATGTCACAGATACTTTGCTTAATAGTTCTATTTAGTACTTACACCGTCTTTAACGAGGTACACCATTTTGTTGATTATTGGTTTTGGGGTTAAGTGAAACACAACCGGTAGAAATTTGTTCTAAGTTTACTTAATTAAAGGACAGCTTAGCACAGTTCACGCAGCCGACTCGTGGGAATTTAACGCAATGAATGCGAAAGCAGTGTAAAAACACTTATACTTATACTTATGGTATAAGAAGACTGCCACCAGGTTGCCACCCTACAATATATCCCAGTCTGGCAACTTGTTCTAATTTAGATTAAAATAAAAATTAGGTGCACCTCGAAAATTCACCCAAATTGGAATTTTTCTTAATATTGAAGATAGAATTTTTTTAAATTTTTGCAGAATTTTTGTAAGAACTTTCTCGATTTTTTCATATTTTTTTTAGAATTAAATTTGCAACTTCTTTCCTCAGTGGATCGTCAACTTCAAACCTTCATCAAAATGTTTTACTTAATTTAATCTAATTTCGAATTTTTAAATTTCCTAAAAATTGTTAATTAATTACAAAGTAATGGCATTCTGAAATTTGCATTCACCTATATTTGAATTTTCGACTTGGCGCCAGTTTGGCCCAACAATTTCACCACGACAAAGAGAGCGTTAGCTAATCAGGGGAATAGAGAGTTCACCAATTTTCGTCCATCTGGCAAGGCTGCCCTCTCTTCGTGTTGGTGGGTGGTGAGTTCACAAATAGCATAATTGTTAATAATTATTAAAACAATTTAATCTTAGATTTTCAGTTGTATTACAACGTTTCTTTTTTCACTTAATAATCAAATAAATATGATTTCTTATTAAGAAATGCAACAAGCGCCATCTACGTAAGTACCAGTTCGCAATGGTATATATTGCTTGCACTAATTTACGAAAGATGGCGCCAAAAGCACTATGACGTAAGGCATTTTTCTGGTTTCAATGAATTAAACTACAAGACTGAGTAATTTACTAGTTAATACAACTGTTTAGTAATGAATGAACTGCAATCAAGTTATTTAAGCATATTACTAATACGTTTCGTAATATTAAAAATTCAACACTCATTGTCATTGCTAAACATTGTTTTAACCATTTCACGAAAGATGGCGATAGTGGGCAGTTTGAAGTTGATGTTTGGGTCTTTTTCTGGTTTCAATGATTTAAACTGAGTAATTTACTAATAATACATTTGTTTATTGGTTAATGCAGCCCGCAAGCCATTGACAAATTCTTCATTATTTACAAATCTATTAGTAATATATCAACAATTTGGTTTTCCTTTAATAGCGAATTATTTAAAAATACAAACCAACATTTCATAATTTATTTTTACGACTGAAAAACAATAATAAGAAGTACTACACGTTGAAATTAAGATTTCAGAACTAAAACATAGACTATTTCTAATACCTATTAACTATTAACTATGAGTAATGATCGTTAAGTACTATCAAAATGGGGCTGCGTGTGCTGATTGTGCCTGTGCGTGATGCAAAGTGATGGTGGCGCCATCCATCAAATCCATCCGTTATTGGGACGGCGTCTCGAGGGTTGCCCATCCCGAAAAAGTTTGCGATCTGGCTTGATTTTTTTGGCGTCGGCGAAAAAAAAAAAATCTGGCTTGATTTTGTATTTGGTTACATTTTATTTTTGTACCTTTTTTCGTTTTTTTTTTTTTGATTTTCTAGAATTTTTTAAATTTTTGCATAATTTTTTTTAGATTTTTCTTGACTTTTTTATATAATTTTTTTTTTTCTTAGAATTAAATTTCCTATCTTCTCTTCCCGGGGACTTACGAACTTCAAATCTTCATTAAAATGTTAATTTTAATTTTGTCTAATTTCTAAATTTTAATTTTCATCAAATTTATTATAAAAATAGCAAAATTAGCGTCTTTTAAATTTGAAAACACATTAGCGCCAGAAGCGCCACCAGCGGCGGCGGCTGCAAAGCCACCAGCTACTGCCATCTGTTGCTCATAATGATCGTAATAGCTGCCGTAGCAGCCGTGATCAAGGTTCGTTGTGCCGCCGCTAACGCTGCCGCTGCCAGCATCCAGGATCTATGAGAATAAGATCGTTAAGTACTATCTATCAATGGGCTGCGTGTGCTGATTGTGCCTGTGCGTGATGCAAGTGATGATGATGGTGGTGATGATATGTGAGTGTTGGTGTTGGTGGCGCCACAGCAGTTGCCACAGAACCGACACCAACATTAGCTGGCGCTAAGCCACCAGCTACCGCCATCTGCTGCTCATAGTTGGCATAATGATCGTAATAGCTGCCGTAGCTGCCGTGGTCAAGGTTCGTTGTGCTGCCGCTGCCAGCATCCAGGTTCGCATTGCCGCCGCTGCCGTTGCCTGGCGCTGTTGTGCCCGTGTCAAAGTAACTGACGCCGTTGTAACTATTGGCGCTCTCATAATAATGAGCATGACCGGCAGCGCTTGCAGCGAATTGTTGCTGCAACTCGTAGTCGGACTTGGACTCGCGATTGTAGTAGTAGTCGTAGTTATCCTCCGCATACCCAGCCACCGGCTGCGTCTCCACAGTCGCATTATACTTGATTGTCGGCGTCGTTTCCCCCTTGCAGCCGTGATCCGTGGCCCCCAAATGCTTTATCTGGGAGTAATTGATAAACTCCGGCTCCGGGGTGGCCAACTGAGAGCCGGATTCATAAGCCAGCTGGCAATTGGCATTGCTATAACCAGACAGATTGGACTGATTGTTGATGACGGGCTGATAGGCGGATAACTCCGAGATGCAAGTGTAGGGCAAACTCGGCGATTTGCTTGGCACGGCAGTTGCTGCTGCCGGAGTGGCATGATAAATGGGATAATTGTAGGTAATGTGTTGATGGTTCACCGTGAAGACATTCGCCGGAGGATCACAGGGAGCTGACTCCGCGGTTGGGATGGGCCAGGAGCTGCTCATGTAATTGGAGGATTGACTTAGACCATGGGTGCGTGTCGTGTCCTCCAAATAGCTGCAGGTGCAATGACTATACGTGGTGCACTTGCCACAAGCTGCAATGAAAAAAGGCTTAGATTAATACTTAGTCTCTGAAAATGTTTTAATTACTCCCTGTACTTTTATAAAAAATTAAATTAATATGACAAATAAGAAATACTGAGTTGCAGACTGGTTAGATCCCTACACTGATAAAAAAATGTTTAAAAATCAAGATTTTGTTCTCAAAACTAAGAATTTTGGTCTAAAACATGCGTCGAGAACATAAAATTCTTAATTTTAGAGAACACATCTTGGTTTTTAGATCATTTAAATAATACCAAGTTCTTATTTTAAGAATAAATGTTCTTAAAATTAAAATTAAAAAATATATAATTTATTTAAGAAACAAATCTTTTTTTTTTTTAATTTTTTTTAATATTTGTATATATAAATGTTTTTCTAATTATTCTAGTTTGTTAACAGTGGGGTTCGAACCGCCCCGCCCACTGCTTTCACACCTAAAGCAGTGTCTCTAACCAAGCGCCACGGAGCCACCATTTATTTCGTATGAAATTGTACATATTTATACCTTCCTAACAATATAGAATTTTAATTCTTATATTAAGATTTTATGATTCTAGATTAAAAATCTTAGTTTTAGTAATTTGGTTTTAAAATAATCTAAGTTTAAGAACCAAATTATCATCTTAATTATCATATCCAACTATTCCTACTCAGAATATAAAATTAAGATACATAAGTCAGTGCAAACTACAGACAACTAAAGAGTAGCAACTATAATATTTACTAACTTAAATTAAAAATTCACTTACCATTAAGCTGATATATTTCCAGGGCGGAGTGACTCAGTGGATTACTCGATGTGTTCCTCTTGATCACTTTGCCCATGAGATTTTGTTGTTGCTGCAAGCGAATGAGGCAAGGATGAAATAAATGTAGGACGGTTAATTGAAAGATCTAGGGGAACTTACCTTGACCTGCTTCACTAAACCAGCAATGACCGACTTCTTGGGTGCAGTCCTTGAGGAGGTTGTGGTTACCTTGCTGGATGTGAGCGAGACACGTCCAAAGGCACGCTTCGAGACACTGGAATTCTTGGGATCCGGTCGCAGATGATCATGCACTCCCTTTGCCTGAAAGAAGATGGCGTTTCCCGAGTGCCGCCAGAAATGTGTGACCGGGTAACCGCAATGTCCACGACATGGCTTGATCTCAAGTCGTCCGCCTCGGCAACTTTTGTTGGGACACGCCTTGCCCTCCTGTTTGCGTCTCGCCTTATCGCAGATGGCCGGTCTCAGATTGATCTTGGATCCGTTGGGCAGTGTACAATGTTGCGAGCAGATCAACACGCCCAAGCAACTCTTTTTCAAAATGTTCACATTGTGGTTATTCGTGTTTCTCATCGCCCAGCCAGAGATGTGCTTTTTGGCCTCCTCGTTGTGGACCGAGTAGATTAGACGCACATGTCCATCGCTCCATTCGCTGAACTCATCGAATTCAATGTCTGCCACTTGTGGCACAATTGCATCATTTATATCCCAATCTCGCTTCGATTTCTGTGTCGTCATCGCATTGGAGGTGGATGCGCCCTGCATATGCGATTGTCTATGTTGCTCCTGTTCCTGTTGTTGCCTCTGTTCCTGATGTTGCTGTTGCTGTTGCTGTTGCTGTTGCTGCTGATAATGATGATGATGTTGTTGCGAATGCGACTGAAGTTGTTGCTCGGATTGTGAGAGTTGTTGGTAGTGCGCCTTGAAAGTGTAGCCATTTCTGTAATATTATTTTAATTAGTTCCTTGTGGTTGGAAAAAGAACTAAAGTGGGGTCTGAGGATATGCTTCTTAAAGATCATCGATCAAGATCATATCTAAAGATTACAATTCCATTACATCATCAAAATATCAGAAAGTAATTTTTATATTGTCTATTTCTTATTGAAAACAATTTATTTATCTGTCTTCATCTATTAAACACACTCAACATTTTATCTGTAGAGCCCGTCTGATTATCACGTCCTGATTAAGAATACAGCAATTGTTTCCTTATTAATAAATATCTGTATCTGCTTATCGATTTCCCGTTCTTTCCGTCAATATTTTACTTTATTGAATATCTAATAATTCCATCTATATATTTAAAGCACTTTGATTGTGCTTATTAGTACTTTATTAAATTAACTCTAAAATTTTGCATGCTTTCGAAGCCTTTATAGAATTTATAGTATGTCAGACAATAATACACGTATTTATAATAATTGAATAAAAAGTCATGTTGAATCTTATTTAATTACTTGATTTTTGATTTGTATTAGCTACTGAAAAAGCATATTTAAGATAAGTTTTTCAAAAGTAAACTAATTTATAAGAATTTGTTTGTAATTTTCTTTTCATTCAAAATAAAAAACTAATATCAAAAAACTAAGAACGAAAAATGCTTTATAATGCGGGTAATTCCACTTAAAAGTCTTTCATCAAGTACTTCACTTTAAAGGTAGTTAAACTAACTGAATGCACTTGAAACTTCACTCATTTGTTTACTCGTACCATTTCTATCCGCTTTTTAGTGGTAATACTCTGATTTTAATTACAACTCTAAACGATTCCAATAAAATGGGACGAGTGAACATTATTGAAATCGATGTGTTTTTGCGTGGGCATCAAATGAAATGTTTGGAAACACATAACTCTTTGGGGCGTCGGTTATAGGCGATATTTAACTGACAGGGAAGACAGCAGGTACCGTTAGTATTATTAGCCTAGTTAACCCACAAGTAAACCAAGATGTTGTCAGCTAAAAACAATATTATTGACACTTAAAGCGCCGGCGCGCTGAGTCACAAGAATTCCCCATGAAGGGGGATCGTCAAAGGCCAAGTCGCTGTGTGGGAGCCTCACGCTTAGATTTATGCGTCAAACGTTTAGTGGACCTCGGCACTACAATTAGCAATAAATTTGTCCCAGCTCCTCATTAGAGCGAGGGCGCCCTGCGGCCCAGATGATGAGATGATGCCCTATGCTTTTGTTTTTTATGTGTACTGAGAAGTCAGCAGGCCGCTTGACCCTTTGTCTCTCAAATAAACTGATACCTGATCGAGCATCGCTTGGTGGTCCCCCTTCCCCTCACTACAAGAGAGAGAGAGAGAGAGAGAGAGAGAGAGAGAGAGAGGGAGGGGAGAGAATGAACCTGTTCCACGCTTTACGCTTCTTGTCGCTTTGTTTTGGGTTCGTAAATTGACCGCTTGACACATCGTAGGTCTTATCTGATCTTGATAGCGTCACTTCGTTGTTTCCATTCGATTCCATTTGATTCAATACGATTCGATTCGAATCGAGTTGATTCTTTGCTGTTTATAATAACTTTGTCACCTACAATATATGTCTCTATATATTCATATACACACTCACACTAGTTTTGACCCTTTCACTTGGCCCAATCAGCCCCCGCGTGTTTTGGCCCTTTGCGTGTGTGGTCTTTCCCCCCCGGCGGCTTTTTCATCGAGTGCCATTAAGATACTCTAGCTCTAGGGCTAGGCCAAGCTCAGCATGATAATAAAGCCTTTGAAATAATTTAAATATTTTTGTGCTCACTTCGCTACAATTTTCTTCATTTTATTTCATGTGATGTTTAATTTTATTTTTCGTGTTTTTTCTTTTTGCAGATTTATGAATTGATATTAGTTCAAATTTTATGACAAGCAATCATTTATTTGAACTCGATAGTAATATCTGTACTCTCTGTTGATGGGGTATGTTATCTTCATTCGCCAAAGAAGTTGTTCTTAAATTTTAATTGCTTTCTCTGATACCGCAAAATAATTTATGTTTTTTTTTTTTTTTTTTTTAGTAATTAAGATAAGACTTTGAAGGCTATAGAATTTTGCAAGTCAAAATACATATAGCATTAAAAAGAATTTACTATGCGCTTATAAGAGTATTATAATATATTTAAAAAGTGTTTCAAAAATAATAAGAAATCCTTTAAAATCAATCGTTTATGTTATGTGTAAGACTCATTTAGAAACCAATAAATGTTCAATTTACAGATTGTTTGTTGAGATTGCAATATTGAGATTGTGCCACAGTTATATTTTTCATATTTATATATATTTTGACGTTGTTAAATTAACTTGATGACTACGTTTGCGGTATCGAAATTACAGTATATTTTATTGAAATTATATTATTTATTAAGATATTTGCTTATTTTGCGCTGTTGTGTTAAATATGTTTATTTATACCCGCACTTAGCATGTACTTGACTAACCGCAACTAATTATAGATTCTATAAAAAAATTACTTAAAGCAACTAGTTTATAATTTAAATTATTCAGTTATTTATTTGAAATCAAAGTGTATCTAAAATCGATCTACTTATAAGTATGTACTATATATACCGGGGTTCAATATACTAATTTTACTTAAAATATCGATGTTCATAAATTAATATAATTATTGTAATATAATTGATTATAATCAATTGAAAAAATATGGACCATATATAATTATATTAGAATAAGAGTATCTTTAGGAAAAAAAATTGTAAAATTTTTCTTAAATATTTTTTTTATCTCATTTTATATGTTTTGGTAATGAAGATGTCGTCTATATTTTTCGCACAAACCTGAAGAATTTGATAACACAATTCTTCGAATTTTATATATAAGTATTTTTAAAATTCCTAAAGACCACATACCCTGCATAACAGCCTGAAGTGTATTCCAACTGATAACCTTATTTTAAAAATATTTAGAATTTAACAATAATAATATTAATATTTTTTTAACAATTTTATGCAAATTGGGGTACATATTTACTATGATACAATCAATTAGGGAAATCTACAGCCTTCTTTAAAGTGGTATAATCGTGGTCGATATATTGATATCTAGCTAATATTATTTTTTTTTCTGAGTGTTTTGTTATTGTGTATTTTATTTTCAGCTGTTTATCAGTATTTATTTTGTTTTTTTTCTCATTTCTTTTTCCCTTGACACTTGAGCATTGTTCGAAAGTCGAGAGTAGAGAGTCTGCAATCGATCAAAGCAGAACTTACAAAACAACCATATTCCAAATAAGTGTGATTAATCCAGAATGTGTCGAGTGTAAAGTATTGCGTTGTTGTGGCGTGTTGTGGTTTATCCAATAGTTAAGCTTTTGATGTGCATTTCACAATTCACTGTTCACTTAGCCATTGTAAATATATTGAATGCAGTCCTAATTTCATCTATAAAAAGGCATTTACACAATTGTATCTGTATCTAACGGATACCGTCGGCATAAACAGTCGCAGTGACAACCGACAACCGACAACGATAGCGACAACCGACGAAGACGACCTTTCACTGTGGCAACCTGTGCGCGGTATGCTTGCAGCAGGGCAAAATTTACGTATCTGCCAGATAGAAAACATAAAAACAATACGAACAACACAACAAAAAAAAAAGACAAACTTCGGCATCAGAAGACAAAAACGACGCTGGCAAAGTTTTGTCAACAATGACAATGATAGTATTGTATTATGCCTGGCTCCACCTACAAAAACCAACAACATGCCGCTGCTGAGAGTCGCATAACCGAGTAAACCGAATAGACAAGCATAAGGGATCCAGGGAGAGGTGGAGGGAATCTCATGCCACCCGCATAAATTTGGCAAAAACTCCACAAACGACGGCGCATAATCAACTCCAACAGCAAAAGGGAGCTAGCTGCAGACGCAGACAGAGCTACAGATACAGCTACAGCTACAGCTGCCTGTGCAAACGTATCCGTCAGATACTCGGTATCATTGTGCGCGTGTATGTACTTCCAGCACACATTCCAGTCGCAGCTGATTGGTCGGATAAAATTCATATAAACACACACACACACACACAACCACACTCACTCTTCGCTCTCTGGAGTGTGGCAAGCGTGTGTACAGCCGGCATTCTTTATTATCACACTCTCTCTCTCTTACTCTCTGTCTTTCTCAGTATGTGAGAGTGAGCTAAGAGTTTTTAAGTAGGCAAGGGGTGGAGGGCGCTTATGTCTCTCTCCTTTATAAGTGTGTGTCTTGTCTGATAATTATCATTGAAAATTTAATTACTTACTTATTATACTCGCTCGCTTATCAGCCACTTTGTGTATTGTTTTATGCCAAGCAAACACTTGAACACCCCTCTCTCTCTCTCTCTCTCAATTATCCTCCACTCATGTGCCTCTCGCGGTGTCTGTAATTTTGCATAATCGATAATGATTCAGTTTGTAGTCGACTTTGGAAAATTTAAGTAATAATTGAATTTTAATATTATGTGTTGATTTATCTCAGTACAATTAAAAATAGTTGCTAGTTATTTATATTATGTAATGCAATTTATAATTACATTTGGATGCTATATTGTAAAGAATGCTTAATGCTTTATTTATCATATTATATTGTTAGCATAAAGTAATGAATTGTGAATTAATATAATATAAGTGTATTAATGTTCAATGAACACACGCTCATATAGTATTATAAAATTATCCAACCTAAAAAATAAAATCAAAGAGTGGCCAATAATAATAACGCACTTGCTTCATATATTACACACATTATAAAAGAACATGAATTCCGCATATTTGACCGATTTTTACAGATTTTTGTATTTTTAAATATTCTCAAAGTCGGATGTTTTTCCACCGATCTTAGCAGTCGATACTGTTTTGAAAAGCAAAAAGTTAATTATTGATTGAATCATTAATTAATGTTCAACCTTGACCTTTTATAATTCTATTACTTTTAATTATTTATTGTAAAATTTATATATTAAATTTGTATTAATTTTATTTTAATTTTTATTTTGAACTTTCAGTAGACATATTTCCAGTAATTTTTTAATTCGCAAATAACTTAAGATTTGATTGAGTCATGATTTTACATGCAATGATAGTCATTGACCAAGTTAGCAATCAGAATGTGGCGTATCTCGAATAATTACATCATTATTGAAAACCCCTTAGGGTTCTTCTTAATATCAAAAATCGCCACATTCAAGCCTGTGCATTTCTTTCTGTTGTCGCCCTGCAATTTGGACAGGTTTTTTGTTTTTCATTAGGCTAAAAAAAAAACAAAGACAAGAGCAAAGACTAACTGTTCGTAAAAAAGCGTAAACAAATGAAAATAATAACATGGCCAGCAATGACTGAGAACGTCAATTGAGAATGGCAATTGGTAGTAGAGGAAGAGTCGCAGTTTGCTGTCTTTTCACCTGATCGGCCCGCATCGACATTTAGGCCAAAGTTACAAATGAAACAAAATGAAATAAAACAAATTTATGCGTCCAGTTGTTCGTTGATGGTAGACAAGTTAACTTGGCTAACAATTAACCAGCAAACAGTTAAATTAAAATGCTTGCCTTAGACAATGTTAATGGTTGGTAAATGGTAAATGGTAAATGGGACAAGGGAAGCATGGAAATGGTGAAAAGCACTTGCCAAAGCAAATAGGCGTTAAAGTGAAAATTGAAGTGCCGTTGACAGGAAATGCAAAAGAAATGCGAAGACGATGTTGATGTTGATGTTGATGACGATGACGACGACGACGACGATGACGATTACGACGGCTGCTGTTGCTGCTCATTGACTGTGACCCATAATTAAAAGGGCAGTACGCAGTCAACTGGGCTGATTATACGGGATTGGGCCTCAAGATGTGTACTACCAATAAGCACAAATGGCTGCCAGCCACCGCCGAGTGGCTCTCTTACCTTTTACCATTTAGCTCTTGGCTCTTACCTCTTGTTGGCCTGTTGCCATCGTTGTTGTCGCTTTAACGCTCCATTCAGCAAATTATACGGGTGACAAAAACATATTTCAACGCAACAAAAATGGTAGAAGTACACACACACACACACACACACTCGAGTTTACAGCTCGTAAATGTTTAGTTTGTTGCAGCTGCGCTCACATCTTTTTGACTTTTCGCAATTAATTGCTCAACATTATTATAATCATGCCTTGTTTAATGTAGATACACTCGGTGTGGTCCCCTACACCGTCTCCAACTCCGAACTCCGGACTCCAAATCCAACTTCAATTCCAAATAAACTCCAGCAGTGCAATCTGACTGTGCTCTAATGAGCGCGTGCTCTCCAACTCGACATCCAACTTCAGGCTCCAAAAAAAAGGTCAAGCTGTTTCTAAAAGGGCCTGTCATTGCAGACAGACTTCATAGAGATAAACAATAACAAAATAACAACAATGTCAAAAATATTCATCGTTTGAATACTCTTTTTTATTTATAATTATTATTGCTGAAAATGTAACGTAAATAAATATATTTTCTCACATAATTCTCATAATTTTAAAAATTAAGTGATTTATTTTTACGAAATTTATGTATCAAATTCTTGCTATTATAAATTAGATCAACCTCATTAACATACATTATTTCAGTGTATTAAATTTTCGATAAGCTAAAAATAGTTTCTTTTAGATTTTTTTTTTAATTATTTCGGTTTTTGGCGCATCAAATTAATCATTTGGCTGTTAAAATAAATAAAAATTGGTATAGTTTGAAATGGATTTCTAACGCTTTTGAACAGAAATATTATTAATTAATTAGTTAGGTTGTACACTGAGATCTTTTTGGAGAGTTAAAAAATATAAAAGTAATTTGTAAAGATATATATTTAAAGACTTATATTTTTAGAAAATGATTACTATTTTAAAAATGTTGTTTATTTGTTAAATATAATTAAAGCCAAACAAACCAAAGAAATTGTTTTTACATTTAGGATCATATTATCATGCTTTAAGTAATATTTGCTTAACTAATAACATTAATAAGTCCAAATTAAAGGAAACTTTTTAAATTTCAATCTTTGTCAACAAACAAATTATCAAATTACACACTAAAATTAGCAATTTCTAAGTTAATATTATTAGTTAAGAACCAAATAAAATAATAAATTAAAAATAAATCAGAAAAGGTTTCCTATACAATTAGCTTTTGTTTTTGACTATAGATTTCTTGAACTGTAACTCAAAAATAAGCAAAGTGTGACTTGTGGCACCCAACATAGACAGAGACCAAAGGCAATTTTTCCATTTACGCAATTAATTGGTCGACACTCTGGGCGGTCCACTAATAGATTAAGGGAAATAACAACAACAACAACAATAATAACAATAATAGGAAGAGTTAGGTATTTTAAATGCGGATTAACATTTTGCCTATTGACTGATTAATATTTAACACACACTCGCACACTCAAATCACACATCACCCACAAAAATAACATTATTGAGAAACTTTTTGACAAATGTCTTTTAAGCCCGAATGTTAATGGCTTTTTTGAGAGTCAACGTCGGAATTCAGAATCGAAGTGAGACTGATGGGATTTTTTGGGCCCGTTTGTGCGATTAGAACCCAATTATAAAGATGTGTTGTACTCTCTTGAAATGAGCCTCAACTTACGCTTTAAAACAAAAGGCTTTTTGATTATAAAAATTATGGCTCATAAATTTAATTTTATGACTTCTTCTCTCAACACACATGACAAAAAAAAAAAGCAGAAGGTGCCAAAATTATAGAGGTCGGGTAGTGTAATTTAGCCACTCAAAGCTTAAAGAGCTGTAGAGCCGCCGGTTTTGGCCATTTCTTCATCAGGAAAATTGGGCAAAAAGACCATACACTTTAATCAGTTAAATGAACTGTTGAAAATTTGCCACATTTGCAATATAATGATTTTAATGAAGGTTCTCCGGATCGACTCGACACTCTTCCATCGATACTGTCCACTGGCCACGCGTTGTGTCGCTTGTTTAAACAATAAGGAGATGCCACCCGAGGCAAAAGCCATTTGACACTAATGTGTTTTTGGCCAAAGCGTTTGATTATCTCATTCTGTGTAGTTGGCATGTCAAGGAACTTGAGGTCTAAACACAGGCTATACATCAGAATCAACGGATACGATCATCAACCTGGCATTTTTTTTCCACAATATGCAGTTAGACGCCCGGAGGAATATTGACATCGTTTCCCATCCAATGTCTTTTCATATTTTATTTTGATTTTTACTTAACGGCTTTATTTTCAAAAAATATTTATAAGTAGATCCATGACCTTGCTCTTGAGCAAGTTGATCAGGCTACTTTGCTCCTTGTTTCTCCTGCTCAATGATTCTTATCTTAACTCCATTAATTCAATGTCATTGCCTCTGTGCTTCAACCAGCTGAAATACTCTGATAAGATATGCAAAGTTGTTCGACTACTGGGTGGCTTTAAATGTGCAATCGATTTCTACAATGGAATACAATATACAATGGATAACTTTGATAACAAAAATTGTTATCTAAAATGATAACATGATGGAGGCATATACGTGTTGGTTATTATAATTTTGAAATCTCTTTCTTTTAGTCTTGTTTTAGTATCATGCTCTTTTTGGCATTAAGAATATCCTTAAGATTCAACAATCCCAGTCAGCTGTCAGTTAATTTAGGGTCTGGTCAACCCCTCGGAAGATGTGTGTAATCTGGAAAGAATCGACTTCATCCCGCATAAACTGGGACTCAATCAAGTGACCAGAAGTAGCGTAGCGCCAGTTCAGTTAGGTGCGACCGTTTCAGACGACTACACTGAAAAAAAGACCAGCTTCTAAAATCAAGAACATTCATCTTACATTTTTTAAGATATTTATTCTTAAAATAAGAACTTGGTCTTATTTTAAATCTTCTTAAGTCGAAGATGTTTCTCTTAAATTATGAATTTAATTTTCTCGACGCATTTTTTAGACCAAAAATCATAGTTCTGCGACCAAAATCTTGATTTTAGAACATTTTTTTATCCGTGTATTCGACTGACCAACAGCACGCATGACCTACCACAAGGAAGATGACGATGTAGATGAAGGAGGGAGGAAAGTAGGGGCACTAAACATGTCGCCGACTGTGGCAACTGGCAGACGCCAAAAACTGAACTGTTCATGTAGACGTTTAACTTAATTACGATTATGATTACGATTAAGATGACGATTATGATTATGAAGGGGCGATTATAGAAATGAAAAGTGCAGGCGCAAATCAAAGGATCGACAATTTATTAATATTCAATTAATGTCCACAGACCTTGGCCAACAACAGGTGCTAGCCAGTTTCTTGACCAGAATGCAACCCGAAGAAGAGAAATATTGTAAACAATAACACAACAATTAATTTAGTTCTGAAAGTTATGACGATCGAGTCGAGGCACGTAGACGGCACGGGTTCAATTCTCAATTCTCAATTCTCCAACAGACCACGAAAAGGAAGTGGCAAAGACTGTGGCAAGCCGCCAACCAGCCAGCTGCACTTCTCGCTTATGCTGGTGGCTGCTGCAAGTGGCACACAGAAGAGATTTACATGCTAGTCGCGCTGCCTGCCACATCATTTGTGGCACGTGCTTTGCATCCAAGAGGCAACAGGAGGCTCCTTCCAACGGGTTTTCAGTTTCGTCAAGGTGCAAACTCGGAAACTCTGAAACTCCCACGTTCATTTAGAGTTCCACTCGAAATTGATGCTGCCCCTTTCCCCTGGCCTCCTTCCTTTTTAGAATAACTGCAAATCAAAGGCCTCAATCACATGATCAATCATCTGTCTGTCCGTCCGTCTGTCCGTTTGTTGTGCCCGTTCACACAAAGACTGCAACAATTGCCTTTGACAGTTTTTACCGTTTGTCAATTGTTGTTTATGTCGCGCCCGATTATTTTGAACAGGGAGGATTATCTATTTGTGAAGAGTGTGCGCATCTACTTTTGCATATGCTCATGTGATTGATACCTCTCGAAGTGGTAACTGTGCAAAAACTGATCGTGGCAGCTGTTAATTGATACTTGAATGAGACTTGAGAGTTTTTGTATAGCTTGGAGTTATATAAATATTGAATTCTAATGCTGCTAGCATCAGTTCAGAAAAGTATAGTCAGATGTCCATTAGAAATTTGAAAGATTACTAATTTATTATACATATTTTCTAAAGGTTTACCTCTCAACTTGTTATCAGAATATTTTTTTATTTTCATTTAATTATTTAAGAAGTCATTATTTAATTATTAAATTTGATTTCAACATTTCTTTTAGAACTTAAAGAAGATATAAATGTTATATTTTAACTTAATATTTTTAGATATATTTTTTAATTCTAAATCGAAAATGGAGCAATTAGATTTAAATAAACTGAAAGGTTATAATAATAATTATGAACACTCTCAAATATTTTAATAGACTTATGATATTTTCAATATTACAAGAAAGCTTAAAAATTGTTAAAATATCATATGTGAGCAATGTACACTGTATAGAGTACGCATAGTTATCAAACAAATTTTATAAATACCCCAGACATTTTAATTTTTGTATAAGATATAAAGTTATATATATATTTTTTTAATTAACGGGACCTATTATTATTATTTATCATCCTACTTAACCGGAAAAGAGCAGTTAAGCAGAAGTGTTAGTTTAAGTATTTGATGTTTAAAATATATATTAACCTTTATTTGACTTAAATTTATCTGCTGGTTTTATTTGTATAAATCTTATTATTCTTATTTTAAATTTAAATTTCTGTTTTTTTCGACGGCCTTAGTTAAACCAATAATAATCATGATATAATTTGCAGTTAGTTGTATTACATAGTTTTCAACAATAAACTCATAATATGTTCGCTATTCAAGCGATCCACTCAACTTTACCCATATATGTGGTCATATCTTGTCACGCCTGTCAATTTGCAGCAACTAACCCAAAGCCATATATTTTGTGGAACACCTTTTGTCGCGTGCCCACCTTCCCCTGGACTATCTATGATTTTTAGGCACACGACTCGCTGGCGCTTCAAAAGACCATAAAAACTAGCAAACAAATCCCCGCTAATTAGCCAACACTCGCGGGCGTATTATCTAATGCAAATTGGCATAAAAGCAGTGGTAAAATAAATAGGAAAATGGAAAATACAGTTCATATTTTTGTTTGCATTTTTATAGCCAAAAACGAACAGAAACAAAAGCTACATAAATAACTGAAATCATTTGGCCCAGAACGACCTCAACAATGTGTACTCGATATCGAATTCGCATTGAAAGCAAAAACATTTCATTAGTCAACGTACATTTAAGTTTGCCTGTTTTTGATTTTAGGGAGGGTTGGTTAGATGGCACATCCCCTGGCTAGGGGCGCAACCGAGTTGCAAATAGAATGGGATGCTAATTTTGGGCAGGAAAACGCAATGCAATCTAATGATTATGCTCAATAAATTATATATTTTGACACTCAACCAGAGGGACAGGAAAGGTACCAGTGATTCGTATCTAATAGATGGATAGTTAGGTAGACAGGTAGATAAAAAGATATTTAAATAAATAGATAGATTGTCTTGGGATGATAGACAAAAAATATATACTTATTTTAGATAAAAATATCTATTGATTATGTTTAATTAACTAAGTAATATTTTTAATTCGATTGATTGATGATTGATGGTAGTAATCATATGTAGATACTTGGATACAACTATTAATAATGAATTATTAATTAATATATTTATATCGCAATACAGATTAATAAATAACTAGATAAATACATAAAGAACTGTTAGATAGATACATTGTTAAGATATAAATGTTAACATATTAGGAGAGGAAGGAGAAGAAGAACTATTGATTCGTATCTAATAGATGGATAGATAGAAAAAAACTTAAAGATCCTAACTACTTTAAATTTCTAGTGAAAGATATGATATCTCTGGACCACACAAACAACTTGACTGAAAACATGTCAATATTTGCCAACTAATTAAATCCAAATTGAAAGTTAAAAACCAAAACACAAAATTTTTAATAGGAAAAACCCACAAAATCACCACAGGCAGCGCAAAAAGAAAGAGAGGAGACACTTGAGCAGTCAGCTTGAGGCACGGCAGGAGCCATAAAAAATCACACAGACACGGAGACAGACACACAGATACTCTGCACACACTTCACACCTCACGACAACATTTCAGACACATCCTGTGGCGCATGGCACGACCTCTACTTCTTCTCCTTCTCCTCCACTCTTCCTCTCACGACTGTCTGGTCATTAGTGTCTGGTCGGAGCTCCGGAGGCGTCTGCATTTGTGTCACCTGCCGAGCTCGAGCCAAAGCCAGAGCCAGAGCCCATTGCTAGAGCTGATGTTACAATTACCTGGTAATACGACGACCACAGAATGTCTAACAACAACGGCACAGCTTGCCAAGATGTTTATTATGGCCAAGAGCATCGCTGGGCGTGAGGATCGACGATGAGCTGACAACTACTTGGGCGAGGCAAGCGCAGACCATAAGCTAATATCATCAATTATTCACACTGTGCTACAGAGCAGACTCTCGAGTTGAGGTTGGAATTGGAGTCCGATAGGGAGAGGGAGCTGGAGTTTAGAAGTGTAGGTGTTGTTGTGTGTCATGTGTCATTTATTCGAATACCTTGACTGGGTTATTCAGTTCCTTAAGCCTCTACAATGAATACGACCTTGTAAATATTCCTATTAAGTTCTCACTAAGTTAACCGAACAACTAGTAGAATTTTAACCTTTAAAAATTCAACAGTTTGTGAAATAAAGAAACATAGGTACATTTCAAAAATATTATAGATTCTATTAATTCCTCTATTAAGCCTTTTACAAATTTAGATTGATTCGAATGGAACAAGAATCTTGTAATATAAAAGAGGTCAAAAGAGAGTAAATTTTGACTATTTTCCATTATTGTCTTGACAATAAATGGATTAAAAAATTTATGATTATAAGAAATATTTCTTTTTGAACATCACCAGAATTCAGGTTTGGTTCTTATATTTTGCTTAAAGAATTTGAACATACATTTTAAACTAAATTTTAATTCAACTTTTATTAACGGTTTTCCTTTTCGGCAAGAACTGTCGGATGTGAAAATCTTTAGGATGTTCTTACATCAATCTGGAAGCATTTTGAGTATTGACTTCACTTTGGGTTGGTGAATTTAAGTCCAATAAAGTGATAAAATATAATTTAAAAATGTTTAGCCCAAATGCAATTTAAAATGTTACATGTTTTGAAATCCGATAAGTACGGAAGTGAAAACCGGAACAGGCCTGTATATATCTTAACTGTTTCTAGTATATAGCAAAAATTTATACAAAACTCACATAGTTCTGACATTGGTTCCCAGCACAATCCTTCACTAATTTGTTAAGGAAACCTTTTTTTTTCTGAAA
This sequence comes from Drosophila phalerata, assembly GCA_951394115.2. Classification (NCBI taxonomy): domain Eukaryota; kingdom Metazoa; phylum Arthropoda; class Insecta; order Diptera; family Drosophilidae; genus Drosophila; species Drosophila phalerata. The sequence goes on from OX596008.2 coordinate 10,711,562, forward strand.
GGTCAAACCAAGATGCCTTTTCACACTGCAAAGTAGGAAGTGTAGTAGCTGCTACCAAGTTGCCTTTATGAAAAACCAATATAAATCCAATTAGCACGCTTTTGTCTGTAACGAACACAACTAACAATTTATGTGATGAGAAAGAAAGAAAAAATGAAGAAAGGAAAAGAAAGGAAGGAACAAACGGAAGAAGCGCACAAAGGGAACACTTTAACGCATGGACTCTCTGTGAGACGGAGAGAAAGAGAGAGAGGAAGAGGGGTGTGTCATCTTGTGGTGCTGGAAAACTTTATGACTTGTGCTCACCTTTTATGCTCAACCATTAAACGCTATTAGCGGGCATTTAAGGATCACTTTCCTGCTTGCTTTATTTTCTCTTCTCCCTAACATTGCTTTTGTTTTTTTTTTTTGGGAAGGTTAGAGAGGAGAGTCCCTTCGGGTGTCTAATCTAATAAGCCGCAAACACGCAAACAAGTTCACGTGGGAAAATTGGAGCAATAACAAATTAATAGACAACTAAACGTGGGTTGATTTTGAAGGAGGCCTCTAGAGGATTAAAGGAGGCGGAGAGCTTGCAAAAGGTGTGTGTGGGAAGAACTTGAATGCAGCCTGTTGGGTTATTTATGATACTGGGCAATTGGATATGGGAAGAGCTGGCCGAGCTGGCCAGAACAAGGAAGCAAATGAAGCAAAAGCAACGCCCACGTTCAACTCCAAACAGAAGATCATCAATTTTCGCATTTTATGTGACAAAGTCAAGCTCCAACTGGGGGCACTATAAAAGCCAGTCCATGCAGTCTAAGTATCCACAGTCTGACTTGAAATGTGGCAACTGTTTGTTGTGCTGTTGCTGCTCAATTGGAGCTCCTTTTTGACTGGCCAAAACAGCAGCGAGTTGGCCAAGAACTGGAATGAAGACGAGGATATTCCCATTGGCAGCGACAAGGAGCTTTCGGATCTGGTGATTACCACAGCCCTGGGCAAAATAAGGGGCACTATTCTACCCTCCCAGGCTGGACGCAATTTCTATGCCTTTCGAGGCATTCCTTATGCCAAGGCACCCGTGGAGAATCTCCGCTTCAAGGCGCCAGAGCCAGTGGAGCAATGGTTTGACATCTTCGATGCCACCTTCGATGGACCCAAGTGTCCGCAACCTGGACTCTTCAGTGAGGATGTGAGCGAGGATTGCCTCAGACTCAATATCTATTCACGAGAACTTCCCAGCGAATTGGATCCGAATCCTAAAAAGCCCGTCCTGGTTTTCATACATCCTGGCGGCTTTTATTCCCTCTCTGGACAGAGCAAGAACTTTGCAGGCCCACAGTATTTTATGGATCGCAATCTGGTGTTGGTTACCTTCAATTATCGCCTGGGCACCCTAGGATTTCTGGCCACGGGCACGGAGCAGGCGGCAGGCAACATGGGACTCAAGGATCAGGTTCAATTGTTGCGATGGCTAAAATTGCACATCTCACGTTTTGGTGGCAATCCCAATGAGATCACATTGCTGGGTTATGGAGCTGGTGCGATGGCTGTCACCCTGCACATGGTTTCACCCATGTCGCGTGGTCTCTTCCACCGTGCAATTGTGATGAGTGGTGCAATAACGGGTCAATGGTCCCTGCCACAGCATCAAATGGATGTGGCCAAAAAGCAGGCGGCATTGCTTCATTGCAACACGGAAGATATTAACGAAATGTTGGAATGCCTCAGAGGGGTGAGTTGAAATATACTATAAATTGAATTCCAGTCTGTCGAAATATAAGAGAAAAGAAATATATAAGTTCAAGAAGGATTTATATCAAATCTGAGATACTAAAAGTGCTAGACACCTCAAATAGGGACTGTAGGTTCGATAATACTTACATTCAGTTTTCCCAAAAAAATTGATTAATTTTTTAAATGTGATATTGAACTTTGCCATTTATAGTTTATAATTCTTAATCTTAATGGTCAAAATTTTCTTATTATCGGATGAAAATCAACGAAGTTATTCAGGAAGTTCGTTGATCTCAGATATGTTAAGAGCTAGAGACTCTAAATTTGGAATGTTGTACTCATTTTCAATTTAGTATTAATACATAGTCGGTATATTCTTACTCTAACCTTTCCTCGATCGGCTAAGAGTCAATGAAGTTATATAGGAAGTTCGTTGATCAGATAGGTAAGAGATAAAGACCACAAATTGAATAAATTTGTATAAAAAATATTTTTATTATAGATATGCCCTAAACTATTGGTTAACAAATAGCTTAATTTCATCACATTTAAACAAAATTATCACGGTAGTGATTCAAAATATATGAATGTATATGTGTGCATTATGGTTTTATACTTTCTGAACTCGAGCACTATCGTCTTTCTTTATTATATAAATCTCAATTCGTAGAAACATTATCTGGAATATGCCAACTCGCTGCCACACATGTTCGATTTTGGACGCAGTAATCCATTGATTTTGTGGAAACCCGTTGTAGAGCCAGACTTTGGTCAGGAACGTTTTCTCATCGAGGATCCAGTGCGCAGTTATCAGAATGGCGATCACATGAAGATACCCATTATAACGGGCATGACCAAGGATGGGTTTGTGGGCCCAGCCATATGTGAGTCTAAAAGTGGAATCGAACTACATTCAGATCTAATCCAATTACTAATCTTAGCTATACTGCAAAGTTCCTCCCTGCTGACTGCCTTCAATGAAAACTTTGATAGTTTGGCGCCCATATGTTTTCTCTACAACGCCAGCAGTCCTCGTGTCCAGAATATTAGCCAGGAGTTGAGACAGCACTATTTTGGAGATCAACCCATCAGTGCGAATAGTTCGCTGCAGTCGCTGGCGGAGCTCTACTCGGATGCCTTGACGGGCTTCGGAATACATCGGTTTATCCATCTGGCGGCAAGGGCAACCAAGGTGTATTACTATCGCTTTTCCTATCAAGGAGGACGCAGTCACATCTACTATCCGGAGGATGACCCTTACGGCGTTGTGCATCACGATGATTTAATGTACTTGTTTGTGGAGCCTTCGATCAGTCGCATGTTCACCGAGGACGATGACGAATTCCGCATAGTCGATATCATGACACGCATGTTCTCAGCCTTCGCTTACAAGGGGTAAATTAACAATATTCTATCTGAATCGATTTTAAGAGTACCTTTTTCCTCAGCGATCCCAATAAGCCCACCGATCTACAACTTCGCGATATTCGCTGGCGACCTTTTAGTTTCAAAAAGCGTTACTATCTGGAAATTGGCGATGAGATTATTCTAAGGGAGAATCTCAACTCTGAACGCTACGAACTCTGGAAGCGTCTGTTTCCCCTCAACTGGCGACGTCAGACCAAGGATAATGGGTTCATATGAAACAACTCTTGTTACCTACTGTACTCCCAGATCTTATTTACAATATAAATTATGCAATTTGGCAATTTACATTTTCCGTTTGTGTTTTGTTTTGTTTTGTTTGTAGATTCAGTTTGAATTGCCCCCCTCTTCTCATCCCTTTGCTTCAGTTGCCGCTTGTTTTGTTAGAGTTGCCAAGTGATAAACCAATTGGCATAATTTCTAGTTTTTCAGTTCCAATTTGATGTCTCCCTAAAAGTTGTTTATGTTTTGTTTCTGTTTTATTTTCGGTAGGTATGCGTGTCATCACTGTGTGGGTGCATATATTATATAAGGGCAATCGTCAGTCAAAGTCGATAGCATTGGTACGTGTCGTCCCAGTGATCGCGTGCCATTAAATACACTGAGCAAAATTAGGTTAATCTGGTTATGTTTATTTTTGAATGTTAACGGAAAAATGCTATAATATGGCTATTGTACTTCAAAATCAGTCTTACGTATATTTAAGTAAAAAATATCCGAGCTCAATTAGAAACGAAGAAAAAATATAAAAACTCATGCCGCATTTAATTTAATAACATAACCGTTTTTCAGATTGTGAATTTAGACATAAAATTTTGACTTTATATAAAACCAATCTTAAAACTCTGAAGTAGTAGTAAATGTAATTATTTAATAATGCCATATCATTAAAAATATAAATACACGTAACCTTCAAGTGAATATTCTTGTTATTATTTTAATTTGTAATAGAGTTTTTAGTTTTAACAGCTTTCAATATACAATTTTGTTTTAGAATTCTTATATTAAAAAGAAAATATTTTATTTATCCCTTAAAAATGCCATCCATTTCTTACAGTGCAGCACACTCGCTCAATGCCACACACACTGCGATAGTCAGACTCACACTTCGACACATCAACATCACATTTTGTGGCAAGACAGCACACAGATGTTGCCCTACCCAAAAAGCTACCCATTGTTGCATTTGTGTGTTGTGGCAACCTTGCAACCTATTCTCATTTTTATTGCTCTTATCGGAGTTTGGTTACGCTTGACAGCATGACAATGTGAAAAGGCGACCGCCTCATCATCATCATCATCATCACCAACATCATCCACATCGTATTGGACTTTGAGTCGAGTCCTGCACAGAGTCGACTCATTAGCATAGGACAACACATGACGCTCAACACGTCGAAATGGGGAGAGTTGAAGTGAATGCCAATTGGGAAGAGTTTATGAATTCCAACAGGGCAATGAGTCACGCTATAGCATCATCATATCATCATTGATCCTGCGAGGGTGTTACAACTACCCAGTTGGACTGCCGACTTTATGCCTCTATAGCATAACATAATATGTATATTAATTTATGCAAATTGCCTGGTACTGCGGTTTGGATGCATTCCCTATCTGCAGCAATAGATCTGTGTCGCGGGGTTGCACATTTTGATCGTTTCCACTTTAGTTTTAATTGTTTGCCTTGTCAGCGCGGCATATGCCACATGTCTGTCTGTCTGTCTGTCTGTCTGTCTCTCAACATGTCCAGTCTAAGCACGTTTCTATAATTTGTTAGACATGAAAACTGTTTGGCATTCCAATTTCCAGTGAAATATTTCGCGAGAATTTCGATTTCCACGAAATGCTGTGCAAATAAAGTTGTGAGTTTCTTCAAAGTCCCCTCATATCAGATATCAGATGGCTGGAACTCGCCTTTCCTATTCCTGCTGTGTGCAAAGAACGCATCCGCACGAAGTCAAGACTTCGACTTGAGTACACCTTTTTTTTATTGACTGATGGAAATCGCTCAAAAACAAAGTCTCTATTGAAAACTCTTTGGCCACAAAATGTAATTAGATTCGCTGCTAGGCACCAGAAAGTCTGCCAACGTCTTAGCCAAACCGAAGACCATGGCCAAGACGGAACCACAAAGCAACTTTGAGGCAACTTCCTTTTGTGGCTTCTTAGTCGACGCGTGCTTCAAACTAGAGATGGTAGCGTGTCTAAATAAAACTATAAAAGTGTAGATTAAACAGATAATTGCTTACAGTGTTTTACAGAAACAATATATATATATAAATATATTGTAGTACGTCTCTGTTCTAAGTAACAGTAAAAGCCCCGATTGACAAACATTAAATTTCAATTTAAAAGATAACTTCTTTTTTATATAATAAGACTGAAATCATTCTTTTAAATACTATTTCTAAATTATCTATAACATATTTTAAATTTTTAGATTTTAATAAAAAATGTATATTTTTTTAAGCAATATGGTTAAATTTTGAATTATATTTCAAGCAGGGAATCAAACCGAAACAAATATCGGTTCCGGTTTCGGTATAAAACAAAAATATATTAACAGATTTGTACATACATACGTACTATATGTTTGTATTTTATCGAGATAATCCTAACCTAAATTTAAAGTTATTTTTTAATAGAAAGCAAAATTGGCAAAACGTTTCGGTTTTCGGTTCTGATAAGCAAATTTATTTCGGTTACGGTTTCGGTTCCGGTACTCACAATGAAACGGTTAATTTCGGTTAACGGTTCAGGTACCGGTTTTGGTATTATTTCCTGATTTCGAGACTTATATCAGTTATGCGATTTTTTTTTGTAATTTCAAACAGTTGCGGTCCCTGCATTTAAGTATTTGTTACACTCGTTCGTGTCACGCAACGTGTCCATCTCTAGCTGGAACTCCTGCTGTCAACATCAATGCGCAGGAATCTCGGGCTTACAATGAAGTTGTCTGCGCAATTGACGCGCGATAAGAAAAAGGCGCAAGGCACAAGTTCAACTAAGCAGAAAAAGCGCATAGCGAAAAACAAAAACCTCCCTCTCCCCCTACATCTCCCTCCCACTCGGTCACTCTCTCCCTCTCTGTCGTACATAGAAAAATTTGCAGAAACATCACAAAACTCATAAATAACAACAGCAGCAGCAGCAACAACAATAACAATCTAGGTGCCAACCGTTTGGCAGAAAGTGTCCACGAGACTGTCTGGGCCAACAGTTGGTTTAGGCCAGTCTCAGTACTCGACTCTTTTGACTTTTTGGTATCGCACACTGACGATAATGCGCATTGCAATTCACAATTTATGACTCACTTTTGTGAGTCGCAACCAAGTTGAACTCTCCTCGCAATTCGCAGTTGTTGCAGCTATGCCAGCTATTTATTGGGTTAAGCTCAGTCACAGATGATCATTGGCATATTCCCATTTTGTGTGTGGGTGTGGGAAAACAAAAAAAATTATATATATATATATATATATATGTGTATAGTATTCCTAGGTAAGTGGGTTAGATGTTGAGACGGAAATTTCAGATGAAACCTACACGAGCAAACAAAAATATTAGAGAAGGAAAATGTAAAAAGCAAAAACCAGTTAGAGAATACTTTAATTTGGCTTTACAGTGGCCCTTATTTATTACCCACTATATTTTAAACTATGCTATAATTTTATATATTAATTCAGATACAATAAATATAAAAAATTATATTGCAATCAAGTATTAAATTTAAAAATTAATCATACAAATCTGGTTTAAATTATATTGGTTTCTCCTTTCCATTAAAATATAAATGCAGTCAACATATTGAATATGTCAAATAAGCTAAGAGCCAGTGTAGTACTAATATTAATTAATTAATTAATAAATAATATATAATCATAATTATAAATATAATAATATATAAAAATTTATACAAATTACAAAATTCAAAATTATGTGTACATTTAAATTCAAATTTTCAGGTTTAAGAACTCATATGTTTTTCATTATATTGAAATTGTTGTCGTGATTACCACAATAATTTATAAGATTTTCTTGTAGTGCTAGGAAGCCAAATAAATAAATAAATAAAATAAGTATATAAGATATTATTGATGAAAGATTGTAAAGAAAATAAAGTAAATTCTTTTTTGTATTAAGAGTTGAAGATTTCAACATAAATAAATATTTATTGATCCCACGAAGTAACTTAACTGTTTTCCGTATAATTGAAAACCAAAGTCCAAAATGAATTTAATATGTTGAGTAATAGTTGTCAACAAAAATAGTATTTCTCTGAAACGTTTATCTCATTAATTTATTCTCGAAATCCGGGCTACCCATACCGTAAAAAAATGAGTCAAGTTAGTCGGCACAGTAGAATCTAAGCTGGAATCTGTTCAGACCAATTCCCTAGCCGCAACAAGCCCACATGCCAAATACTTGTAATGTGCTACTTATTTGAAAACAATTTAGTTCCTTATCGAGTGAACGAATGAGGCACCAAGGCATATTATCCAAATTTATGGTGCATGTCCAAAGAGGGGAAGGAAAAAAGAATTTGGAACTAATAATTAGCATAGGGAAGTGCGTGTGACGCGTGGGCGATAAGTGCAAGTCGGGGTTGATAACATGTTGATAAGCTCGCGAGAAAACCATTAACAACTGCATCATCATAAGTTTTAATAACTGTTCTGATCCTGCTGCGTTTCATATTGAAAATTCAAGTACTTGTGGCAGCCACACAGTTTCAGTGGCAGTGGCAGCTTTTTGTGTGTCGCGTGCTGATCGCAAGCTGAGTTGAAAACTCATCTCATGCTGTGGGCTGTCCTCTGACGTTGATCTGTCAGTCATCAGACATCAGACATCAGTCCTCTGCCTCCTGTTGTCCCCTGTTTCTATGTACTACATCCTATCCATCCTCTCTCTCTCTCTTTTTCTCTATGTCTATCTGTTTACCTTTTGGAGGGAGCAACGTTTTGTCTCGTTGTCTGTTGTCATCACAGCATCGTATTTCAATAATAGTTTTATCTTTTCCCTGTTTATTTACAGCTTTCAACTTAAATTTTGATGATGGATCATGTTGCACGGTGTCGCTTATTGACTAACTGACAGTGGGTCGCACCCCTCACCCCATCCCAGAGGGGTGCCTTTATTACGAGTGAATATGTACTTATAATGTATAGAAGTTAAAGTATTACATTATTTGTAAAACTTATTTACTTGAAAATAAATTACAATGCACACTAGATTAATAAGATATTTACGTTTCTAAGTCAAATTTCTTGTCTAATGGTTTAATAACTATATCAGAGATATTTTTAAGTAAAATCTATTTAAAATCTATAGAAATTTCTATCAAATTTGATAATATCTCTTTGATACAATTTAAGGAGACATTTAAAAATCGACTCTATGTAAAATACTTTAAAAAATAGTCTTAATGATTTTTCTTATGAAACACCAACAAAAAATTCGATCGAAGAATTTATAATATTAAATTATGTATAAATTGCAATAAATATATAATGTTTTTTAACTGAATTTTTTCCATCTAAATATAAGTTGACCTTGATATGGGAAATCAATTGCGTGGATAACAAACATTTTTCAATAGTACTTTGATTTTGCGGTCTTATAGCGTTAATTCTGACTCAATAAAGTTCGATATCGGAGAGAACTAATATGGAGATTAATGGAGTCGAAATGGATGGCGACCTTTTATTGGGACTCATATCTTAGAGGAGGTATCCCCGTGGACAGCCCTCGCATTCCTGAGCCCGCGAGTTATTTGTTTTAGTGAGTAAGGAGAAACTGTTGAGAAGAGTCTGGTAATGAGCATATCAAAGAGTCAAGATTCTACTGGTAGGGTCTGTCATAAGGAACAGTTCGTGATCATGTCGATCGCTGACAAATTGTTCTGCCATGTGAAAGTTGCAGTCAAAATGTTTGATTGATGTTTGAAAACAAAACAAAAATTGATAAAACATTAACTGTCAACAGTTTAAGGGGCCATTTAACTAATTGCTCAATAAGACACGAGTATGTACCTGTGACTGAGATTCGATTCATTAGAACAAGTGCAACAAGCTTGCGTGGCATGCAACAACTCACGCTGTTGTGGCTGCCCCAAAGCACTTCTCAGGCAGCTCCAGCAATGTTGACTATTAATCATAAAGTGTAGCACTAGAAATACAATTTCATTAATTTGTAGCCAAAAACATACAAATGGAAGGAAAAACCACACCCGCATGCCATTATAGAGAGTTTCCCACGAAAGCGGCAGCTCATCAATGTTGACCAAGGGACAGACCCTGAGCTAAACTGAGCTAAACTAAACTGAACTGAACAAAACTGAGCTGACCTGACCCGACCTGGTGCCTACATTAGCGAAAGCCGCAATGGCGTACATTTTGGAGTTAACAATGAACTCGAGCTCAGGTGGCCAACAGCCTATTAGCCAGTTCAAGCACGTAACTTACAAAAAAAAAAAAAAAAAAAAAAAAATTAAAAAAACAAGGTGAAAAATCCATAAAGAGTTGCAGTTGGAGTTGGAGTTGGAGTTGCGAGTATCGCGGCTGCAGTTTACGTGAAGACAGCTGCCGATTCCACGGCAGCAACATGCGCCCTCATATTGCAACTCAGTGGCAGCAACAACAACAACAACAACAACATCAACGACAGCAACAACTTCAACCACGTAATCAACTTACAACACATCAACCTCATCTCTCTCTCTCTCTGTCTATCTGTCTCCGTTTTCCGAAATAGTAAACATCCCTTTGTGTCCTGGCAGCAGGCAGGGAGCCGGGGGAAGTGCGGTATAAATTGCAACAATTTGAAGTGTATTGCAACCCCCGGAACGGAACCAGAACCAGAACTAGAACCAGAAACATATTGAGGGTGCTGCGTTCGTTCACTCTAATGTTTGGTTTCATTAGTCCTAAGCGACAAATCAAACAGTTTGTGGCAGTTTTGCCCAAGCTTCCTCCTCTTTCACTTCTTTTCTCTTTCTCTTCCTCTTATACTTTTTTTTTTTTTTAGATTTTTCCCGTGCATTGTTTACACTCATTAGTTGGGTTCTACGGATCGTCACACCCTCTCTCTGACAACTAGCATACGTTATAAAAGGGCGCACAGATTTCTCTCTCAACTTTTGTATTGAGGGTGCTCAATATTGGGAGTTGTTGTTGTGTTTGTTGTTGTTACCATTAATAATCACATTTGACAACAACAACATTGACAGAAGTCGCTTTTGATAAACTGCAAACAAATATTTGCACAATGTTTGTTAGTCCTTTTACCCGACACTTAACACGCCTGTAATTATTGGCCCATTTTGGATGAGTTTTCGTGGTGTTGTCGTTCATCGGTGATGATTGCGCTTTTTATGGGTTTTCTATTGGGTCGCCGAGATTATCAGCTAAACAGCATTGATGTTGTGTGGGCGTTGCAATTGTTTGCTCTGTTTACTCTATTGTGGCATTTGATTGCTTTTGAATAGGTTTTCGATACTTTTAATATACTTTTAATTTAGTTAACTGGCTATTACTTTAATAGTTTTAATTAAATAAGAATTATAATTCAACTACAAATATTCAAATTATGTAATAAATCATTTTTAATAATAAATATAATTTATTATTTAAATAAAAAGATAAAAAACTTACTATCTATAATGTATTGCTTGAAATTTTGAAACAAATTTTAAATTTATGTAAATAGTGTATTTTTGCACTATAGTAGACTTGATAGTTTTATCTTAAAATATTCTTATTTATGCAATGTTAATCTTCAGCTTTATTTTGTGTATTATGTTTAAAGTTGCGTAAATGTGTAAAAAAAAGTATCTACAACTTTTCTTGGTTAAATTTAATAACATTACTTTGTGGTTTCTTCTACATATTATAAACAAATTAGTGTATTTTAAAGTATAAAATGTTGACCTGTATTTAGATTACGAATTAGTTAAACAGTCAATTCCAAAAAATGTTTAACTTATTTATTTCTGGTGAGACCCTATCGTTTTTTTTCGCTCCCGGACCTACGTCACCAAATTTTTCTATACGTATCAGCAGTTCAAACGATTACAAATTTTATAATAAATCATACATAAACTGTATATTGTTGCAGTTTTCAATATATAATTGTAAGTATAACAGATATTTACTATTTGTAGTATATTTATAAACATAAATTTAGTTGAAAATATATTATTTTTCTACTGAGCCTGTTTTCTTATTTTATTCTTATCAACATTATCGAAAGAGTACAAATGTTATGACAAATTATACATAGAGTGGTTTAGCTTATATCTCTACTTGCCGCCTAGATTTCTAAATATTACTATTTACCTATTACAATTCCAATATAAATACAATCTTTTAATGTTCAATGTTTATTATTTTATGAAATTATTGTATTATTGCTTAGAAATATTTGTTCAGTTCATGTAAAAAGCTTTTCTTTATGCTTTCCAATATAAATACAATCTTTTAATGTTCAATGTTTATTATTTTATGAAATTATTGTATTATTGCTTAGAAATATTTGTTCAGTTCATGTAAAAAGCTTTTCTTTATGATATTTAAAAGATGAAACAATTTCCTATTTTTAAATGATTTACCTGTTTCAATCCTGGACAAGCGCAACAGCTCAATCGATTCTACCATAAAAACCATAGTGATTTAAGGCCACAAAAATATATGTGTAATCCGAAAGCGAGGGTGGTCCATGTTGTTCTCATCAGCATAAACATTAACGCCATTATTAACAAGAGCCCAAACAACAACAAACAAACAAGCAACAACAGAGAACAACAAACAACATGCATAATTATGATTGGGTCCCGGGTTCCCCAAAATCACAATCAAGTTGCTGTTGTTGTTGTTGTTGTTGTTGTTGTTGTTGTTGTTGTTGTCTGTCGCCGGGGCTTCAAACAAAAGCGACGATATCAGAACGAGCGTACAACAAAAGACACTCAATCGGCGACCACACACAAGTACACACACACTCTCACACACACACACACACACACTCTCTCTCACAGACACACACACACACACATATGTCATGGAGTAGCCAACGATGCCGCCTGTGACAGACAGCGAGACAATGGCGAGTTTTTTGGGGGCAGGTCGAAGAGTGTGCGACACACACACACACACACACACAAATCACATACTCATGTGTGTAGTTGTGCCATACATTTTGTATTTGTTTATCGAATAATCAAATTGTTTATCGGGCACAACTTAAACGTGGAAAAAAAGGCAAAACAATTAATTTCAAAGCCGTTTGATGTGAACACTTTCACCACGGCCCAAAGGTTGCCCAAGGAATGGGATAAATCAGACTGAAGCAAGGAGAAAGGGAGAAAGCAGTCGAGTGTCCTTTTGCCTGTTCTATAAATTACGTTTGATCTTTCCCATTGTTGTTGTCTTCCGTTGTTTTGCTTGTTTTGGGATTTGATTTGAGCCTGGGAGCCGCTACAAGTGCGTCGCGCTCAGGACAATCATCATTAATCAAGACAATTTACATTTATATAAATATTTAATTAAGTGTTTTGATGCAACTGTCTGTTCTCAGTCGGTTCTGCCAAGGCGTAGGCGCCAGATAACATAATTAATTAATGATCGACAAATTTATGGGAAAATTTTTCTAAAGCACCTTTAAGACTAGAGAGGAAAATTGTCAATTTTGAACATTCAAGTCTTATTTTCCATATTAAGTCCTGCATCTCTCTTTAAAAAATAGTAAGTCAAACGAATATCTCCTTTGGTATTTTCTATATCATAAAATTTGAAAAAAATCATCATCTTAAAAACGTTTAGTATTAATTAAATGTACATACCCTCAATGTGACATGCATACATTTTAGAGCATTTTCCTACTTAAGAAACCAACTAAATTGTTATAGGAAGAAAAAAAGCATAGATTAAATTGCTAACTTTTCAATAATTTTTGATTAATTTAATTAAAACATTGTATGGTAGATGCATTACAAAATAAGTAAATTAGGAGCAACACTTTCATCTAGAATAAAAAACTGTTTCTTAATCTATATTTATATTTAATAAGAGCAATGTCAAAATGTATTGTCTAAAATTAATTTCCCATGATCTTCAATTATATCTCTTAAATGCAAGTTTTATGTTTTTTCAAAAAAAATTTTTTTTGTTTAAAAAATCTTTTCGTTCGCTTTCTACGAATGTTGATCGATTGCTTTAAGGTGACGACCGCTAACAACTCCCCGAAAATAAAAAGCAAAAGAAGAAGAGAAAAAAAAAGAAAATACGTCATTCAAAATTCACTTAAAATGCCAAACAAATAAATTGTTTAATAAATTTTTAAGCACGATGCGCCGGCTGTCAGAGTCTGAGACTTCCCAGAAAAACCAACAAAGCCGCTGCAGAGGGCAGAAGGCTCTCCACTCTCAATTTGTATTGTCATTAGCGATTATGGGCCTCAGACATGGCCTGGTCCTGGTCATGGTTCTGGTTCTGGTCGTGATCCTGGTGCTGATCCTGGGACGGGGGCGTAATATGATATGTTGACAAAACGCATAATGGGGACGGACATATTCGATCGCTGACAAGCCTATAAAGTATTTTCGAACGGCGCTACTTCAAAATGTTTACTCCTTTTGCAGTCCATTGTGCACTCCATAAATACGTAATCAAAACCGCAGCCGATGATGCCACAAAAAAAAAACTAGAAAGAGGGAAAAGAAGAGGATAGAAGAAAAAGGAAAAGAGCAATGATCAAGGACCAGGTTTTCATTTGAAATATTTATATGGCACAGGCGTAACGAATGTGAAATCGAGACAGAGTCCAAACCGGCAGCTGGAACACCTTCGCACCATCATCAACAGCATCGAATCATCATCAACACCATCATCATGATCCTCTGGCAGGCTCTGTTGTTAGATGGCACAAAGAACCAGTCGAAAGTCAAAAGGGGCACGCGCTCTTCTGCTGTTCAACCCTGGAAATAGACCTGAGACAGAGACGGGCCCAGACATTGTGACTGATCGATGTTGGGTTGTTCCCGTCTAGACAAACCGCAGACACAAGTTTAATAGACTTATTGTAATTGAGTCACAAAAGCCACTCGATATCGAATCACAACTCTTTCACATTTTCCAGCTGCTCAATTGAAAAAGGTGTTTAAGGGAAATTCAAATAAATTTTTTTTTTTTTGGGAAATATCGAGAATAATTGAACGTAATTTTACATGTGACTCGTCACTTTAAGAATTTGTTATAGAATTTAATTAAAAATATTTGCAAATGTTTTGCCATTTCCTTTTCACTTTTCCATTGTCTCTTGCAGTTTCCCCCTGGACCACTCTTACTTTCTCTCTGTTTTGTCATGTCATCTGTTTTGTCAAGTTGACTTGCCCACCTTTTTGTGGCCTTTGTCCCAAAAGAGAATAAGACACAATGCGTATACTATACTTAAATATTTGCTCATGCCCCACAACACACAATCACACACACACACACACATGTACCCATATAATTTCAGTATGTGTGTGTGTGTGTGTGTGGTTGCTGGGCCGGCTAACAAGTTAATTTTCCATATTTTCTTTGGCAAAACTTTGTCCGAGAAACTCTACATCAAAGTCATTATGTGGTCGTCCTTGTCCGTATGCGTGTGTATGTGGTTTCTAGGGGTTTTCCTCTCGGCTCCACTTTCTTTGACGAACAAGGGATAAAGTGTGTTTGATAAAAAGCCAAAGCTAATTACTTGTGGAATTCTTAAGCTGATTGCCAAGCTTACGCTTATCTAAAAAAAATAAATTTGGATTTATCGTTATATAGTTTACATTTCATATATGTGTGCATAGCTGAAAATATATATATTTTCAATAATTCAATAATATTAATTGCTAAATAATCAATAAGTATTTCTTGTAGAACTTCAGTCCTATTTATTAATTTTACACGCGTTGAAATATATTTATCAGCTTTTTTTTTGGTTTTAAATAAAATATATTTTTCTGTTTGAATTTAGGCAGAATATTTTACATTAACCTTTTTTACTTTATCGAGCTTAAATTCATTAACTTTATTAAATCTTATCCCCAAAAAATATATTCACTTTCAAAAATTAAAGACATATATATATTAATTTTAAAATAATTTTATTGTTAACATAGATGTGTAAATAGATAGGGATAATTAGTTTAGATTGAATTTTTTTTGGGTAAATATTTAATCACAATTATATTTGGAAAATAATTATAGCTAGACATATATAAATACTAAATATTTTCATTAATTATGTAATTACATATTTATTCAATCATTCACTTAAAACAATGTTTTGCATATTTGTATTATGTTTAATTAAGAATCACAATTGGATTCTGTTAAGAATTATTATATTTATATTTTAAATATCTTGAACTATTTTATTTTAAGAAATTTGTATTATAAATATTAAGTTTTATTATATATAACTGATTTTACTATATTCATTAACTGATAAATAGGTAAGTTTGTTATCCATTTAGTTCATTCCCCTGTAAGTATATGGGGTACACTCGCTGGCGAATAAATATACTCGAAGAATTTTGTATCAAGTGTCGACATTTATTTATATTAACTTCCAATCATGATACGAGAACGACCACCCACCCAGTCCAATCCAAATGATCCCTTACCAGAGTAACTACTACAAATCCTCCCCCGTTGTTGGAGTTGGGCCATAATCCTTTTGTAGCCGCTGACATGTTTGAGATTTTCACGCAAGAACAATCCACTTAAATGCTGCCAATCTCAAATGTCAATAGCAGTGACAGACGCGTCAACAGATGGGGGGGGAGAGGTAGGAGGAGGGGAGGGAAGGGGATGGGTTGGGGCCAAAGCTTTTGACATTTGCAAACCTGGCAATTACAACAATTTATCGCAACAATTACGAGTTGTGAAGAGGGGGCGAAAGGGTCTCAGCTAAAGTTGGAAACATTTAAAGACATATTAATGTATATTTAAGCTGCCCCCCAAAAAAGACTAATTGCCCCAAGGCGTTGGTCAACACACACCGAAAGAGACAGAGATAGAGAGGAAAAATCTCACGCCTTTGTTGATTAATTAATCAAAGTAAATAGCTGCTGCAGTCGGTCGAGAGAGCAGCGTCGTCATTAGCGTAATCTAAACGGCCTATTGATAAGCTTTTTCCACACCTAATAGCTACATTAATCTATGACTGAGCATGGCCAGAACCAAGGCCAAAACGAGAGGATACCTTGAGGCAACAATGGCATTCCCTTTGCCAGTTGGCTTGGGAAACAATTGATCCCATACGGCATAACGACTGATATAAGCTGGAGGACCCATTTTGATATTCCTGTCATTGTAGAGCATCTTTATGCTCGACGAATTACAGGGTGGCCAATTCTTTTCGTCCGTCATGGGGTAACTGTAAAGATCAGGACTTAAATTTAAGGCAACATCTAATCTCAACTCTCTACTTACCCATTCTTCGCGAAATGAGCATACCACTCGGTGAGGCGATTCATCATAAAGACATCCTTGTGATTCTTGTCCAGAAGAGTGCCATACCATAAGCCGGGCATAACATACTGCAGATCATCCGCATGCCCGACTCCCACTGGGGATTTATCCTCCTTCAAGGGAGCCGAGAGACTCCTCTGACCCACATAGTCCATTCTGGAATAATACACCTTGGTGTGTTTCCTTGCCAAGTCAACCAGACGATGGACTCCATGTCCTATAATGCTATCGGAGAAAATATTTCCAAATTTCTCTATATTATCCGCATTTAGCTCCTGTTTTTGACCAAAATAAAACTCTTTAATGCGTCTGCTCTTCAAAGGATTATAGTCGAAAAGGAAGAATTCAGGAGCGTACTCATCAAAATTCTCATGGATGTCGTGCAGCAGGAGATCATTGTCCACTTGTCCTGAAAATTATTGTTAGATTAGATAAGATAATCAATAATTGTTAAAATATTGAGGCAAAAATAGGTCTGAATGCTGGAATACTAAATATATCATATTTGCCCAAACAGATTATGTGGTCTTCACTGTGCTATTGTAGTTCCTTGGAAGCAAGCATTATAAATTTTTAAATTATTAGTTATATAGCAATGTTATTTTAAGTTTGTTTTCGGATAAAACAAAATTAGCTTTGCAAATTATCTTAGAAAACTATCTCCAAGGGCCAGTAGAACTAAAGTTTTGCAAATCAAGTATTTTTTTGTTTTTAGCTAGTCAAAATACGTGATCATAATACTTATATACAACTTCATATTAATACTCTGTTATTTCATAAGTAAATCATATTTGATAACAATAGTTTTAGTTTTATATCGGAATTCAAGCCAACGTTAGTTTATAGCTACTTAAAATCAATACAACAAATATGTTATCAGTAAGACACTTTTTCGATAGTACTAATATACAATACGGGTATAATAATACGAAAATTTCTTCTTCTGCCAATATTTCTCAAATAAACAACTTTCAAAAAGTAACCTTTAATACGATCGATAGAATAGCAGTTCCAATAGACACTTTAATGCCTGATAAACAGGTTTGGCTGTATGTATCGAGAGAGAAAGAGAGAGGACTCACCCAAAGTTGTGTAGTCCAGTTCGTTGGCGGTAAAACTGACCAACAATGGCACCCTGCTGAACTCTCCCTTGTTGATGAGGACACTTGGATGCAAGGGCAGAAAGTAGTTATCGATCTCATAGTTCCATTTCATGTTGACAAACTTGTACTGCTCCCATTGACTGCAGACATCGATGATGCGCTTCCAGGTGACATTGCGCAGACACTCGGTCATATCGAAGGCATCGTACATGGGGCATGCCACCTGGCGGGCCAACAAACGTGTCCAGAACTCATTGTGAATACTGTAATGATTTGTTGCCGAGCCACTCATCATTATGGCTCGATGGAATAGTCCCTTGGAGAGAGGGGAAGCCAAGTGGAGACTGACAGCCATGGAGCCGGCACTCATGCCCATAATCGTGACCAGATCGGGATCTCCACCAAAATTGGCAATATGTGCTTGAACCCACTCCAGGGCCATTATCTGATCCAGATAGCCATAGTTGCCGCCGGTAAGAAAACCCAAGGCGCCCAGGCGATAATTGAAGGCCACCAGCACCACATCGTGTTCTAGAAGATACTGTGGACCCGCCTCGTAGGAGCTGTGACCACTTCCCAGCACATTGGCACCACCGTGTATATAAACAATGACAGGCTGCTTCCCAGTTAAGTTCTTGGTAAAAACATTCAACTTCAGACAATCCTCACTCATCAGCAACGCAATTCCTGTCTGTGGACACACCAGGGAATCTGAGATGGCCTTGAGTACAGCATCGGCCCAGGAATGAATGGGTTTAGGTGGCTCGAAACGTAGATCACGGATCGGTGGTTCAGCGTAGGGTATTCCACGAAAAGCATAGATCGTCTTACCACTAAAACTGTCCATTCTAGTGCCTTGAATGCGTCCCAAGGTTGTGCTCACCACCGGATCCTCTTGGGCAAGCACCAGCAATACCAGCTGCACCACCAGCAGCACCGCATGATTTAGTAGGCAAGTCATTTAATTATGCTCTCTCACTCACTCTCTTTATAAGACTTCCGTTTTCGACTTGCACTCGTATGTGAAAATTTTGAAACGACTTTTTGCATTGAATTCACCCGTCGTCTCTATTGGGTGGTGCACCCGCATCGAAGATCTCTCAACCCGAACACGAGGTACCCGTCAACTGGTATTCCAACCCAACTGAGGGGTAACAAAGTGCACACTTCACACGGTCTCTTTATTATCGCAAGAGTCGCAATTGATAAGCTTCTTATTGGAATTTGATTAGCGTTTATAAGATTAGCAATCGTGTCGGTCTATTTTATAATAATAATAATAATAATACATTTCAAACAGTGACATATATCAAAATATATATAGAACACCACACAGTAGGCTGAACCTAATTTAGATAATGTGTAAACATTATTATATTTATGTATCTAAGTAAGGCTACTGAGATTATAACTTCATACTAATTCCTAGTAGACTTAATTCATGTTAAAAACTTTACAATATTCTCAAGCGGTTTTTATTAAGATTTGATGAATGTTCTCAATAAAATATAATTGCATTTTTTATTGTTACTACGAATATTATGAAGCTTAAACAAAGGATAAAAAAATTGTATATTTCTGTAAAGCAAAAATACTATATTTCGACCTGTCATTCCACACCGATCTTTACACATGTATATTCCAATTTCTATAAGGATATCTACATATTATTTTATTCTCCAATTCACACAAAACCAAATTCTTCTTTTAATACAAGATAAGTGAAATACAAAAGTCTGATGTGCAGGTATAATTATTTTTTAAGATGTCAATTTATAGAATTTGTTTGTATCTTTTTTGTATGAACATATTGTAATTGAATTATCCTGTTTTATTTTTAAATTTATTTAAAATAATAAGAAAAATATCGCAGGATAAAATAATTTATTTTTAGTAAATTGCAGCATGATTCCCTGAGTTGATTAAGATTACCAAACATTTCAAAATCGTTAAATCTCCCACGATTCGAGGACTATGTAATAGACAAAATTCTGACCTTGGACACAGCTAAATTCAATTGCAAACAAAATTGCTTTCAATTGAATCTTATTGCTTCATTGAAATATTGGATTGCATTTCGCAGGCATTAGAAAGTGAGAGAAAGAGAGAGAACCCAGAGCCCTTCTACGACTGATCCTACGCCCGCAGATTTTTTTAGAGTTTCGTTTTTGGTTTTTCTCATGGACTTTGGCTGAAGGCAAAACTGAAACTGGCTGAGATTTAAATTGATTTCCTTATTAATGCACATCCCTCTTGTAATATTCAATTAAAACAACCCACGACGCATTTGCAGACGCGTCTATAACATCCCATTGATTGATATAAGCCGAGTGGTAATTACTCGGGTCCCTGACACTTCTCTCTGCCCTGAACTGCACTCTGATTTCTTTTGGGCAAATGTGAAAATTATGGCGGTGCTGTTGTGCCTCAATGTATGTATGTGTGTGTGTGTGTGTGTGAAAAGCTGACAATGACCTTTGTTAAATCAATTAAATTAATTATAATAACTACCGCAATTGAAATATGCAGTAAGTGATCGCAAATGAACTTATAATGTGATAGTCACAGTTGTATAGTAAGATATTTCAAAATAAAATAAATGGATATAATATAGAAAAATTCGAATAGTTTCAATTGAATATTTCTATAATTAAATAGTTCAAAAACTAAAATAGTCAATCTCACTATTAATTTTCGAAATTATTCTGAAGTAACCTAAATTATATTTCTTCTACAGTTATTTAATTATTTTATAATTCAAAATAGTTCTTAAAGATACATACATTTTCTAGTACCTATTCTAATTGTGTTCCAATTTTTTATAAGCTATTTTATTTTTTGGCTATAAGTACTGCTAAGTATTCGATTTTCTGTTTCGTCTATTCCATCTTCTGCTTTGCTATTCATCTATATACAATATATATTTTTTTTTGATACCATCTGATCTCAATTTATGATAAGATCATCCACCCGTAATGTGGTTTACGACATTTTTTCACACATCGTCGATCTGCAACATTTTAATCAAGAAAATTGAAATATTATTTGGGTGAAGCACAGAAATTGGAACAATCTGGTGCTGTGAGGAGCTTATCGCAATATTCCAGATACTTGAGTGTTCATCTGCGCACCACAGCACCACAGGACGTAGACGGACGTAGACGGAGCGTCAACCACCCGGTAGCACTCCAGTTGTTGCAAATATATGAGTGGCCTCTTGACAGACATCGTTGTCGTTGTTGCAAGCTCAAACTGTGCCACTTGAGCGGTTTTTTCTTTTTTTTTGGTGCGTGTATGTGTGTATTTGTGGCAGTGCAGCGGCATGCTGAAGCTTCCTGCGGCTTGATGACGTCGACGGTGCTACATAATGTTGCAGATATGCAAAAGTTTCTCACGCATCGTTTGGATGAGAGAAAGATGAAACTATTGAGGGAAAAATTCAGTGCATAGATTTTAAATGAAACACCTCCAATATTCCATTAAACTGAAGGTTGATCCCGCCCCAATTCCTGACCTTTTAGAACCGCCGTAATCTTTGAACTACTGAGCACATGCCACGCCTTTGGTGGCCCTTAAAGATCGATTTCATTTATGTCAAAAATTTGGCCAATTTGTGGCGGCAGCTGCTCCTTAGCCAGGACACACTACAGAATGCATGTGAAGCCATGCAAATTTTCAAATTTGAATACAAGTATCTTAATAAGTTTCTGGTCTCTATTATGTAAATGACATTTACAAGCTGAAAGGAAACAGACGCAACTCTCAAGTGACCAACATGCTGGGCTCCGGGACAGGGCCACGCCTTATGGAACGCCTCAAGCGCAATTCTCGAAACAATTGCCAAAGAATAAGAGAAAAGAGGAAAAATTCCAAGCAACAATTGCCGCACGATAAACCACTTGAGTAATCAATCAAAGCGATATGGAACCCAAAACCCAACCGACCTCTTGTAATGAATATTTAAAGATGAGAATTATCGCAATGGTATCGTATTGAGTGTAGGACCAGGGGTAGGGGCAGGGGGTAGGGGCAGGGCTAGGGGTAGGGGGTAGCTCAACATTTTGCATAAATGATAGGCGAAACAATAGACCAATATCCCTAAGGCACTCGATAGCTTTGCATATGCCTCGATATGCGATAATTTGAACACAAAAGTGCTTCTAATCTCTACATGAATATTTCTGGTAATCAATACGAAAAGAGCGAGAGAAAGAGAGCGATAGAGAGAGGGAGAGAGAGAGAGACATTGAGTTCCTTCCTTTGAAGATCAGCGATCCTTCGATTCAAGTGAGCAAATGCACAAAATGTGAAACAAATAACAAAAAACCAAGCAAGAGCACTCGAACCATCCAAGGAATACTTCTTATAGCAGGGGTTGAAAGGGCCCAGTCTATTGTGTGATATATTTTAATGAGCGTGACGTCTTATTTGTGCCAGACAAGAGAAGAATACAGAGAAAGGGTCGAACGGTGGTGAGCTTCCCCCTTCTTTGGCCCAGACAGTGGCAAGAGTTTCACACCATTTCATCGAATACATTGTTTGTAAATAGGGACTAATTTTTACTTACTTGTTGGTTCTCTTCTCAAGTATTCCAATCAAAAGCCTTACACAAAGATCGTACACCACTTGGCTGCCCAGGTAAAGTTGTGGTTGCACTTTGTACTCTCACATTGAACTTTACCAAAAGGGTTTCCATATTAAATTATTGTATGTGAATTCCTTAATACTTGTGCGATAATATGTCGTTAGTATAAATAAAATACGTATATGTAGATTTTATCTTAAATGGCCTGTACTACAAGGGATTAATCTGAAATCAAAACCGGTATTAACCGTTATTAACCGAAACCCTAACCAAAAATACACATTTTCATTATACCGAAACTGAAAACCCGAAATTATTCAAACCGATATAACCGATTTTTAACCATTGTATAACGGTTAGTTTTGGTTCAATCATGCATTACAATTATTTTATTTTTAAGACATAATCATCGTTTTTCAATTTAATTTAAATTTTACATATTTTTAAATCGATTTTTGAAATCAGAGAATTTTTTACTGTTTCATTACAGTAAAGAAAGCGCAGAAAACAGGCTTAAATTAAGAAATAAACTACTTTTTTTAATTCTTTTTAAGACTGAAAGAATAAAAAATCTATTTATATATTCTTTTTTTTTTAAATATATAAAGTTCTTTTGCTCTAAGTTCTTACATTCCAATTGAAGTTTTTGATTGAAAAAATTTGTTGTCTAGTGTCAATGAGTCGAAAACGAATAGGACGAAATGTTTAAACGCATTCACTACTCTAACATCTAATCTGCAGCTATTCACACCGAGTTTATTCAACTGCATTTGAATGTCAATTAACTTAAATTGCTAGTTTTGACTTACAAAGCAACCAAAAACTATTAACAACTCAACGGCTGAACACACACACAGTCCAATAGACCAATTAAGGGCCACACACACACACATACACCAACACACTCACATATTCAAACACACTCAATATGTATCCATAACTAGATCTGAGTGCATTAACCTCGGCTCAAAGCTATGCATTTGATTTGCATGCATGTAGAAGTATCTTACAGATACATTTTGGACTTATGTCTCGTTTCCGCCTTCAATTGTTGCTATTGCAACTCCGCCACACTCAATTTAATTTAATAAAATTTCAGAGTTTTGTTAGGGGATTTCGGCTCTATTCGACTATTATTTTCGGGGTGCCCTACTCTAATTATTAATAATATTTCTTGTGCACATAAAACGCATTCATAAACAAAATGGTTGGAAAGCTGTTTATTCAGATCCATCCGACACATAACTTCAATTAATCTCAATTAAGTGGCAAAAATACGAGTTGACTCGTGAGTTTTGTTTAGATGGCAACTTTCATTTTAGGGTTCAGTCTGTTGGCACAGCCCTTTTTTTAATACCATTGTCCGGGGGCGGCTGTGCTACCAATTGAAGGTTAAACCCTTGGGCACATTAATTCTTATTGTTTAACTTGGCAATTGAAGTTGTAAAAGTTTCAACGGGCAACTTTACGAGTATTGGCATGTTAGACCATAAAAATATATGTTAAGCCTGTTGAAATTGAAATAGCAATACTAAAATCCAACTTTAACTAACCTTATATAATTGATTAACATTTTCTTAAAATTTATAAAATCAACCATAAGCATTGAAGAAGATTAATAACATGGTTAAACCTATAAAATAGTTTAGCATTTATGATTTACTTTATCACAAATATGATGTAAAGATAATAAGAATGTAAATATCGATTTACTTAAAATATTTTAATGTTTGTGAATAATATTAATATACAAAAAATTACAGTTTAATTGAAATAAACTTAAAAACCGCAATAAATCGAGCCCTAATGACGCAAACGACAAAAATTTACAGAAGTGAAGTATTATGAATTATCGTTTGTCGTATGTTGTGTGTTGCTTGCGTCAAATTTGACAGCCCAATATCTCCGTAAATATATATATTGTATATATATAATTCATTTTTATTATTTTCAGTTTACAAATTAATCAAATGTAAGTAAATAACAACTAGTTCAGGATCACAAAAAATTGTATCGTTTTCCAATTTTTAAGTATCTTTTACTTTGAATATATAATTGGTATATAATATTGGTATTTTAGTCACTTATTTATTTCAAGACTCAAAAAATAAAAATAATAATATTAATTTATATAAAAAAGTTAAAAGACGTTAAAAGACATCCGTATAAAAGGAGATACCAATTCATGTTGCTCAGTGAGTGAATTCCCAGGCCGTAATTTAGCGAAATATTTAGCCCACAGTGTCATTAATCATCTCAGTCAGCTTTAAAATTCGCGGCTATCATTTATAAATTGCGCGTCCGATGAAAAGGACGCTTGAGTAAATCCATTTAATTGCCCATCGAGAAGATCCTGGCTTTAAAGTGATGTCCGTGTAATGTTCCGGGCAGCACCCCGTTCACTCCGGATGTGTTCGCACTCGTGTAAACATGCGTTTGTCATTAGACACACCGGAAATATTGACAGTATTCGACACGCGGCACACGAATTGCAAACAGAAAGGAACTTGCCACTTTATATGGCATTTGATTTTTTAAAATTGCGAAAATTGCATTTCGGTTTTTTTACATTTAACTGTAACTGTTGTGCCTAACCTTATATTCTTGCGCTTGAGTAAACAACGAGAGGGAAGGACGGACTGTCCCTGTAAGGCAGAGGGGAAGGAGGGTTGTTTCCCCTGTCGAGGGGCGCGCGTGTGTCCTTTGTGTGTGCATCTTTGTTGTGCTCAAGTGTCGTCACCATGTCGAATTGCCAAATCTTTTTACCCAAACTACCTGAACATTTTTACAGTTTTAGTTCTTTTCCTTTTTTACCATTTGATTTTTTGTTGGCTGCATTGAGGATTTACTAATTAGGTTTTATTGCGTATTGCGAATCGCTTTGTCCTTGACGGCAAGTGTGCATAATTCGGTTCTTTATGGTGTGAAATATTCTTACCTTTACCTAAAAAAAAGTCCTATTGCTTTCTATGATTAAATTGTAAATATGAATTTCTAAGAACCCTTTAGATTTTTTGAAGGTATACTAAACTATATTGAAACCAACATTTTTCAAAAAAAAAAAAATGTTAATTTTAAACTGTAATGATTCATTAATATTTTACTTTCTTATGTTTTCGTTTAAGTTCGATAAGCCGAATGCATGTGGGTATTTTGGATCAAAACCACTAAACCACTCAACAGAATGGAATGTAATTTTTATAACTCAACAAGTTTATAAATAAATTACTAACTAGGTTCAGACTTATACATTTTAAAAGTAATTATAATACATATAAATTTAAACTGTCCAATATTTAGCTAGATAACCAATATAACTAATCCATAAGGTTTTTAATTTCTGTTCATAACATTGATTTTAAATTTTAAAGATGGCCTAAGCATTAATTACTTGTCTTAATGCACTTGTTTTGATAATATTTTTAGTGATTATAATCAGAATTTCCACGGTTTCTGTTGTTGCCACGCGCTTATGCAAACTTTTTTCACGTATACTTCGCAGGTCGATGTCGACGTCGACGTCGACGTCGATTTCGACGTCACAATTGTAGTTGTAGTTGTAGTTGCCACTGACGGTGAGTCGTAACGCATTATGATTAGAGGGTATGCGGGTAGAGCTAACTGTTGGCGATAGAGCCCTTCAAATTGTGGGAGAAATTTGTATATGTTGGCGTAATTCAATGCCACAATTTCAACAAATACCCAATAGCAAATAATATGCACGAGAACATGTTTTCCAAAACAATCAAATAAAATGCAAAAAAATACATAAAGAAATAAAGATGTGAAATTAGACAATGAAACGCGTGGGAAATTATGAAAATATTTAACAAATATTTAACATGTAATCCTTCAGCGCAGGACAATGGCAAACGTAAGCCCATTAGAGGGAATCCACAAAACAACACCTGAGTGAACTGGCGATTTGTTTGGACATGGGATTAGGCAGCCAAGCTACTTAGCAGCCACTTGTCCAACCCAACGATCAGTCGAAACAATTCCAAAACATTTCAATTTTCCATTCTCACCGGTCTCTGGAGCGAGGAGTGTGGTGCTATCGTCGGCCAGAGATCTTGTCCCCGCACCACAGGACACTTTGCACCACTCGCCGCTCAGCGCTCTCTGGATCATCGTCGATCGCCTCTGGATGGACAGACATACGGAGTTTGTGGACTCACGCAGAGTGTGAAAGGTTATTATCAGTTTGACTCGATCTGGCGTTTTTGGTCTCTGTGTGTTATGTACTCATAGTTGTTGCCGTTTATGTTTTCAGTTTCATTTATCAGTTTGTGGAAATGCCAGATGAACAATGAGAAATTATGAGACTTGCTTTAAATCATTTATCCAATCCGTCGAGCAAACCAGCGAGGGTTGTTCCAAGTTCCTCATTGAATCAACTGACTGACTGTATGACTGACTATCTGACTGCTCGGATCTATGTTCTGGCCTTTTTCTTGATTTTCATGTTGTCGTCGTTGCCAAATGAATGATTTCCTATATGCGGTTTTAATTGCGGCCAACATAGATGACGGTATATGTATTCGGATATGTTTAATCGAAAGTACAGTTAATTAACTGCGAATTGTTGTTCGACTGTTTGTTAGATCCTTTGACCTTGATAAGATCCCAGAACATTGAAACTTTAAATTGTCAACTGGTAACACACTGAGAGAGGGAGAGCGAGAGAGAGAGAGAAAGAGAGGAAGACCCAAAGACAGGAAGAGAAAGTTGAGGGGATAAAAAACGATTGATATTTCATTGTAGAAGCTAAATATTCTCCTATATTTTCGAATTTTGTATTACTTAAGATTTCCATTGGAATAATCGATTAAATATTTATGTGACTTTAAATAAAAGAGCAGCTTTCTTACCTTTTTTTTGTACTTTAATGAATCATTAGTAAGTTCCAATGAATTCTACGTATTATCACGTCATAAATTCCATATTTAGAAACTAAAAAATAAAGAGAATACAATATGCATTGTAATTTTTAAATAAAATTTCAGTAAATAAAATTGGCTCCAAATCAAGTGTAGATAAAGCGATTTATTATTGGGAAAATACTTGTAGGTTATTTATATTTTCCAGTTTCAGGAATTAAGTCTGATTTAAAATATATTTAAAGAATTTTACGAAAATACCATAATGCCAAAAAATAATTGTTTAAATTGAAACACAAAAAAATATATAATAAAAAGATTATGATAAAATTTAACTACACTCTACAAGATATAAATATTATAAAGTAATTGTGTGTTTAGAAAGCAAGTTTGCGAATGCCAAATAAACGGAACTAGAAAATACTTTAATAGTTCAGACTCGTACTTCAATTAAGCCCGTCTCATTTTCCAAATTCCTCGGGGCGTTACTTTCCTCAAC
The DNA here is from genome assembly GCA_951394115.2 of Drosophila phalerata. Taxonomy (NCBI): domain Eukaryota; kingdom Metazoa; phylum Arthropoda; class Insecta; order Diptera; family Drosophilidae; genus Drosophila; species Drosophila phalerata. Next base: position 10,739,272 of record OX596008.2, read on the forward strand.
GCTAGGAGAAACTGTTGAAATTGTCGAATTTACGATGACATTTATGCGCAATTTTTGGTTAAAATTTAATGGTTGCACCGGGGAAAACTAAAGTTGGGAAAAAGAGTTCCGATGGCCAATAGACCGCCCCCCCCGGTGGGAATGTCAAATAAATTTGAGTACAATTGTAATTGTAATTGTTATTGAAATGGAACAGTTAATTTAAGGCATCATTATTGTGCCACACCCACTTTTAAATTTAATCCAAACTGGCAGTCAGGTAGGCAAAGATGATGATCTCTCTATCAATGCCAAATGAAATGTTTTCTCTCATTCACAGAATACGTATATGCAACGTCATGACTTTCTTTTGAGTCAACGCCCCATTTGTAAGCGTAATCCTTTAAGGTCCTCAGAGTCCTATCGCGTGCTAGACCTTCCGCAATCTATTGACTCGACGTTGGAAAGAAGTTGCCTCACCACGGGTTTCTCATTCAGAGTCCTTGTTTGTGACGTGTCATAATTGCATGGTATTCTTCTTCTTGCCGTAGAAGTGTGAAAATTATGGGGTTTACCCTTCTGTCCACACAACCCTTCAGTCGTATCCTAATGATTACGTTTGTTTCCTTTATCTTTGGCTTAAGATCGTCGAACGACTAAAGAAATTTGTTTGCTAACTTTGTTGCATATGCCTGAGTTATGGCATTTACCTTCTTGGGTTTTTATACTCTATCGTTATGGATTTTGGGGGTTGATTCTCCATCCGATTTTCCTCTCTGCCTTTCTCATTTTTCGTGCTAAATTGTATTTTATGATCTTGCACGAGGACGTTTTTAACCGATTTCCTTACAGATAAGGTCCTACGTTATGTTTTTTTTCTTTTTTTTTTGCAAACGTTTAAAGCTTATCGTTAAACAGATCGTGAGAAGTAAGGCCGTTAGATTTGTGCCTATTAAAGGATGCAGGACTACTGATATTGAGACTAAGCAAAAGAACGATGATTTTAGCTATTGAATTCAAAGAATATTTAAAACTTTACAAAAGTGCAGTAAATAAATTAATTTTGCGATAAAAAATTAATTCAAGATTCTAAGAAAAAGAACCAAAAAAAGTTAAGAATTTTTACATATTTTTATAAAAACGATTATTTAAATCTACTTACTCTTTTCTGATTTGTCAAAATATTTATTTCACTTCTTGCTATCATTTTCAATTCCAGCTTTAAATATTTAATGATTTATGATATAAATTTTAAAACATGTACATTTTTCAGCTTAGTCAGGATTTAAAACTGCCAAAAGGATATATCTTTAAGTCAGTGACATCCAAAAAACACACTAATGCTTTAAGCAAACTACTTTTCCTTAAATTATAAATTTTCATATTGATTTATACAAATGAATTCAATATTTTAATGAATTGAAATAAATATACTGTTTCTGTGATTACTTTATTAAATAATTTATGGTACAATTAAAAAAGATGTTATTTGTGTAATATTTAATTTTATTTTAAGAAGGTGTCCAATTCGGGTTTGGGGTCTATTTATATGTCGGAGTAGGGCACAGGGTATTTCACTGTCTTACAACTGCTGTGGACAAACAATATTAGTTTTGTTGCTCCTTTAAAATCTGTTCCTAGCTCTTTGTATATTCCTTTATGCCCATCCTTATCCTTAAGCGCTCTCAGCACTTACATTCACTTTGGGCGCCAACTTCAATAGAAAACTAAACCACAATCGCAGCTGCTGCTGTTGCTTCTCTTCCTGCTCCTATTCCTGCACCTCTTTCCTGCTCCTGATGCTGCTCCACTTCCAGTCGCCAGGTGGCAGCAACTCACAATTGTTGTTACTCTTTTTAATTTTCTCTCTGTGCTTTGAGCACAGACTTAATTAGCTTTGACTGGCTGCTATAATAAAATTACCCCACCTTCCCCCCTTCCCCACTCCATCTGCCCGCCCAACTTCAACGCGTGCCCAGTAAAAGAATAAAAATAAGTGGAGAGAGGAGAGGAAATCAGTAGGGTGGAAGGAGGGGGAGACGCAGGTGTGCCAATGCTAGAGCAGCGCAACAGCAGCGTTCGCTGCTCCAGCGACAGAGCGCCAGCTGGTTGAGCTACCGTCTGTCCAATCAAACTCCATGCAATGGCAGCGACAGCGAACGTCAGCAGAGGCAGCGACGACGACGACAGCGACAGCGACAGCGGCAGCGGCAGCGACGACGACAGCGAGAACGGCAACTGCACTGTTTGGACGGATATTCCAATAGAAATGCGAGAAAAAGAGAGTGCGAGTCATGTTTTGTCTGACCGGATAATGCACGGATAATGCACGGATAAAACGGATAAAGCGGATAAAACGGGAAGGCAAGCCAATGAGAGCGCAACAAAAACAACCACCGCTGCTATTGCTGCTATTGCGCTGTCGTTGTAGTGGTTGTAGTCGCTGCTGACGTCGTGGTTAAGCGCTTCGGTCAAAAGGAACTTAATGTGGTGCTCGACAGAGCCAGAGACAGTCAACATTGCGCAGCCGTTGTGAACGGACGTTGTGCCGGAAAAGCAACAATACTCATTTTTGACAATTTCAGTGGCGAGAGTAGTGCGAAAAGTACGTAAAGTACGCCAAGTGACGTTATAGAACATTGATTACAACTTATAAATAAACAACAACAACAAAATGGTGTTAAATGCTCTGCCTTTACCAAGTCCGCCGGCGAGCACGTCGCGTATTCAAATCGAATGGGATATCAATGATACGATTGTGCCGTCGGTCAGCGAACATGATGACTTCAATGATTGGGCCAATGGACATTGTCGCCTGATCTACGCCGCCCACAGTGAGGATGCCAAGAAGCATGCCAGCGGTTGGGCCATGAGGAACACCAACAATCACAATGTCAACATCCTCAAGAAGAGCTGTCTGGGCGTGCTCCTCTGCAGCGCCAAATGCCGGCTGCCAAATGGAGCCAGCGTTCATCTGCGTCCCGCAATTTGCGACAAGGCGCGACGCAAGCAACAAGGCAAACAGTGTCCCAATAGGTAAGTCTGCTGGAAAATAAACCCACAGCTCCAATCATGTGACAACTTACTAAACAGCCCTCTCTATACATTTTCTTGCCAGGAATTGCAATGGTCGCCTGGAAATACAACCGTGTCGCGGTCATTGCGGCTATCCGGTCACACACTTCTGGCGGCGTGCGGGAAATGCCATTTATTTCCAGGCCAAGGGCACTCACGATCATCCGCGTCCCGAGGCCAAGGGCTCCACGGAGGCACGTCGTCTGCTCGCGGGCGGCAGACGTGTGCGCAGCTTGGCCGTAATGCTGGCCCGGGATGCGGCTCTCAGTGACAAACTCTGCAGTCTGCGCCCGAATAAGCGACAGGCCAAGACGCAGTTGCTCCAGGAGAACGGCGGCAAACGCAAACGACGTGTCAGCCATGTGGAGACAGTCAACATGGATTATCCGTTGGTGAATGCCGTTATAAATACAACTCCCACTACTCCCCCTGCTGCAATCTTCAATCCCGGCCAGACGAACTACATGACACCGCAATGGAGCACTGACTCTTATTATGCCCAAGATGCCAGCTACAATGCAGGCGGCGATATCTATGGCTATGACATGTTGCCCTCGCCAATCTCCTCCAACAGCTCCACGGCCAGTTACTACACAGAGGTGCAACAGCAGACGCAGCTGCCACTGCCACCACAGAGCTATGAACTTGCCACAAACCCAGCAACAGCAACAGTCACAGCAGCAACAACAACAACTGCGAATGCATCTGGTTATCAGGCTGGTCTGAATCTCTACGAGAGCTGCGATGACACCTCCAGCTTGACGAGCAGCTCCGGCTACAGCTCCGAGGATTATGGCTACTTCAATGGTTATGTGCCACAGGCGTTGGACATTAGTGGCAATGGTTCCAATGCCAATTCCAATCAAAATACCGATAGCTTCTATACGCCCAACTCGGAGATTTTCAATGTCTTCGATCCGAATATTAATGGCGGTGTTGGCAACACTGTAGAGTTGCTGTACGATGAGGCATATGCTTATCAGCAGCAACAGCAGCAGCAACAACAACAATCCTTCGTTAAAGCTGAGTACCAGCAACAACAACAACAGCAACAGCAACAACAACTTCATCAGACTACGGATTATTATTACAGCAACACGGGCGTAGATAACGCTTGGAACATTCAAATGAATGCAAATATCACGCCAACTTCATATCAGAGTCTAGAGCCTGCAATTGGCGTCTTTTGCTAATCCCCAAGATCTCTATAAAAAAAAAAAACTCAAGCGTTGTTCTAGTCTCTAGTTGAACCACATTCTCGCCTACAAGTTATCTTCCCCTTCCTCCCTCAGCCATTCCCTTGACATCTCAATTTGCTTGTTGGTTTTGTCTTTATTATCATGTGTCTAGCTCTTAAGTCATTGTTTCCCCTCTCCCAGCTATTCCAAAGTTTTATATTAAGTGTATATCATTAAGTATTTTGTATGTTAGTTCAATAAGCGACGTCTAATCCACCTATTTATGAAATTTTATAATAAAGATTTGACATTTTTTAAAACGTTACCGATTTTTGCCATCAATTTTGAGTAATGGAAAGAAAAAGGGAACACATTTTTATTAGGCTATAAGATGTGATTTATAGATCTCGACTATATGATTCGAAAGAAACACATTATGTCTAACAATTAAAAGCGGGTGTGATCGGCTGTGAAATATCATATACTGACTACCCTAATTTTCGCAATCACAATGTTTCAAAAGCAAAAATCAAATTAATGTTAAGAATACAAATTTTTAGTGATAAACCAACACGTATTAACAAATCCCGATAATCGCCGAATATAGTATACTTTCTTGCATAACTTATGCGTAATATTTTATTTTTATATAGCTTTTATAGGACCGATCGGGCGAAAATCAAGTCTTAGTTTGAAAACTTTCAGTGTAACTTGCCCTTTACGATAAGATTTGAGTTTAGACTGAGATGATAAAAATGATAATGATTGACTACATGTGTTTTACAGTATATCTTTATTTATTGCTGCTTCAGTTTAAAGTGATGAGTTATCATTCCAGCCGTTGTACATGCGATTACTTAAACAATCAAAGATATCCACATCCGAACTCGAACGATCGTTGTCTACTTGCTCAGTTTGTGTAGATTCAGTTTGAACATTCCGAATAACGAATTCACTATTACATATAAAGTTTAGATTATTACGCATTATGCTAAATATATCTCCAGATTGTAGGTTATCCATTGAAGTTGCAGTATGATAACTGATGACATTTGGCAATAGGAATGCGATTTGGGAACCATTGGTCGTATTGGGTGTATTACCACCAGAAGTCGTTACTACTGGAACTGGAACAGGAGCTGGAACAGGAGCTGGATCCGGAGCTGGCGCCTGCGCTGGAACTGGAGTTGGATCAGGAACGCGTTCTGCAGCCGCTGTCGATAGTGGAGATGTTTGTGGTGATGTTGTGATATTGAAAAATGGTAGTAACGATTTTCTCTTCGGATATGGTGCTATTTTTTGTCTTCTATCCGTTTTCTGAACCATCTTTAAGCCACTCTTCCGGCTTGTGCGGCGAGTTGTCGGTGTCATCGAGGATGCGTCCCCAATCCTTAACGAAACTTCCGGAATTTCCCCTCTCTGCTGCATCTTTCGACGTGGTTTTCTAGACTTGGCCGCTTCAATCTGTGCAGTCAGAATACTTACAACATTCGTGAAAAATGGCAACAATATTTCCGCCTCCGTATCACAATTTATTACAAAAGACTTGGACTTGGGCAATTCCCTTTTATGATTACGTTTTGTATTCCTTGTGGTTTTAGCCTTTGGCATGATTGTGATATTAAAAAAAATTAAAAAATTATAAATATCAAAATCTTTTAAATATTTCTTTCCACTAATTTAATTTTTTATAACTTTGTATTATATGTTTGTGATACTTATGTTGTTTCTCAATGTGGAATGAATCAAAGTGAATCCAATAAAGTTCTCAAAAGTTTTTTTTGCTTGACATATCGTAAACAGTTTACTCCTTTTCTTTTTTCTATATATTCTATTTAAAATGGCTTGAGAAATGTTTTAATATTTTCCCTAAAGTTTAATTATCATCCTTAAATGTTGGGTAATGTTTTAAAATTTGCTTGATTGAAGTTCAATATCAAATAAATGTGTCACCATCATTTAATGCCTTATTTATGTAAATTGTCTAGTGAAGAATTATTTTATTTAAAATTTTAACAGCCTTGTGAACAACTCTATTAGCTGCTAAAACCCCTTTTGGCAAAAATATTCATTTGCCAAAAAATGGCTAATATACATATTGAATTAGTTTCGCAAATTCGCACAAGCTCAACCTCAAACTCAACCCCGAACTCAGATAAAATCGCAGTTAATTCGCAAGTCTCGCGAATATTGAATTACAAAAGGCGAAAAGGATCAACGTCAATAAATTTGCATAATAGACGGCACCCAAAATAAAAGAGCAGCAAAAGGATAACAACAAAGTCAGAGAAGAGCAAGTCAAATTTGCATATAGGGTTTTACATTAAGGGGCTAATCAAAGAAACAAGGACAAATAGTGTAAGCCCCGACGGATGCGACAGGAAGCACACGTTCTGCTTTTGATTTATGGTCGGAAATTTACATAAATGAAATCAAAACATTATAAATGTTTTCATTTCACTCGATCGCAAGGGTAGCCCTTGAATTATATATGCAAATATCATTTGAAACAAAGTCATCTCAAAGGCATCCAACTCATCCTCATCCTCGTCCTGCCAGGTCAGAGTGTGCGAATATCCTTGAAGGTCGCACGCGCCGCAATGCAGACACGCTTCAACTAATGGGCGTTTTGTTTATGGTCGCCCTCAGACCCTCATTAGGGTTACCTATAGGGTTGACAAACCCTTTCCACTTCCGCCTATTTTTTCATATATTTTTTAATTATTTATAATCAGCTTAGCATAAAAAATCGCACTGAAAAACAATTGGTTTATAGTTTTAAATAGTTGAGTGGCGCCTGACAGGCAATTGCACCTTTATTCGGGTCCTTTAATTGTGCATAAAAAATGCATTTCAAATACATTTTAAGTGGTTTAATATTTAGGGTTTACCGACCAGCCAAAAAACATATATAGGTGTTTATGTCTAAATAAGGTGACGTGACATTTTCAAGGGGTTTCTATTTGTGGAAATAGTTTTTAAAAAACTTTTAAGCGCAATAATTTAATGCCCCTTGTATAATCTATTTTTAAAAGATTTTCTTCTATTGTATCGAGTTAAATTTACGTGGTATTAATAAGATTTATTTCATAACCTTTTATTTAAAAATCATAAGTAAAAGTTAAATTAAATATATTATGAATTAAAAGATGCATTGCCAATGATTCAAATATATGATATATGATTCAAAACCTTTCATATGTCCTTTAAGAACTCTACTATTTTATATTATATTCCATTTTATTAAATAGGATAAAAAAATACTGAAATACATTCAATTAAAGTTTTACTGTAGATTTTTAAAATAATACCTGCGAAATAGCTCTTATTAATAACTTTTAAAATAAAAATCCCGAGTAACTTATTTTTTAATGATAATATCATAGATAAATCTTAGTTCGAAACTTTTAAAATAAAGTTAATAATTAATTTTACTTAAGTAAAATTGCAATTTAAATATTAACACATTTTGTACATTTTGGTTATACAAGTAATGGCTAAAAATTCTGTACAAATCTGTTATATTTTCTATATGAAACTAATATGCAAGGCATTCAATAGAAGTGCAACATTGCCTATTGTGGAATTTTCCTTTCGTTTAGATCCTTTTGAGCAATTTTCATGCTGACCCACCCCACAAATAACCACAAATCGAGCACACACACACACACACACACAAACACACAGTTTCGGTTTGACACGCATGTCAATCGAGTATTGGATTTTCAGGTCATTTCTGGGCATGCGTCGAGGTCGTCATTCAGGAGCACATTAAACTCGCCTCATTTGTTTTTGAGGCGTTTATCTAACGTGGTCCTCATTGTGTCGTATCCTTTGAAGTGGCCACTCGAAATAGTTTCAGATGAGTTTTCCGCCACATATTGTTGTGGTTCTTATTGTCGCAACATTTGACATTTAATAGCCACAGCTTTTGCCACGTATTATAAATTAAATAGTTAATCGTTTTGCGCTCTGTTTTTTTTTATTTTGTTGATATTGCAGCTGTGATTTTTGATGGACATGCTCCCTCTTGACATGATCGGCGAAAAGTCAGCCGAAAGTCACTCTTGAGTTTGACACACAGATTTGGACAGGAGGATGCTGGTCCAAAGTGACCTTTCAAGAGCAGCGGGCTTATCAAACCAAGCAAAAGGCAATTAGTCAGCCCTTAGTTTCTATATATAATGTACATATGTGTTGTGCGATCCTTAAAATGCTTTACTGCATTTACTGATTAACTAAACCAATTGATTTTAGTTGACGTAAATAAATAAATAAAATAAAACAATAAAATAAAAAATAAAAAATTCTTCTTACTTTCTATAATTTTTTTTTTACAATAAGCTTCGACAGTTTCCAAATTTCATTAAATTACACTAGGCAACAAATTTTCTAAATTTTCCGATCTGCAGATATCTGGTTTGATTTTGTATATTGGTTAATTTGCATTTTTCGACCCAGTTTTGGAATTTTTTTGTTTTAGATTTTCTGAAAAATTAAATAAGTTTTATAGTATTTTCGTGATTTTTTGATATAATTTTTTTTTATTTTAAATTAAATTTTCTAATTTCTAAATGGAAATTTCATCAATTTTTTTAGTTTTTATTGAGTTTTTTGCATTTACCAAAAATTTAAATTTAAATACGCAGTGCCATGGCGCGCCATCTGTGTGTCACTGAACTTTTATTCTGTAGTCGAGTCATGAATTTAAAGCGCCATCTATGCTTTGCAGCCGCCGCTTCTGTGTGTTTTCAAATTTCAAATTTAAATGACGCTAATTTTGCTATTTTTATAATAAATTTGATGAAAATTAAAATTTAGAAATTAGACAAAATTAAAATTAACATTTTAATGAAGATTTGAAGTTCGTAAGTCCCCGGGAAGAGAAGATAGGAAATTTAATTCTGAGAAAAAAAAAAATTATATAAAAAAATCAAGAAAAATCTAAAAAAAATTATGCAAAAATTTAAAAAATTCTAGAAAATCGAAAAAAAAAAACGAAAAAAGGTACAAAAATAAAATGTAACCAAATACAAAATCAAGCCAGATTGTTTTTTTTTCGCCGACGCCAAAAAAATCAAGCCAGATCGCAAACTTTTTCGGGATGGGCAACCCTCGAGACGCCGTCCCATAAAACGGTACTTTTTCTGATTGGAATTTGATGGATTTGAGATGGCGCCGGAAAAGAAAGAAAAGTTCCATATATTTTGAACGGCACTATTTTTCGCATCAAGGAGCGACAAGGCGACAAGGTGTACGTCCAATGTGTATGCTGCAAGAAGATTTATGTGTCCAAAAATCTTCGATACGGGACGGGGAAATTGGCACTTGTTTCTTAATTTTTTTAACAATTCTTGTTGTTGCAGCAATCCCATCCTCACTTGGTGGACAGGGTTAAGATTCTCAAGAAAGAAGAAATGCTTGCCACTGATGAAAGACGCCGACGCCGTCAACGGCTTCTTCGCAATAACGGCGTTGATGAAGCAGCAGAACAAGAACAACAACAGCCGATCAAGAATGAGGAGGACAACTCAGGACTCAGCGAGGAGGAGGACCCTTCTGAAAGACCCTTCTGGATTGAAGTTTATAGGTCGAAGGAAGGAAATCTCATAATATGAGATTAATTTGTAAGAAATGAAATTTAATGAAATTTTATCAAATTTAATTTGATATTAAAATAGAATGAAATTGACAACTCAATAAAATTAAGTTTAATAGACTTTATCGATTTTTTACTGATTTTTTACTGAGCATATTTCACAATATGATTTAAGCTATTTAGAATTAAATAATGACAAAATTTTAAACAAGTGAGTAATATTTGTTGGAACTTATATGGCGAAAACACAATCCAACACTCAATTGAGCAAGCAACTCTCCTGGCTGCTGCGACATGGCGCGCAAAAAGAGGGATTAACAATACAGCCAGATGGTTTTGTTAGCGTCTCGGATATTTTGAAGCATCCTCGCTACGGAAGAAGCTACAGCATAGAAACGCCACAGGAAATTGTGGCCGCAGATGCAAAGCAACGTTATACACTGCGTTGTAATCCGCTAACTGGCTCACAGGAGATTCGCGCCAATCAGGGTCATTCACTGGCAGCTGTGGAGGCGGAGGCATGTCTGGAGCGTATACTGAGTGTTGCCGAGCTCCCTGAGGCTGTTGCACATGGCACTTACTATAGAAACTGGGAGCGCATCAAGATCGAGGGTTTAAAACGTATGCAACGCAATCATGTGCACTTTGCAGTCCTGAGCGGAGATAACCGTGCGATCTTAAGTGGTTTTCGCAGGGATTGCCAACTCCTGATCTATTTAAATGTGGCCAAGGTGCTGGAGGATAAGCTGGAACTATTTCGATCCAGCAACAATGTCATTCTCTGCGCTGGCGTCGATGGGTGCATTAAACCTCAGTACTTTCTCCGAGTTATTGATCGATTTACGGGGAAAGCGTTGGAATTTTAATCTACATACATCTACAAAATCAAGCCAGACTTTTTTTTTTTCGCCGACGCCAAAAAAATCAAGCCAGATCGCATAATAAAAATCTTTCAAAATAAACACAGAGCGATATTTAAATAAAAACTCTGAAAAAAATATAAAAAATGATACCCTCAAAATTGAAAAAAATTGAAATAAAGTTTGTTTTTAGAAATGCCACTATTTTTGGCCCACTAACTGACCAAAATGGTCAACTTGGCCTTTCGACCTGTAAAAAGATGGCGCTATGTAATGATAATTTTTAAATTAAGGTGTTGCAAATTCCACAATGTCATAACTGTGCAATTTAATAATTTTAAAAAAATTTGCAGTTTGAAACTACATAAAAAGAAGTTACAAATTTAATTAAAATTAATAAAAAAATTATATAAAAAAATCAAGAAAAATCTAAAAAAAATTATGCAAAAATTTAAAAAATTCTATTTTCAATATTAAGAAAAATTCAAAATTAGGTGAATTTTCTTGGGTGCAACCAAATTTTCAATTTGATTAATTTAGAACAAGTTGCCAGATCGGGAAATTTGGTAGGGTGGCAACCTTTGCACCTGGTGGAATTCTTCCAAACCAGTGCTGGCAAGTTTTTGGGGTGAACTTAGCCGTTTCTGTCTAAAAACCATCTAAATTTATAATTCTAGGTAGATTTGCATAGCTTTACCAAAAATATTAGTAGCAAAACTTAGCTTAAAATATATTTAAAATAGCCTGATTTCCAGCTATTAGCAATGTTGAAATATTTCTAGCAAACGATTTCTGAAAATAGCTGTAAAATAGCTAAGTTGACAGCAGTGGTCCGTCGTTGTCGAAAGTTGAAGTGAGGCAACAAGTAAAAATTAGTTTGCCACTCAGTTTTTTTTATACAACCAGCTTGTTTTAATTATAATATAAAATTAGTTTTGCCAAGCATAAAGTGAATTACAATAGTTATTAATAAGTTTATAGAGAAATCACAAAGCGATTCGAATAATGTCGGCAACCAGATTCCTAAGTGCAATCGGCCAAATATCGAGACAGCAATTGCTGCAAAATAAATGCGCTAGAGGTAATTACTTAAAAATAGATTAATAACTATGCACAAAAGAATAAAAGTAACAACGAGAGAAACTGAGAAAATGTTCAAAGATCAGGTTCAATAACATCAATAATTTTCAAGTGATTCCAACGCCGACTATCGCATCAATGGACTTTGAACTTTGTACTCCCCCTCAATATATATGAGATAATGCCAAAGTCTGTAGTTGACAAATGTTTGTGACGTTGAATAAATAGGGAATTAAAATTGTTTTAACATATTACAGCATATCCTGCCGCGGCGCAACTGCAACGCCGTCTAATGGCCACAAATCCGGCAACTGCACCTGTTGCTGCCGCTGCTGCTTCTGGGATTAACAAGCATCTGCACACGAAGGTGGTGAATGGAGTGCTGGTTATTAAATTCGACTCTCCCAATGCCAAGGTCAACTCGCTGGGCGCAGAGGTGAGCGATGAGTTCGAGCGTGTGATTAAGGAGCTGGAAACGAATCCTTCGGTCAACTCGGCGGTGCTTATATCGGGCAAACCCGGTTGCTTTGTCGCTGGTGCGGATATCAGCATGCTGGAGAGCTGCCAAACGGCAGAGGATGCCTCGCTCATCTCACACGGTGCCCAAATAATGTTCGAGCGCATGGAGCGCAGTCGCAAGCCAATTGTGGCCGCCATCAGTGGCGTCTGTCTCGGTGGCGGATTGGAGCTTGCACTCGCTTGCCATTATCGTATTGCCACCAAGGATAACAAGACCAAGTTGGGTTTGCCGGAGGTTATGCTGGGTCTGTTGCCCGGCGGTGGCGGCACTGTCCGTCTGCCCAAGCTGTCCTCGGTGCCCACCGCTTTGGATCTGAGTTTGACCGGCAAACAGGTGCGAGCGGATCGGGCCAAGCGTCTTGGCATTGTCGATTTGCTGGTTGATCCCCTTGGACCAGGTCTGCAGCCGGCGGCCCAAAACACCATAGACTATCTGGAATGGACAGCTGTGCAAGTGGCCAACGATTTGGCCAGCGGCAAATTAAAAGTAAGTTTCTCAATCTTATAAAATACCTATATATTATACAAATTCATTTCTCCATTGCCCGGGTAGATCAATCGCGAGAAAACTGGTCTGGCCAACAAGCTGCAGGCGCTCGTCATGGACACGGACTTTGTCAAGAACAAAATCTTCGATACAGCCCGCAAACAGGTGCTCAAGGCCTCCGGTGGTCTCTATCCCGCCCCTCTGAAGGTGAGCTAACAATTCATTTTCCGAGTTTACATTTAGCAACACTTATGATTCCATTTAAGATGTTTGACAAATATTACATTACATATTTATTTAAAAAAGAAAACAAAAAGAAACACAAAACTTTTCTTTAATGTCGACTAAGAACAGTTGACCCAAGAACTATTTAAAATTTTTAATAAAGTTAAATGTTAAAAAAATAGCTTTACATTATAAATTAAATTAGAAATATTGAAGTTTAATTTGAAGACTGAAAAGATACCACAAAACAAATTATATATTGAAAAATCTTAAAGTCTGGGGATATTAAAAAAATTATTATGTGATCCTACATTTGTTGCATGAATTGGCAAAAACTCAGAAAACCCTAATCAGATTAAGAGGTATTAGTTTTGTAAAAGTAACAGTATTAATATTAGACTTTTTAGATTTCCTATTTCGCTTATTTTGAATCTAAGTTCAAGTTTTAGCTATTATATTCTTTTTTTTTGTAATTCTTATATCAATATTTGTAATTTGCATTTGTAATTTCTCGATAGATTCTCGACGTGATTCGCACCGGTGTCGACAAAGGCGTCGATGCTGGCTACGAGGCGGAACGCAAGGGATTCGGAGAGTTGTCAGCTACGCCCGAGTCCAAGGGTCTCTTTGCTCTATTCCGTGGACAGACCGAGTGCAAAAAGAATCGCTTTGGTAAGCCACAACGTCCTGTGAAGACTGTGGGCGTACTTGGAGCTGGTCTCATGGGTGCTGGCATTGTGCAGGTGTCCGTCGATAAGGGCTACAATGTGGTCATGAAAGATGCCACCGATGCAGGCCTGGCACGCGGCATTGGCCAAGTTCAAAAGGGTCTGGCAACGGCACTTAAGCGTAAACGCATTACGGCCCTTGAACGGGATCAGACTATGGCACATCTGCTGCCTACACTGAACTACAACGATTTCAAGACAGCCGACATTGTAATTGAGGCTGTTTTCGAGGATATTAACATTAAGCATAAAGTTATCAAGGAACTGGAGGCTGTGGTGCCGGAGCACTGCGTCATTGCCACCAACACCAGCGCCATTCCCATCACCAAGATTGCAGCTGGCAGCTCACGTCCCGAGAAAGTTGTGGGCATGCATTACTTCTCGCCCGTCGACAAAATGCAGCTGCTGGAGATCATCACCCATCCAGGCACCTCCAAGGATACCATTGCCCAGGCTGTCGCCGTGGGTCTGAAGCAGGGCAAGGTTGTGATCACTGTTGGAGATGGTCCTGGCTTTTATACCACGCGTATTCTGGCCACACTTCTGTCTGAGGCCATTAGGTAAATACTCCTTTCTTTTTTCAAATTACAATATAAATCTAATTGTCTCCCTTAGACTGTTGCAAGAGGGCGTGGATCCCAAGGAGCTGGATCAGTACACCAAGAAGTTTGGCTTCCCTGTAGGCGCCGCCACATTGGCCGATGAGGTGGGCATTGATGTGGGCTCCCATATTGCTGTCGATTTGGCCAAATCCTTTGGCGATCGCTTCAGCGGCGGTAATCTGCAGGCTATGCAGGATCTTGTCTTAGCCGGTTTCTTGGGTCGCAAGTCCGGCAAAGGCATTTTCCTTTACGATGGTCAGAGCAAGGGCAGCCGTCCGGTCAACACAGATGCTCACGAAATCTTCAAGCAAAAGTATGCGCTGGTGTCCAAGGGAGCCAACACTCCTGAGGATCTGACACTGCGCATGGTGTCGCGTTTTGTCAATGAGGCTGTCCTGTGCCTGGAGGAGAAGATCCTAGACAGTCCACTGGAGGGCGATGTGGGTGCTGTTTTCGGTCTAGGATTCCCACCATTCACCGGTGGCCCCTTCCGCTGGGTGGATCTGTATGGAGCTGGCAAATTGGTCAACAAAATGCAATCATATGCTGAGTTGTATGGTGCACCCTTTAAGCCTGCCCAAACCCTGCTGGATATGGCCAAGGATCCAGCCAAGAAATTCTACCCCAAGACTGGCGCTTCAAAGTTGTAAACAACAACAAATAAATAATCGACATTTAGCTTTAGAAAGAATTTATAGAAGCATTCTTATGCATTTCTCTCAGCTGTTCCCCATCCACAAAATAATTGTTTGTTGAAATTGCAAAGATAATATAAAATAATATCATGTAATATTTTCATACATCCATTTGTTTTATTTGACACACGACTTTTGCTTTTGCGAGTTTTAGGAACTTCTCTCGCCGTTTTCATTAACTTTTTTTAAACTAATCTGCAACGATTTTTGTACATCAATTCTCTATCTTAGCTTAACATAACATCCATGTTATATACAAAGCTTTTTCTAAACAATATAAGATGATTAACAACGAGTCATCTATAACTTAATGGCTAGAACTAACACATTGAGCACACAACACATGGACAGTTAACAAAGATTGGTCCAAGAGCTGTTAGGCAAAAGTTCATGTTTGATAAGCAGCTATTTGAATTTTCTGTATAACACGAATTATACAGTTTTTATGTACATAAACAAGATAGGTAATGCTAGAAACTTTTGGTATATCAATTTGGTTTTTCTTTAAACTGGCTTGCAACTCGTGAAAACAACTAATAAAAAGCTTTTTAAAACTATTTAATATATATGGATTTATATCGAGAAATATGTTGTCCTAGAGTTGTTAAGGCAACTCTTAAAACTCAAATAAAAAAAAAATGTAAAGATTTATTTGTTCTTTTTTTTTTTAATTTAAGAGTAAAATTTAGAGATTGGAAAACACAATAGTAAATCTTAATGTACAGAAACCAGATAAGAAATAATTGAAATTTTGGTATTTTACTACCAAATTCAGTTATCCAAGTTGCCTAACAACTCTTGGCAAAAAAAAAAAACAATAAGAAGCTTATTAAGAAATATTTAATATTTATAGTAACAGCAATTGATCCAAGAGTTGTTGGGCAAACTTTATAGAGCTCTTAAGTTTTTCAAGTTCAATTGTGAAGTAGAAACAAAACTCTTTTTATGTACATTAGCGAAAAGAAAGAAGATAAGTAAATTCTGAATTTTTGGTATATCATTAAGAACTTTGGCTTTCCAGGCTGCTTCTCAACTCTTGGCAACAATCAATATGTAGCTTATCAATACACTTATAATAACTATGTTAAGGATTTATGTTTACTTGCGCCAATCTCGTCCAGAACTACAATGTTGCTGCCTGCCCGTTGTGCTGCCAGCTGCACCAGCAGCTGATCCACCTGTGGTGCTGCTGCTGCCACCGCTGCCATTGAGCAGAGCAGCTCCATTGTACCGCTCCTGGGGCGGATAACGCTCGACAACATCATCGATCAGCTCCAGGATGCCAATCTTGAACTTGCGACGTTGCTGCGGCGTCAATGCTGCAATATCCGGCAGAATGCTGCGAAAGAACTCCATGTCCGTATGCTCGGTGACACTGAGACCGCCAAAGTAGGCAACTCCACTGCTCGTCGTTGTTGCCTCGCATTCTGTTTTGATTCGCTTGGCGCCGCTGGGTTCAAAGTGCGACTGTTGCTGCTGTTGTTGCTGATGTTGCTGCTGCTGCTGATGGAGGTGACTGTGCAACGGATGGACATGGGAATGTGGCGCTTGTTGATGATGCAGCGGTGTCGACGAGGCGTCGTTGTATATCAAATCCGGTCCAGATTCAGCCAATTGCACATCGGGTATGAAATTCTGTAGGCTATTGGCGCTGGCCGTATCACTGTGTGTCGGCGAGCCGGGAACTGTCATTGCATTGATGCCGGACGTGGACACTGTAGGATGCAGCCCCAAAGTGGCAGCTATGGCGGGATCAAAAGCATCAATCGTCTCCTCGTCGTCATTCTCCGATAGCGATTGCTTGAGCTCCAAGGATTCATCCAAAACATTTCTATTGCTATGATTATTATTATTGTTGTTGTTGTTGTTGCAGTACAAATGATCCTGCTGATGTTGTTGCTGCTGTTGATGCAGTTGCAAATGTTGCTGGGAGAAGTGAAAGAGCGACGCCAAACTGTTGTTGCCCTCCAGAGAATTCCTTGTGGACTTGAGGAATGGCAACAGAAATGCCATGTGCTCGGTTAGGTAATAGGGCTTGTGTTGTGGCTCCGATCCGCTTTGTTGCTTGATGTATCGCGAGAGACACGCTCGCAAGTTCCTCCATCTCTCCTTGCAGTGAATTACTTTAAAGAATGATACATATTATAGCTGAACTGATTGAACATAGTCTTATAAACGTACCACTCTCACGCGTCTCCTTTGATATAAGCGCCCAGGACTTCTCCTGGTTGTCTCTGAAAGAAGGAATATAAACAAATTATTTACGGATTAGCGTAAATGTTTGTAAAATTGATTTTCTATATCTGATATCCTACTAAGTCGGTCTATGTTCATTATAACATCTCAGACATCTACCTTAAAATCTTATTATAGCTGATCAATTGGACAGGGGTTAGATGACCAAGACCTTTCTTTGGACTTTAGATGACAATCGCAACTCCCTTTAAGGTACCAATGACCAGTTAATCGCGAAGTAAGCAATTACTATATCTATTATTAATCAAACAGCTACTAGCACGAATCATAATAAATATATAGAGTCTTTCTTATCTTATTTTGTAAAAATGTGATCTGTTCTCCTTGCTTTATAAGTTAAAAAACCACTACTAATTATTGACCTCCCAATGAATTCTTCATCTAAAACTTGTTAATTTTAAAATTTTTCATTATTTGGAAAACTTTCTAATCTTATATCATTGTCAAAACTGAACATATTTTGAAGAACAATTACTTGTTAGTTATATTGTTTTTACATTAGTTGTATATTAAAATTTTTTTTTTTTAATTTTCGATTATTTTTGTACTTAAAGAAATTTTAAATAAAATTCAAATTGCTCTGTCATCCTTACCCATAAACTGAAGTCACTTTTACCAGTTACTCCCATCACTTTCACGAAAAAACTACTAGCTTGCTTCCATCTCAAATGTAATCATAAGACTAGTTATCGATCACAACTCGAATCGACAATTGGATCACACTTTTATTGCTCACAAACTCCATAACTAATTCCATATACTACCAAAACTAGCCCAATTTTCATTTTAATTCCATTTCAGACAAGTTATCGGATCGATGTTTACATTCAAATGGGACTGTCATCGCTAACCAATTAATTCAAGTGTGAGCTCACCTGTTGCGATATTCGGGCACTTTTTTATCGTAGAGACAACGATGCGTGCGCACCAAATTAACGAATCGTATGTTGAAATCCTCGTCCGCTTGCATGACACGATTTGTTGATCCTATGGTTGCAGTTGTTGCCGATGTTGCACTCGGACTGTTGTCGTTGTAAAAAGTTGCTGCTGATGTTGCTAGCTCGTCGTTGACGTTTTGGTTGCCTTCGCTGTTTTGTCGATTGTTGTTATCGTTGTTGTTATTGTTATTGCTGTGGCTGTGACTGTTGTTGTTGTGGTTGGTGGTGGTGCTGTTGTTGCTGCTGCTGCTGCTGGGCGTTGAGGTGGTCATATTCGTTCCACTGCTGCTTGTTGTTGTTGTTTGCTGTTGCAGCCTGTGTTAATTACAAAATTTGCAATCAGTTTGCTGTTGTTTCATGTTGCAATGCTGTTACTGCTGCTGTTGTTGCTGTTGTTGCTGTTGTTGCTGCTGCTGCTGCCATTGCACTGATAACAACAGCGACTGCAACACTGTTGTTATTGCTGCCAGGCAGAACAACAAAAGAAACGTTTGCTCAATTCGCTTAAGTTGTTCCGTTTCGCGATGTTGGAATTGCTGCTGTCTCAGCAGCAGCAACAACAACAGCAGCAACAGCAACAACAGCTATAAACGAACGTCAATCGCTATTTTGCAGTTGCTGTTGTTGTTGTTGCTGTTGCTGCTGCTGTTGTCATAACTATGTATATTTTGTGAAACCTAATAAAACAGGGTGGCCCACTTTGATGTTGTTGTTGTTGTTGTTGTTTGTGAGCAGTTTCGTGACAACGACAACGATGTTTACTTTTCGTATTATTATAGCCGCAATAGCAACAACCGCAACAACAACAACAGCCAAACCAACAATAACAACTATAACAATCATAATAAATAACAGGCAATTTGACTGTACTTGTTGTTTTTATTGTAACAAGTTCTTGCCAAGTCTTGGTATGTGATAACAACAACAGCATTTCTGAGTTAATACGAGTACTCACATTCATACTCGTATTCATATTCACTCTGCAAAATGATTCGTTTTATTAAATCGCCATAACTTAGCAGAGTTGCCTGTCCGTCTGTCTGTCTGTATGTCTGTCTGTCTGTCCGTTGTTGCAACTGCTCAGCTGCTTTTGTTGTTGTTCCGACTACCTGTTTTGATTCTAATCAACCCACTCAGTTTTCCACTACCTCTCACTCACTCTCTCTCACTCTCTTTCTCGTTCTGCTACTCTCCCTCTTCATAAATCGCAACAATTCTCTCTCGCTCTCTCCCTCTCTCTCTCTGTATATGCTGCTGTCGCTCAAATCTTTAACAAATTTTCCCGCCACTTTCAGCACCTTGCGTTAAGCCCACCAGTTTTGCACAAAAACAACGTGCGCACAGTGGGACAAGTATTCACTCGTTATTGGTTGATCCAAAAAAATGTCGTAGAAATTTTCCCGGCCCATTAGCGACAGCTATAAATGTTATTAATTTATTTCAAATAAATTGCATTCTTTATGCACAGTGGAACTTATGGAATACATTTATATAAAATGTTACATTTTATATTTTATAAATTTAATTTTGTGATTAATCATTGGTCTGTATAACCTGTTTTAATTTTATCTAATTTGATACCGATCAAAGTCTTAACATATACTCCTGCTTTTTCACTACAATTTATGTGTAAAAATGAAAGAAAAAAATTTTCATAAACTATGCATAACTACAAAATAAGCCATTATATTCCAAAAATATTTAGATTTAAACATAATATTCAGTGCCAAGGAACTACACAATATTTTCACTTTATTAGAGTTTATGTAAATCGCATTGGAACGCGTTTTAATGATTCCAGCCTCTATGACTAAGTAATATTAATTATATATTTTTAGTATATTCGCAATTGTTTATATTATTCAATAAAGTTACGAAAACTAACTATACTTTGATAAGAGATAAGAGATTATAGAGCTGACCGTTACATTGAGAGCAAGGTGGAATTTTTTAAATTATGCGCTATGATCGCACCCACTGTGCGCACAGTTGTTATGTTGTTTTTGTCGTCATCATTATTATCAACATTGCCAACTTCATTATCATCATCTACGCTGTGCGCGTGTTTCGGTTCTGGGCTGTTGTTGTTATCGTTGTGGTTGTTATTGTTGCTGCTGCTGCTGTTGTTGTTGTTGTTGTTGTTGTAGCTGCTGTTGCTGTTATTGTTGTTGTTGTTGTCGTTGCTTTTGTTATTGCCATTGCTGCTGTCGCTGTCGTTGTCGCTGTCGTATGTTCTGTATTATTCGTCATTTGTTTTTGTTGTTTTCGTTAGTTTTGTTTGTTCGCCTTTAACAGTTGCCAGCGTCGCTGACGCAGCAACAACGTCAACAGCAACAGCAACAACAACGACAACAACTTTGTATTTGTTGTTGTAGTTTCTGCTGCTGCTTGCTGAATTTTTGTTGTTGCTGTTATTGTTGTACCGCCTGCGCAACTGTTTCTATTGTTGTTGTATGACGAGGTGGAGAGGGCAAACAATAAACTAGCTGGCAATATTAATTGTATTTTGTCTATTAACATAAAATACAAATACATATGTGTATTTCTCAGTATATTTGTATAGCAGCAACAATAACAACAACAACAACAACAACGACAGCAAACAGCACACAAAAAGTACAGCAACGTGCAAAACAAGAAAACACAAACAACAACAACAACAACAACAGAAAAAGAGAATATTTCTAAAGCTAACAAAACACACACAAAACTTGCAGAAATACCCGGCTGTACCCCCTCCCGGCACCCCCCCACAACCCCCTTCGGCAGTCCCTGACCAATGACAGCAGCAGCAACAGAAACGAAGGCAAAGGCAATAACTTTGTTAGATAGAACAACAACAGCAGCTACAATAACAACGACAACAACAACAACCATATAGCATCAGCAGCAGCAACAAAAGGCACAAACACACACACACAGACACATAAACATACACACTCAATACACAGGCACACAAACAGTTACACTATGGCATATAGAATTTTTCTTGTTGGTGAATTGTTGTTGCTTATCTGGCCAAGGCGTTATTATTATTTTTGTTGTTCTTCGGGTGGTTTTTGTATTATTTTATGTGTGTGTTTTTTTTTTTTTTTTGTGCGAAAACCTTTTCATACAAATATCTTGTTTATTTTACCTGTACTTTTAGGCGTTTTAGGCGAAAAGATGCAAAGCTTTTGAAAAACCGTTTTCGAAACGTATTTGATGCGCGCTTTGATTTTTTAAGCCAGCGTCGCACGGAAAACGGCGCCAAAAATTGTCCGTTGCGACGGCGACGGCGACTGCGACTGCGACGTCGACTGTGTTGTGACAATGCGGTGACTGTGACAACTGACTAGCGACTGACTGACGTAACATCCAAAACGTTGCAATTTCAATTTCAATTTTAATTTCGTTTTCGGTTGTCGTATGTTTCACGTTTCAAGCGACGAAAGCGACTAAACACACAGATACTCAGTATCTATCAGCTACAGTAGAACATAACACAATAACAGCAACTACAACAACAACAACAACAACAACGACAGCAGCAGCAGCGGCTGTCGTAGCAGCGGCCACAACACACAGTGGGATGCATCGATTGTTTTGTTATTAAATATTTTTAAATATGTATTTTTTAATATTCAAATAAAAAAATTTAAATACAATATTGTGTGCTAATAAACTTCACAGATTTTGATTCAATTTCAACTTTCAGACATGTTTTTGAAATTACAAATATCGGATGGCATACGTTTTCTTAAAATATATAAAAAAAAAATGTAATTTAATTTATTTTTATTTATTTATTAACATCAACTAAAATCAGTCGACAAAAGGTTAAATTATGCATCAAATAAAACAAAATTTAAATAAAAAAATTTATAAAACTTAAAAACGATTTTATGATATGACTGAAAATAAAATATATATATTTCTAAATTAAATATAATTATTTTATTAAATTTAAAAACGAATTTAATTAAGTACATTTCAAACAATTGATTTTAAATTTAATATTCTTTGCAGACTTCCATTAAAAATATAGTAATTCCACGATATTTTCAAAATTATTTTAAGCCTGAAGTTTTATACGAAATGTCACTGTCGCTGTCCCACTGTGCAACGACTATAGCAAACAGAGAACAACAACACACAAAACGCTGCTCGCTCGCTCGCTCGCAGTCTCTCTCACTCACACACAAGCGTTCGCAACGCACACAGCTGGCAACAACAAGAGCACAAGTTTTATTGTTGTTGTTGCTGGCGAACAACAAATAATACAAACAATACACACACACACACACATCGACACCGACACATATACGCGCACACAGGGAGAAACACAACAGCAGCAGAGCAACGGCAACTGCGCGCTACAAAATGCAAAGAGACAGAGACACAAAGCAGAAACGACGAAACTGACGACACGACGGCGAAACTTAACAAAAATTTGCCTCACTGTGGTCTCAGCTCAACACAAAAACAAAACACACACATGTTGTTTAATAACATTTCCCTAAATTTTTCCTGATAAATATTGATTCATTAATAGTTTAATTTAAGATATTTAATTAAATTAAATGTAAGTGTAAAAAATAAATGAGTCATAATAATTATAAATAATAGCCATGAATTAAATTACTATTTTACCTGAATATAAAATTGATTTGTGGTATTACTTTTAGCAGTTCATCCCATATGTTCTGATCAACCCCGACCCAGTGTGCATCCTTCCCCTATGTATCAGCCTCTTGATGTGTGTATGTGTGTGTGTGTGTGTGTGTGTGTGTGTGTGTAATCCACCTCAAATGAGTTTCTAACTCTCAGCGAACATTGAAACAGCCACAGTTGCCTGCTGAGCAGCGACAGCAACGGCTCTCAGAATAAACAAAATGTCATGCAAACAAAAATACACGCAAAATATTTTGCTGCCCAGCATTGTTGTTGTTGTTGTTGTTGTTATTGTTGTAATGAAAGCTCCTGCTTTGCTCTGCTCAAAGTTTGTTATCTTTGTTGCTATGTAATGGCTGCATGAGTTGGCGCAAAGCTTTTTGTTGTTTACATTTTGTTGCGGGGTACAGGAGCTTCAATAGCTTTTGTTAGACAGGTGGCGCTTTCATATTAGAAACTGTTACAATTTGAAAGTGCAACGGAATTGCAGTTGAACTTTGAAAAAAAAATCTTTTATTTAAATCAAGCATAAAGTTGTAGTAAATTAAATTAATTATATTTTAAACTGTTAAGTGTTTATAATTAGCTTAGTTAAATTGCATTAAAAATTATATTTATTAAGCCTTTACATGATCATTTAAAGAGAGCTTTTTCAAAAGCTTAGTTACCACACACACACACACTACAGAATCCTATCTAAGCTACCGCATTGTCAACTGTTATTGGTTTTAATGATTTGTTTACAACTTTGTTGTCTTGCAATTCACCGCAAGCATACGTTTCAGCTTTAGCTGTCATTGTCCCCTGACCCCTCGAAACTCACCACCTCGAAGCCATCCACATTGAAAGCTCGTCAACGGATGCGTGAGCAAAAATTCGATAAAAAGGAGGCTCGTTTCTGGTTTGGCCTACATGCACGGAAAGACGAATGACACACGAAGTTGGTGTGCCGAAGGCGAACTTGGTCAGCAGTGGAAGCTTCAAGTGCAATCCTTTCGGCGGCGCTTTAAAGCTAACAAGCTGGTCGTGTCGTGTCCTCAGTTGTCAAAGGACAGTCAAGATTGGTGCAAGTCCTGCGGGCGCCTAAAAGCACACAACATTTGTTTTTTACCCCCTCTTGTTGCTGTGTGTCAGTTACGCGCTGTGTTTGTGTGTGTGTGTGTGTGTGTGTGTTTGTGTGTGCATCTAAATATTCGTCATGAATTATTAACAGCAGTGAACTGGAAAATTTGTAAATCTTTGCTGTCGACCTTAAAACGTAAGTGAAATTCCCTTTAATCGTAAATAGTTCATTGCCAGAGATATTTTGTGAAGTTGCAGCTTCAACGAAATGCATTCGTAAAGCGCATTTAACGCTCTCTCTCTCTCACCAAATCGCACTCTTTCTCTGAATTACACTCTCTCTCTCTCTCTCCCTTTCGCGCTTACTCTCAGCAGTGTAGAGTTTCGATTTCGTTAGAAAATCGAAGTAGACCATGGGATAACGTGTCAGTGATTGTGGGTGTCGTTGCTGCGGCTACCTGTAGATGCCACACACACACACTCACACTCACGCTTATAATCATGTTAGTACTCGTGTGTGTGTGTCTGTGGGCATGTGTGGGTGAATGACAGTGTCCTGGCGAGTCCTTGAACATGAGTTTTTATTGTTAAACCATCATCGTCGCGCCCTCACTAAGAGCTCCAGTTCTCGTTTCCGACACTAATTAATCTATTATTCAAGGTCCAATGAGCCCGTCACGAAGGTTAAACATGACGAGCTGCCACTCAGACTCATTACGAGCTCTTTACTACAGCATATTTAACTTGCAGAGGGCATTCCCAATAATCTACACTGAATTTAATAGGATTGCCTTCCGTAAGACAAAGCAGCTTTAAAACTTTTCTCCGAATTAGCATTGCTCCATTTGCCGACTGACAGATTTATGAAAGTTGGCCAACAGTCTGAGCAAATCAAACAAGTTACACTTCAAAACAATTATGTCAATATTAAGTTAAATTCCATGTCGACAAATTTTCAAATAACAAACTTTATCTTAGGCATGATTTATTTGTAAACAATCTATGACTATATTTATTATGAATTCTTAAATTTTAATTTTTAACCTTAGTATAGTACTCGTTCTATTAATAATTTATTATAAACTCTAAGCATCTATATCTAAGGTTCATATTAAAATTTACATTAGAAAAGCATGAAAAATTTATGAGTTAAAAATAAGAGAAAAATAACTATGCGTATGTAATATATTTTATTCTAGTAAAAAAGTTTTACTGTTGAGAATACCATTTCATATGTTTGGTTTTATTATTATATATTATTATAAAAACAATAGCAATTACAATTATTACAGAAGGTTTTTCGGATTTGTTTTGTACCCTTGTTCTACTTTTTAATTTGATGCCAAACATGATATTATTAATTCACCAAAATAGATTTCATTTAAATGCAATAAAAAGGTTTTCTTTTCGTCAAATTCTAATATAGTTTTATAGTCGCTTCGCTCGCGGTGGTACAGTCGAGCATACTCGACTGTCGGAGACCCCGTACTTACTATGGAAATAGAAAAGACTACAAAAATTAAAATAATAATTTGGCCGCTTGTTGCTGTTGCAGAGCGTTGTAATACATTTTCGACTACTTTTTTTAATGACAGCTATATGATATAGTTGTCCGATTTGATCCAACATCGGTCATGATATATAAAACCAAGCATACTTTAATAGTTTAGTTGAAATATCTCATAAAACAAAAAAGTTTTTCATACTAAGACTTGATTTTCGCCCGATCGGTCCAATGGCAGCTATATGATATAGTGGTCCGATTTAAGCCAACTTCGGACAGGCAATATAAAACCAAGTTATTTGCATACTGTATTCGATTAGTTGAGATATCTCATAAAACAAAAAAGTTTTTCATACTAAGACTTGATATTCGGCTGATCGGTCCTATGGAAGCTATATGATATAGTGGTCCGATTTGAACCAACTTTGGACAGGATATATAAAACTAAATCTTATCTTTCATACTAAAACTTGATTTTTGACCGATTGTTCCTATGGGCGCTATATGATATAGTGGTTCGATTTGAACCAACTTTGGACAGGATATATAAAACTAAATATTATGCATATTGTATCAGTTTGGTTGAGATATCTCATAAAACAAAAAAGTTTTTCTTACTAAAACTTGATTTTCGACCGATCGGTCCCATGGCAGCTATATGATATAGTGGTCCGATTTGAACCAACTTTGGACAGGATATATAAAACTAAATATTATGCATATTGTATCAGTTTGGTTGAGATATCTCATAAAACAAAAAAGTTTTTCATACTAAAACTTGATTTTTGACCTATTGTTCCTATGGGCGCTATATGATATAGTGGTCCGATCCAAAAAAGAAATGGACTTAGTATGCCTGCAATGTAGAGGAACCTGCATACTAAGTTTGGTGTCACTAGCTTTTAAATTGTTCTTATAATTTGGATATGAAATTTTTGTTTTCGATTTGTGGGCGATAAAGGGGGCGTGGCCAAATTTTGAAACAAACTTGATCTGCTTGCAATATAGGCGAACCTACATACCAAGTTTGGTGGCTCTAGCTCTTAAAGTCTCTGAGATCTAGGTGTTCATACAGACGGACAGACAGACGGACAGACGAACAGACGGACATTGCTATATCGACTCGGCTATTGATGCTGATCAAGAATATATATACTTTATGGGGTCTGCCACGCCTCCTTCTGCCTGTTACGCACATTTTCGTTAAAACAAACCCAATAGACCCCTGTACTTTTTTTAAGTACGGGGTCTAAAAATATGAATTGCAAAACATTTAGAAGTTAAAGTCACTTATGCGCTCAAAATCTTTTTTTTTTTATAAAATCTGTTGGGTTTCTTTTCATAAAATCTGTTTCTTCTTATGCATTATAAATTTATTTTATAATTTAAATAACCAATAATCTGTGCCATGAGGTAGAAAATTGTCTAAGTGCAATTTAAAAATCATGAGAAAGCTTCTTTAGTGGTTTATCTTGTTGTGGTCACAAATATACGTTAAAGAGATTCACACACACATAAACAATGAGTGTCTGCTATAATATTTAAATTCCTGGCGCAGCGTCGAAAAATAAATCCTGTCAGCCGCAACTACGAACAACTGAACATTAGCAAAACGCCCCCAAAAACTGTTTCCTATACACAGACATGCACACCCACTTACACACACATGTTTAGGGTTTTAAAAAAACCGCATTACGCATACGCCACGTTAGTATTGAGGCAGTCTGGCAACTTCGGCGCGCGCGCTATAACAAAAACAAACAAACAAAAGAATTGAAGAAGGAAAAGCTTTTCATTGCTGCCCATTAGCGCTCACGCTCTCCCATTCTCCCGCTCTCTCTCACTCTCTGTCTCTCACACGTTCTTCTCCATCTTGCTGTTCAAAAAACGTAGAGGCAGAAAAAAGAAAACAAAAAACATGAGCGTTTTTTTTCGGGGTTTTTCCTGCGCTGCGTCGCTGTTGCCGTCGGCGTTGCCGTCGCTGTCGCTGTCGCCGTTGCCGTCGCAGCAGACAAAAACATTTTCGCTTGAGTAGAATATTTCAATGATTTTCCTTCAGTTAGTGTGAAACGAACCAACAACTTAAACGAAACGAACGCGCGCGTAAAACATACAAAACACGCACACAATTAACAATTAAATCTCCCCTCGCATACCGTAAAAGCTCCCCAATACGTATTATAAACAATAATTTCACTATATATACAAGAATTTAACAATAAATAAGAGAAATTGAATTGAGCAATTTTGTAAACGAACCAAAAACAACAAAAGAATCCACAAGTAGCTGAAGAGCAACAATGAACAAAATATAAATAAAAATAAAAATACCTAGAGAAATACTCGTGCATACATTAACCCATACATATACGCATATATAAGAACACATAAGTAAGTTATACGGATTCTGAATCTCGTATTCACTAAAAATATACGTACGTAGAGAGAGGTGACAACTGCATTGCATTTGACATTGGATGGGGCTCGAAAACGTGAAACAAATTGAAATAATTATATATTCTTTTCTGACTTTTGAGCATGATTACCGTTCAAATTGGCGGCATTTTGTCGATTTATTTGTAATGTGAGTATAGATGCCTATATTGATAATTACATTATTGCATTTATACCAATTTCCATTAATTTAAATATTTATAAAGTCTAAATGCATAAAAAAATAATAAAACAAAAAACAAAAATACACTTTTCTTTCCATAACAAAATTGATATTAATATTTAATGAGCAGCCAATATAATAAAATTGCTAATGGCTAAACTTTTGTTCAACGTAAAGTTTCAGCAATTATTGAATCTTTCAATTTCCTCTATTCTAATTACAATTAGTACACAATTAATTTTCCTTTTTTTAGTTCTTGTTTTAAAGTGTTTACTCGAGGTATTTTTGTTTCTGATTCATTTATGATTCATTAGCGTCACAGCTTGCTCTATATTTAAATAAGACCCCTTCTTTTTTGCCTCCTTCTAACAATCTGTGCTTTATGAATATTTGATCAAATTAGCTGCCTTCTGATAAAGTAATCGAAATAACAAAAAAATTTCGAGTCGATTGCCTGCGTCACACATGTCGTCCCCTTTGAGCCATGTTGCAGCCATGCCGGCGTATACTTATTTGTCTCATGGTGTTGTTACTTGGCACCACACGGCGTATGAGTGTTATATACACTTGTATAGCCAGCAACAGTCACACAAGCCACACAATCAACCGACGGTGTCTCTGTCTCTGTCTCTGTTTATGTCAGTTTCAATTTTACATGCATGACACCCTTCTCCCCTCCTCCTCCTCCACCCACCCCTTGCATAATGAGTGTGTGTGTGTGTGTATTGGTATATTGTTGCTGTTACCGGAAGCAACTGCAAACTGCGCTTCATTGCAACTCTGTGTCTCTGTCAATGTATTCACGTGTGTGTGTGTGTGTGTGTGTATTTAGGATGGCACTTGTTAGAACGGAAACGGATATCCCGTGTGCTCTTTGCACAGTTTGCCAGCTCAGTCAGTGTGCGCCTCCTGTTTGTCATATCGTCAGCGTCAGTCTCTCTTTCTCTCTCTCTCTCTCGTTGTGTCCTTGCATTTGCCGAGCACAGGAAATTTTAAATTGAATGTGCGCCTCGTTTGTCAGTTTACTTGTTAGCTTGTTTGTTCGCTTTTGTTGTTGTGCCCTTGCATCACAACCTGAACCGGACCGCTGGCCAATATTTGCCGGGATAAGCCAACATTTGTGCGGTCTGTTTGTCCACTAGCCCAACAGATGCTCTCATTGTTGAGTAAACGTTTTGAGGGCAGGTGAATGCGACAAAAGCGAAAAACAGATGAAATTGCAGGCAGTTGAAAATAATGCAAGCTAAAGCTCAAAAATCTGGATTTAAAATCCACATTTCACTTCAATATTTATGTATTTTATTCTGCGTTTTTAATTGAAATAGAAAAGTAATAACAAATATTTTAGGGCATAAAATAAAACAACGTAAAGCATTACTTCATAACAATAATTAAAAATTTGATTTATCCATTTAATCCATTTTTTTTTAGTTCTGTTAAAAACTCTATATAATGACACATTTTAGCGATAAAATAATATATTAAAAAGACAATTTATTTATAATAATTCAAGATAATTATTATTGGCTGACCAGCATTGACCGTCGTCGTTTTAATGATCAAGTTTGTTAGAAACGGATTTTAAATTAAGCAACAATTAAAACATAATACTATATTTATGAATTCAATAATAAAACAAGCGGGAAAGGCTATAGTCGAGATCCCGACTATATGATACCCGTTACTTACTTAAATATATTAAAAAGTACTTTAAAGAAAATACTTGTTTTTCTCTGAAAACTTTAATTCGCCATAACTGTCGTTCTACATGTCCGATCTTGATGCGATTTAGTGGGATAATAGATAATGCTAATAGAAACGTATTATCTTAAAAACTGTGGGTGTGGTGGTTTTTCGCGATTTGCGGGGGCGAATGGGGGAGTGGATTAAATTTGAAACAAACTTGATCTGCGTGAGGTATATATAAATCTGTGTGCCCAATTTGGTTACTTTATCTCTTTTAGTTTCTGAGATTTCTTTGTTCAGACTGTTTTTCGCTATTTGCGGGGGCGGAGGGGGGCGTGGCTTAAATTTTAAACAAACTTGATCTGCGTGGGGTATATAGAAGTCTTTTAGTGAAAGTTTGGTATCTCTATCTCTTATGGTCTCTGAGATCCTTTTGTTCATACAGACGGACAGACGGACAGACGGACATGGCTATATCGACTCGGCTATTGATGCTGATCAAGAATATATATACTTTATAGGGTCGGAGATGCCTCCTTCTCCCTGTTACATACATTCCAACGAACACAATATACCCTTATACTTATTTTTTATAAGTAACGGGTATAATTAAGGTACGACTTAACCTAAATAACCTATATAATTTAAATTGTATAAAAAATATTTTATATTTTCTTATAAATAAATTAAAAATATTTAATACAGCCTAATCAATTTCATACAGCTTAAAATTTAGTACTGAAAATATGAAAATAAGAATAAACATATAATTGTTTCCTTTTACCTTTCTGTAAGTCGATCTATTTATTTATTTTCGCAGTTATTTTTATTAGCTTTCTCAATTGTACTTGTAATACTATTTTATGCAGTCGCTTTTGTTAGGCTTCCAACATTTCCTATTTCGTTATATCCTTATTTTTATTTGTCATCAAAGGACTGTAAATTAGCTGTGTCCTGACAATTTTACTGTCGTAAGCGTATTTTTTGTTTTTGCTGTTGTAACCAATTTTAGCCTTGAGTATAAAATGAATTTTATCCTTCTTGAAGTTTACATTTGCATTGGCCTTTGACTTGTTCATGTGGCTTTCTCCTCGTTCCTCGATGTGATTCATGTGCCCGCCATGACTTTGCTGTTTGTTGTTGCTTAGTGCGTGCATATTCGTGGAGATTTATGCATGTGCCATACACACTAACACAATATACAACTACAACTACAACTACACATGTTTTCTTGGCAGGGCTTTATATAACACCCGAGAGTAACCCAATTTCAAATGCTGCTGCTGTTTAAACAAATTTCGGCATGCACATCCGCATCTGCCCAGTGTGGCCTCGATCTGGGTCTCTACCCCTCTCTACCCCTTTCTCTCTCTATCTGTCTTTCTTGTGTCATCGCACAGCAGGATATTTTTTAAATATACGTTGGCATATATAAATATCTATGCCAGATACTTGCTCGGTATCT
Organism: Drosophila phalerata; assembly: GCA_951394115.2. NCBI lineage: Eukaryota > Metazoa > Arthropoda > Insecta > Diptera > Drosophilidae > Drosophila > Drosophila phalerata. The sequence continues at coordinate 10,770,480 of OX596008.2, forward strand.
GTAAGTACGCGTATCTAAGCTTAGGTTTTGCTTCCTTTTCTTAAGTGTTATGCTTGTGCTGTTGTTGTAATCTCTTGGCTAACACACACACACACACACACTCACACAGCAAAATACATGCACAATATACGTATTATCCCATAAACACTTAACGCACAAGTTGTTGTCGATTTTTCTTGGCTTTTGTCTTGCGGCTTTTGTGCTTATCGCGCCAATCACAGCGACCAGGACAGTCCTATCAAAATATACACACACTCACACATGCATATTTATATACATATGTATATGTATATTCACTTAGAACAGCCTCAAGTTGTTCCCGTTATTCGTTGTTCTCGTTATTGTTATTATGCCGCCCTTCTTGCATTCACCGGCCCCTTCACGACTTACGTTTATATCTTCGAGTGTGTGTGAGTGTGTGTGTGTTGGTATTCAATCCTTTTGTATTTGACACAACAATAAAAGTCAGACAAACACACGCTTCACATACATGTGCATAAATAATTCATTATTTATATCGGATTTTTTCTAGTGCGTCGAGTTCTTTTCTGCATTTCAAGTCAACAGCTGTGTGAATCGCAAAGTTTGCGTCTTGGCCTGATTTCAAGTGGGCTTAAACGCCGTTTGATATCACACCAACTATACAATTTGTTATTGTTTCGATAGGTGACATACTATATACGTAGAATGCAATAATATTTTCCATGGAATATGGGGCGTATGCGTTATGTTAAAATTAGAAAACCTATAAGTATTAATTAAGATATTACCCAAAAAAACCTAATTAAATTTTATGTAGTTTCTACAATTTAATCGTGTTTTCACGGAATAAAAGATTTGATAATATTTAAGAAATAAATTCGCTAAATATACAATTAAAATTTGTTCATTTATTTAATTTTTATTTTCAATTGAAAGCTCAAAGCCAACATTCATTATGGTTTCAAAAAATTCATCAAATTCATATTGAGTACTTAAAAGGTTAACTATTGAATTAAAATTAAATTAAAAATTAAAAAAAAAAAACAAAGTTTAAACATAGCCTGTTAGAATTTGAAATGTATAAAAGGTCAGCTTACGAAAAAGTTTATAAACTGTTTGGACTCGCTAACGTATACGTAATTAGTTGAGATGGAAATAAATATGTAAATGTAAATGTAAATGATTATCAATTAATTTGTATATCTTTGCCAGATTAGTGCTTAGATTTGAACAGACAAGAGCATTAAGATGTGAATATTTAAGTAACATAACATGCTCTCACAAAGTAGCCTATTATTTGCTATTTGATATTTGTTTGCTATTTGTCTCATTACCCAAGAAGATACATATCAATAAGTGAACATTTGAATTCCGCTGCGAACTCTGACATATATTTTCCATAAATTTCTCATCAATCAAACTGCGAGCTAGAATCATTTAGGCATCTTATTGGCCAGACCATTTCTCGAAACTGCCACAAAGTGACCTCTCTCTCTCTCTCTCTCTCTCGCCTTAGCTCGACCTCTGACCCTTCTCATGATGCCAGAGCATCCAATTTGACCCCGAAAACTGACGTTTAATCGAACGGTCTGATTGTTTTTGGGAATTGCGAAATATTTTCCATAGTTCGTCAAAAGTTTATTTACGAATATTCGCATGAGTGTGATTCATGGAAATGATGGCTAACTGTGTCTGCAGAAGACGAAACAAATAAAAAGGAAAACCAAATTAAACGTCTACAAAAAATCGAAAGAAGATAGCGTCAGGAATGTGCCTGACATGAAAAGCCATCAAAATTAAATTATAAAAACATTTAAATTCAAAAATTGGGCATCAAGGCAGAAATTGAAATTGGCCAAGTACTTGAGTTTCAGCCACGTGGCTAACGAATTTCGAAGGCCAACGAAATTTGGGAATTCTTAAGGTTGCCGATGTTGCAAGCTTTCAATCAATGTTTATTGCATTTCCTGACAACACAACTTGATATCCATTGAGGGAAGTGTTTTCTCCGTTCGAACCGAAATTATTAATTCATTGTTCGCATACAAAATGTCGAACATATAATGATGTTTCTACAGTAAACATAACATCTGACACTTCCAGACGGACACAGCAACCAGCAGTCATTCTGACAATCCATATATATCTTTACCTATATATATAAAATTTATTCATCATCTTTACCTATCACATGGCTTAGTACATGACCTGCATTAGCCAAACAAACAAAATGTTAGAAGAGCACAACTTTTCGATTTCCTTTTCTTTCTCGCTTAGTCTCCCTTAAAATTTTCCTTTTTCCTTGTATGTCACATCGACTTGTCAGTCGTCTCTTTGTTACTCAAGTGCGTGTCCATTCTGACCTATGGACAGTGTCTGGGCTGCTCAATGTCCGAACTCTGGCCACGATGACCACTCCATTGCGTGCTGTATATAAAAACAATGAAAACGACACGACCGCTAAGAAAATGAAAGAAGCAACGATTTTTTATCACCTGTGGCATATCGCACACAAAATACCCTTTTGCAACAGTATTTCAACCAACTGTTGACATACACTGAATGTTAATTTATTCGTTAATTACAAAGCTATAATATTTAAGGAATGGAAAATAGAATCCATTAAGTTCGAAGTGAAAGGTTGTCAATTCGAAAATTAAATTTAAATTTAATATTCTATATAAGTATAGTAGACTTGTACAATTATTTTACTAGCAGCTAGTTCTTTAAAAATTTTAGTTAAGCTATCAACAAAATTTTAAATAAATATTTAAAAAATTGAGTTTATTTAGGTGCAATACGTTGCGATCTTTTATAAGCCTTTTCTAGTTCAGCTGAGGTATTTAGTAAAATAAAAGATGTTTGTACAAATAATTAACTTAACAATAAATAAATGTTTAATTCAAGTTTAAAATTCTTTTTTGCAGAACCCCAAAAATCAATATAATTTATTTTATTATATTTTCATCATTGAGCCGATGCTTTCAATTACTGAGAGAACTTGAAAAATAATAGTAAAAATATATATATCCTACATAAAACATTTTTTTGCAAAATTTACCATTCAATATGCGTTTTCTGATCAATTTTATCAAGGTATACGACCTGTTTAAATAGGCCAGATATTTACGTTAAATTACTTTAAACAGCTTAGAATATTTTTGTAAGAAACGAGAGACTTTAATGCGATTTCTATTTATCAAAATGCATTAACAAGTTAAAATACCCTAACAAAATTATATTTAATACCTCGAGCTAGGCAACAACAACAATGGGGGAAATGGCTGGCAATATTAAAGTATATGTATACATATTTGTTATTTAATTTAGAAATTGTATAACCTGATTACTCGGGAGCATACCACATTGGGTCTGCGTCTGTTTCTCTATGTTTCTAGTATATACTCCAGTTAATAGGTTGAGCAACTGCGTTTTCCGGATCACCGCATTGCGTGTGCTCATATTGTTGTCTGCTGTGTTGGTTGTCGTCCAGTGAGCCCTGGGGACTTTATGGTTTGGGAGCAGTCCGTTTAAAGTATTTACCACGATAAAGGCCAAGTATTAACTGTATTTGTGGCTTACATTTTAAATGGCACGCTTTCAGGCGTTCATTTATGTGGGGTAATTGCATTTAACTGCAACAGACAGCAGACACTAAAAGTGGGGCACATGTGATGAGCTGACTAGCTGACTAGCTGAATGTCTGCAGGTGTTGTCATTAAGTGGGTGATAAGAGCAAGGATAAGTGGCCCTGAGTGTGCCACTTTGTAACAGTTATGAAAATACATAAATAACTGCTGTATGCTATACACGTAAGTGGAATGTTGGTCATGCTAACTTAGAGGTGTCTCACAATCACATTGTTGGCAATTATGCTTATTCTACGACTAAATATATACATGATATATAATGCACAGTCACAGATATAACACTCCCCCGACAAGTCAAGCTGTTGTCCAATTCAATTTATGACTCAGTCCCGCACATTACCTGCCTGTCATTTAGCCAATTACCTGGCAAGGCAAACAAAGCGCCATAATGTACAAAATACACACAAAATAGCATATATACAGATACAATATGTCAATATGTATTTGTATTTGTATTTGTATTGGTTGAGATCGGTGAATGCCACCGGCCATTCATTCATATTTTTATGTCTATATTATATTCGAGTGGGCATATTAATTTATGCCCAAAAATTGCACATAAATACAGAGCCAACAATTGGCAACAGCTGTTCGAGCGAGAAGCTGCCACAGGAACAGAAAAATCTCACTATGAATAACAGAGAGAGAGAGCGTGAAGGAGAGAGTTGAGAGAATGAATTTTGTAGAGAATCATTGTTGCTTTGTAGCTTTGTAGCTTTGTCGCTTTCCAGTCGCTGTCGCTGATCGAATGAATTCAGCGCGTCCCCGAAAAGTGCTTGCAAACAACACACAGAATTGTAAGAGAACAATTTGTTAGAATTTTCTTTTCGCTTTGCGAACGTTTAGCGTTTGGACGTGTCCGCGTGTCGCTAAATGTCGCGTCGATTTACTGCTCCCGCTGAATAAAAGTTAGTTTTTACTAGGCGTATACGCAACGCCAGCAAAGCATCACACATACGCCCGGTGTGTGCCCAGCTAAAAAGTACAAGAAAAATAGAAACAAAAAAAAAACAAACAAAAAAAACAAAAAGAAAGGAAAAAACTTTTCGTTGCTCTTTCTACTTTTATGTCATTACTGCGCGGCGTATGATCGCTGGCAGAGATCGCGCTTTTCCCATTTCCCATTTCTTTCCCAGCCAGTCGTTAGTCGCCGTTCGTGCGTTCCGTTCGGTGTTCTCGCTCATCTCGACAACTTGATCATCCTCCTCGTCGTCGAAGTTGTCGTCGTCGTTGTCGTCGTCGTTGTCGTTGTCGTTGTCATTTCCATTCGTTGCCGTTGTCAGCGACGCTGCGCCGCGACGTTTGGAACTAAAAACGTTTTCAAGGCACGGGATTTTCTCAACGTTTTCTCAAAAACGCCTTTGCCTTTTGGCTATTTTTAACGAGTGTGTGCGGCCAAACACAAAATTTTCACATTTTTTTAACAATTTGCCCGAGTTATTCTATGCGTGTCTGCGTTTGTGAATGTGTGTGCGTGTGTGTGTGTGTGTGAGTGTGTGAGTGATTTTGCATGTGTATACAAACACATATAAATCGAATAGTGTGTGCGTGTATGTGTTAAATTTCGTTTCGTTTAATAAGTTATAAAACAATATAAGTACATGCAGGCAATGCCAACAAATTTAATTTAAAGAAAACGCCAACTAAATGTTAAAAAATGTAATCAAGCTAATATATATATTAAATATATATATCACTTGTTTCCCCTGTATTTTCATTTCGAAAATTCAAAAATTTTTAATTCAAAAGTGAAACTAATTTATGGCCTTAACTATTAGCAATATGCAAATGGAGTCAAAAATATTAAATATAATAAATAAAATTTAATAAATTTAATAGAAAAAAGAGAATAAGTTGTTAATGTGTTTTAAGTGCCAGACAAACTTATAAATGTCGTCATATTAATAAAAGAAAAGAAGTATAATAATGTGAAATAATGTTAAAATTAATGATAATTCTTAAAAATATATTTAAATAACTGGTCGCATTATAGTCAGAAATTAATATATAACATATAAAAATAGTGGTAACTATAAAATGATAAATATTTAAAGCTCAATTTGCTCAATATATTAGCAAAAAGTTTTTACGAAAATTCCCAACAAACAAATTTAAACAAATTTGATTTAACTCAAGGTAAATCAATAATAAAATTGTATAAAATAAAAAATGATTTTAAAATATGAGTATGGCTGTGTAAAGTGTAAATGGAAATTAATCGATATGCTTTCAAACCGAAACATGCCACTAACTGTCCCAAAAAAAGTGTGTCAAGTAAACGGAGGGGAAGCAGGCGAAAGAACTGCACAAAAAGGGCACCACAAACAACAAGAACAACAAGAGCAACAACAATAACTACAGTAGCTAGAACGTAGCTGTTCGGGGTGTTAATACTTAATTTATGTGAACCTATAAATAATTTGAATTTAGAGAATGTGTTGCCTGCCTTCGTCCACTATATAATATAGGAAATAGTGCGCGTTGTACGAAAAAAATATGCTAAAAATACCAAAAACTGAATGCTGCGTGTCGCTCTCTATGTATGTGTGTGTGTGCGTGTGTGTGTGCGGCTGATTGTGTCTGTGTGTGTGTGTGTGTGCGAGTGTTTTTGTATAAGAGTGCAATGGAGATTGATTGAAATGCAGTCGCTTTACTTAACTAAAACCAAAAAAAAAAGTAAATGCAGTTCACAAAACAAACAAAAAGCAAAACGCACTTAGGAATTGGCGACACTGACGACTGTCAGTCGGACCCTGCCCCCATTCACCTCCCTCCCCTAACCACCCCAGCCTATATATGTAGCTATATCATCGACAACGACGTCAGTCAGTGGACTATTATTTAATTTTTGTCTTGGCCGAGACAGCAAATGAAACAGAAGCAAAAAACCAGAGACAGAGACACTTTTTGCTTTGCAAAAATGAAATAGACTTTTGCCAAAGCACCTAGAATACAACAGTTCAACAATATTACGAGAATTCGTTTTCTTCATCTCTCATTTTTTTTTTTTTGTGTTTCGCCAAAAGCGAATTTTATTTATTTTCTTTTGGTCGTTTGGCAGCCAGAAATTTTTAAAATAACAATGATACATGCGGCTGCTGCTTGTTTATAAATAAATGCACATACGTAAATGCCTTTATCAGCCCAGCTCGGGAGAGCTTTTGTGATAAAGTTGGCCAGATGCCTGGGCCGTAGTAGACCATATGATTTTGAGTACTTGTCCTGACACCATATAATTCCATATCTTTTCTAATTTACTATACAGGTTATTTTATAACTATGCTTAGAAAATATCTGTAGTTAGATATTTTGCTGAATTTTTTTTTTTACATGTTTTAAAACAACATTTTTTGTTAATATGACATTAATCTTAAAATGTTTGAAAATTATATTGATTTCACAAACAAGTTGACATTGTCAGCTTGGAAAAAATCTGTTTGGAAAATATGCTTAAAAAAAAAGACTAAATATTTCAAATAAATTGTTTTTCAATATATATGTTTATTAAAGTTATAACTTATAAGCAATATTTCATTTAATAATATTAACAAATAACAATTTTAACACAAAACTATTTCAACTTCTGAACTAAACATCAAAAATTAATTAAGCAATAAGTTTTATTTATAGATCTTATTAAATTTTCTAAACTCCGATTAAAATTTATTTAATATGTCTGTGACTTTCTGTTTAGTCGACAGCCGGAAGTTAGTTTTCAAAACTCGCTCATATTTAACAAAGTGTTTTGAGTGCTTTATATAATAATATAATATTATGCGTTCCTTGACTTTTTAATGTGCTTAATTATGAGTTTTAAAATATTTGTATGAAAGAAGTTTTTAAGAGTTTTTTATATTTATAAGTTGTGCGGTTTCCTTTCTAATTTGTTATGCTCCTTGATTACCTTTGTCTGTGGTGATCATTATTTGCATTGCAGCTCATAAATTAAGTCTGGTTTATCTTAATTTCTGTGCTACTGCATCTTATTGTGGCCCAGGGCATCTTAATATGAATGTGTATATGTATATGTGTACATTGAATTTATGGCTTTCATTCTAGTGAAGAAGAGAATTTCGCCTTTAGCCTGTTGCTGTTTATGCTACGCTTTTGACTCGACAATCCCCAAAATTTCTTTAGCATAATTGAATTTGTTTAAAACAGAACAGCAGAACAGAAAGAGGCAATGATGGTGAAGAAGAAGATGAATAAACGGTGCCCAAGTGCGAATACAAGCACATGCATTGTAGATGCGTGTGTTTTCTTCATCATTAATGTTTAAACAAAATAACATTGGCAGCTAGAGACAGCAACCGTAACGTAGGCAACACTAGCAACATTCCCTTCCCCTCCACATTCCTCTCTATCACCATTCCACTCTGCTCTGCTCGGTGTGTGTATTTTGCTATTAATAACAAAAGCTTTAGAAGAATTCAAATTCAAATTTGAATTTGATTTCGTTTTGTTACGTTTCGTATCGTTTCGTTTGTTCGGCAACCGCAAGAGAACAATAAAACAAGAAACAGAAAAAAGAAAAAGTGGCCGAAAATGTTTGCGGTAATTTTATGAATAGCCATGCTGAATATATAGTGTTGTAATTTGAATTGAAATTGTATACACTGGCATCAAAATATAGCACAAATAAAGTCAATAATCAATAAATAAATTAATTGCTTGAAAAATCATATTGAAACAATGCGAAACATCAAAGAAATATTTTCAAATCGAATTTTCAATCAATAAGAAACACAAATTACAAATAAATATCAACTAAAAGTTCATTTCAATTTAAGTGTGTATTTATTTATTTGAGTTTTTATATAGATCAGTTTAAATTGTATTAAATTTTGATCCTTTACCTTTGGGAAATGGCAATATTGTCGTTGAATAAATTAATTTACAACAGTCCACACCAAAGAATAAAGTCAAAACTATGTTGTATGCTCTGCAGGTGGATTAAAATACTGTTGATTTTGGCTCAAACACTTGACACACTACACACACACACACACACACACACACACACACACATAAATAGATAAATGCCACTCAACCATATGATAAGCCTCCCAATGCACAGCATCCGTTTAATCTTTCTCACTTTTTCTCTTATTTTAACTACTCGCTCTCTCTCTCGTTCGTTGTTTGCTGGCAGTAATAAAATCGTAAAATATTTGCAACAGAGTGAGGAATTTCCAAATAAACAATTTCCGCTGGAGCTCTGGTTTAACCACCCTATCGATATCGCAATGCCCCAACATTAAATACTCGTACTGAGGGGCAACCACATGGCGTATACATAATGCGCTTTAAGCGTACGTTTCATGCTTGTGTTCTGTATTTTGCCGTAGAAAATGATACTGCCATTGTTGTTAGTTAACACATATAGGAAATATACCCCATAGTTGTGGCTACAGGGTAAATTAACCTCTTTCGAATGTATGCTTTTTAATAATCCTTACGTAGAGAAATAAGACCCTTATATAATTATTTGCGAGCTAACTTCCAAATGATAAGCAATAAAAACAATATTGAAATTCTGTAGTGGAGACCCCGAATATAAAAATATCCGTTAAATATTTTTAAGAGCTTGTATTGCTTAAAAAACTAGAATAGCAATTACTGTCCTTCAGTTTAAAAAGCCGGGAGCTATTCATCCGTAAGCATAAGTATTTGGTAGTCTATCTTCGATCTATCTGCAGAGTAGTTGCTAGTCTGTCAGTCTAGTTGTTAGGGCCTCAAGCCCTTGGAATCGCAATTTGAATACAAAAATATTTAAAGGGACTGAGATGAAGAAATATCAAAAATTCCAAAGATTTTCTTAACAAACTTTTATGGAATCTTATGATACCAGAACCGAGAAAGTTTGTAAAACAAAAGATTAAAATTGTTTTTGACTTAAATAATAATATATAATGGGTTTCTATATTATTCCATATTTGTTTATATCAAAATGGCAATGGCAATGACTCACATATTTTTGAAAAACAGTTTTAATTGTTCAGTACTCATCTTAAGTATAAGATTATACTCATGCAATATAAGCAAAAGCACTAAAAACAACAAAAAATATGATTAACACATGGCCCAACCGCACAAATTACAGATCCATTAAAGAAAAAGCAATAGCAAAAGCCAAAAAGGCAAGGCAACATAAATAATTACGAGGCAGTAAAAAACAACTTGGCAAAACCACAAAAAACCCACAGACAACTACATCTACAACAAGAAGAACAAGAAGAAGAAGAAGAAGAATTGGATAGGATCCATAAACAAAATGAAAACTTTGCAAGTGCTGTGCATGGGATTTGTGTGCTTCTATGCAATATTTATAATATTTTATTATTACTATCGTGCATACGTGCAAACAAATAAATCAGCGAGTGCCAGCGATATGCTGCTCCCAGAAGAAACTGCTGCCAACGAGTAACGAGTAGCGAGTACCGAGTACCGAGCACCGAATAGCGAGTTGCCAACTTACCGGGCCAACAGCTGAGCGTGGTGGCAACCTGCAGCCGTCAACCACCGAACCACCCACCCACTCATAAAGCGACTCGCCATTGAGAATTCTCAAGTTGTTTTTGTTCGCCTTTGACGTTGCTCACTTGAGCGAGTATACAAATACACACATACAGCAACAGATATACGCATATATAAATATATACATCCATATACATATGTAGCTGAATTGTATATACAAAAAAAAAAAATAAAATGATGCTGAGTTGCGTCTATAAATTTGGATTGCCCCGGTGCCAAGCAAAACTGAAATGAAAATCGTTTTTGTTATTAACAAACGACAGGGCAGACAGCAAGCATATTGTACTTGTGATTAATTTTTGCAATTGCACAAACTACATTTCACATCATCATCATTCTAATCTTCATCAACAACATCTGATCAGCAACAACATCATTTCTTTGAGGTATTTCTTTACAGTTTAATTTTTCTTATTTCAATCCAATAGATTTTTTTCATAAACATTCCAATGGCGCGTGCCATGAAAGAAATGTTCTCAAGAAAAAACCCCCGACAGATTGAAATCAATTAAAAGCGAGTTATTAATCATTTTGGAATATGCAAAAATGTTCAGTGCTGCATTTGTTTAAAAATGTGAAGGCATCACTGAATAGATTCTGACAATAGATAGTGAATATTTACTTGATTGCGTATTCAAATATCATTTTTGATATTCTTGAATTTAATTGAAAGAAAATATAATTGTTAAAATTTTAAATTAAGTTTTCTCCTTTTCTGTTCCATCGTTAAAACTATTTATGGAAATACTCATAAGTAAAATCAAATGTTGTCTAATTAAATTTGTCAAATATCCAAGTGATCTAGGATCTTAGCTACCAACTTCAATTCAATTAAACAAATCGCGTTGTCAAAAAAACTTATTTTTAAGGATGTTTGTATGATATTTTTATTTAAAAATATTTAATTCTTTATTTTCTAAATGACTTATAGACTCATTGTATATATAAAGGAAAAACGCTTTCACATTGTCTATTCTATAATAATTTGAAGAACTCTGTAACTAATTATAAATATATTTTATGATCTTACAGCTAATCCAATGATGGCCTACGACATTAGCATAAAATACCAATACTTTGAGATGTCTGAGATTGAAACTTGAACAGAGCAAGTCAAAGGCAACAAACAGAATCAAAATCAAACCAAAAGAATATAAAACAAGTTGTAACTTTCGCGTTTCAGTGAAAAAGTCAACAAATCAATTTACTTCAAAATCCAAATTCCTACCTGCCCTCTTTCAACTGAACTAACTTTAAGCTAGTCAAAAAATAAAACAAGATCAACCAAATACTAACTAATTACGTTGTAAATAAATACAACAAAACGAAACTAAGCGAAACGAAAGGAAAATACAACAACAAGTTAGAATTAACTGATACAACAAAAAATATAATAAAAATATAAACAAATGAAGCAACAGCAACAAGAGCAGCAAAAGCAACAACAATTGAGCAGTAAATCAATGTGCAGCATACGAAAGCATAAAAAGCTCAAAGCGATAACAGCAACAACAACATTTAGTAGTAAACATTAATAGAACAAGAACAACAGCAACAACAACAACACGATCAACAAGCATTGAGCATGCAACAAGCTGGCCATATAACACAACAACAACATCAGCTACAGCAGCAGCAGCAACAACAACAGCTACAGCTACAACATCAACAGCAACAGCTGCAACAAAATGGCGCCGATATGGCCGCCTATGCCGCTGCCCAGGCCGCTGGCACCGCCGGCATCAAACGTGCGCCGATGAGCGGCGGTCGCTTCGATTTCGAGGACGGCGGTACCTATTGCGGTGGCTGGGACGAGGGCAAGGCCCACGGCCATGGCGTCTGCACTGGACCCAAGCACCAGGGCGCCTATGCTGGTGCCTGGAACTACGGCTTTGAGGTGTCCGGATCATATATATGGCCCAGGTAAGTTGGCAAATATTCATAATCCTATTTTTTTTTATACACGTTACTCAAAAAATAAGTAAAAGGGTATATTGTGTTCGTTGGAATGTATGTAACAGGGAGAAGGAGGCATCTCCGACCCCATTAAGTATTTATATTCTTGATCAGCTGTCTGTCCGTCTGTCTGTATTGTTAGATATTATTATAATATATTATCCAACTGAATCGCATCAAGATCGGACAAATAGAACAGCAGTTATAGCCAATTAATGTTTTCTAAGTAATACATGTAATTTCTTTAAAGTACTTTAATATGTATTGAAATACGTAACGGGTATTCTAAGGTCGGGATCTCGACTATAGCCTTTCCCACTTGTTAGAAATAAAGCCGTTTAACTATATATTAGAAATGTAATTTCTTAAAAAAAAAACACTTTTTAGGGTAAATTTTTCTGATATTAAAAAAAAATGTTTCCGATAAATATAAATTTTTGGCTACTTTAAGGTGAATTTCTCAAAACGAGGGAAAATTTTTTTTTCTGAGTGTACTAATATATTTATGTAGTATGTAGCTTACGACTAGCAAACAGGATTATATGTATGTTTAACTGAATTTTAGAACCTATGAATCATTTCACCATACATTTGAACCATTGGGAAAAAACAGATTACCCAATCTGATCAAAAAGTATTAGTAAAAGATGCGAATTTAAAATCAACACATGAGATAATAAATTAAAACAATTGATAAACTGTTCTTGTTATAAACGATTCGAGAATTATAATACATATGATATCTGATTTTTATCAAGTTTAAGCTTAATTCGTGATGAAATTTCTATTATTTTTAAATTCTTAGCCGAAAGATTGAAGACTAAAAGAATTAATTTCAAATTCATAAGTAACTTTGAGATTAAATTGAAAATAATGTACATTAGACTTACATTAAAGTTCTTAGTCAAATTCTTAATAAATAGGATTTAAAAGTATTAATAATTAAAAAAAATTAAGTTTTTATCAAGTTTTAAAAGTAAGAACAATTTTCATTAAACAAATTTCAATAAAAAAATCCATAAAATTGTATCCATCACAATCAATAACATTTACAATAGAAATATTTCTACAATATATTTCTGTTTCTAAACAATTTTAATAATTTGTAAACAAATTATTGTATTATGATTATTATGCATAATTCGGATTAATAAAATTATTATATGTTCGGGGAAAAACTTTATTTATAACTTTGGATTGTTATTTGTTTGGTTATAATTTAGTATAGATCATATGATTTGTGGGCGTAAACATAGGTGGGGGTGTCGATTTGATCTGCTAGAGATACCAACCCACATTTGTTTCTGTATTTACATATTCAATTGTTTTGCAGCGGATCACACTACGAGGGTCAATGGCAGAATGGACGACGACATGGTTTGGGCGTGGAACAGATTGGCCGGCAGATTTATCGTGGAGAATGGTCCAAGGATGGTCACAAGGGACGGTATGGTGTCAGGGAGAGCACAGTATCGACGGCCAAATATGAGGGCACCTGGAACGAGGGCTATCAGGATGGTTCCGGTTGTGAGACCTATGCAGATGGCGGTAAGTTATCAAACACGGCGTATACGTAACGCCGCTTTACTTTATGCATGAGATCATTTAACTTTTTGTTTTCTGGCCCAATTTTGAAAAATAATAAAACAACAAGAATCGTAAGAAAATCAAGAACAGAGGCAGCTAAAATCCATTTGTAGTTTTCATTTCTCTTATATTATTTAACTTTTTGACGTTTCTGTAATAATTCGACTCATATATTGTATAGGCAATTGCTGCTGTTCTGTTTTCTGTTTTCCGCCTTGCCGGTAGGGCACACACACATACATTTCTACATTCACATACACACACACACACACACACACACACACGGATACATCGCAGAGTGACCAAAACCTGACGTCATATTTTCATTTCTCAGTGCGGTTCAATGATATTTTCCTTAGTTCTTTCACGTTTTTCTTTTCTGAAACATTTTTGCAACATGAGTGGGTTTTTTCTGGGGAAATTCGGTTAGCTCGTCGTTAGCATATGGCTTTCTCTCTAGATATCTATAGACCCGATGTCTTGGTGTGGGTGCAATGCAGCTACATATAATAAATATAATATAATGCCAAAAAAAAAACGTACGTGCACATATTAAAATATATATATTGTGCAGCTTACATTGTTTATGAGAAATGTCAATCTGAATGAATGTGCCGTGCACTCATTATATTCAGGTTATTATTCACAAATATAGTTCAACAGTTTGCACATACTTTGACAAAGTTCTATTAGAATATTGTAATGAAAATCTTACAGGAATAATATAAAAATTAATATATTAGATTGTGTTCGATATTAAAGGTTGTTTCCTTTAATAAGGAGCGCACGTTTTTAACTTAAAATAAAAAAAAACAGATATAAGTATTGTGTGATGTTATCTATTTAAAAATTTAAAGCTTTTATTGAACCGATTCTAGTGCAGATAAATAAATATATAAAATATTTCTTAAAAAAAAATATATATATATATAGTATGCCTTCTCTTTTTCTCCTTTAGTACTACTCAGCACTTAAATTTTTACTAGGAGAAGTCTATAATTTCAGATTTATATAAGAAGCAGGGATCGTCTAATGCTGTAGACAATTTTATTTAGCTAGATTATTTATAATATTTAAAATATTTGCAAAAAACCTGTTGAATTTTAACTGATAGATATTTTTAAATTTGACAATTATAGCTGTTACTAGCAACCTTATCAAGACTCTGAAAGTAAAAGCTAACAATATGGTTCGCAATTCTTTGTATTGATGCGATTTCTTTCGTTCTATTGATAGATTGATAATTATCAATTATAATTAATTAATTTCTTATAATATTTTAAGTATACAATATGTGAAAGACAATTTTGAATGCATTTATACCAGAGTTATATATTCTGTTTGGAATGCAAGTAAATCTTTTACATCCAAGTATAAATATCAATATGTTCACCTTAAGGATTATTTAGGGTATTCAATGTCTGTTATGGTCAGCTTGAGAATAAATGCAGCAACCGTTAATTAAGTTAAGTTAACTATGCAAATGTTTGTCCCGGCAACAACTATAAATTGTCATTTGTTGAGCCTCACTAATACTATTTACTAATTAAATAACCCAACCTGTTACGGCATTCCAAATAACGTAACCAACAATTTACATAGTTGGACTCCTTGGCAAGGGAAGAGTTCTTCACTAACCTAACCAGTCTGTTAAATGGCACAAGACACGTGGATCCATTAATAGAATAGGTTGCTTGACAAGGGAATGGGATTGAGAATGGCAATAGAGGTTGGCTAATGAATGTATTCCATGCTAAGTAGAAGCAGAACATCCGTTTGTTGGGGTGCAAAAAGAGATGGAAGGTGGAATTCCAATGGGGTCACACAATGCGGTTGCAATTGTCATTTGCATTTTAATTGATTGAGGATTTTTCATTGTTGTTGTTGTTGTTGTTGCAGGCAAGTACCAGGGTCAGTGGCAGGAGGGCAAGAGGCATGGCTACGGCATACGGACCTCAGCGCCTTTTGGCCTTGCCTCCCATCATCGCCGCAAGAATCTCCATGCCTCGTTGAGCTCCCTGCGCAGTGCTGAGAATGGCAATGCCGCCAAAGCCACCGAGAAGACTGAGGATATTCGGGGTGGCTTTGTCCTCACCGCCAAATCCGATAAACTTCCCGTGCGTCGCAACAGTCTCACCGAGAAGACGAAGAAGGGATTTTTAATGGTAATGAAAACAAAATGACTATCTACCAACGATGCATTCAATTCTCAAATTCTCTCACATTCTTTCTTCAGGGTTTGAAAATGCGAAAGCAGCGAAGTACTGGAGATCTCGAGAAACGTGGAACTATTGCCTCGGGCAGCATAAGATCCACAATGTCGTCGGCCTCATGGATAAGCACCGGCTCCGAGCAGTCCAATTTGACGACAAAGTAAGTGAGGGGAAGATAGCAAGGAGAAGCTGTTTATAAAACTGTTTTAACATCTTACTCTTTAAAGTTAGCTCGTTTTAAATTACTAAATTTTAAATTAAGTGAATTTATTTGTTGAAGAAACAAGTTTTTGTGTAACTAAGTTTATTTGGAGGTGCTTACTCGTTATATTTTGCTTTTATTTACTCGATGCAAAATAATCGTCATCTATAACGTACTCAATTAATGATTTTGAATTACTCGTTGCTGTTTAGTTGAAAATTTTAATTTTCTAGTTATTACATAGAGTAGCTGTTTCGTTATAAATACATTGGTATAGTTTATTATAATTTACTTGCGTAAAACTACTCATCATAGTGACAAATTAATCCCACCATTGTAGTTTATTCGTTTCGCTAAGGTCTTCGTTATATTTTGCTGTAACTTACTCTTTTCATTAATAATGAATTAGAAAACGTGTTGTAGGTTTCATCTTAGGTTTTACTCGTTACAAACTATTTGTCAGATTAAACTAAGTTATCAAAAATATTTTGGTTATTTAGGTAGCGTTAATGTATTGTGTAGGTTACTCGTTACAACACACTCGTTAATCATCGAGTAGTTTTACTCGTCATAGTATGACGCTCATACACTTAGTTTAGATTAGAGAAGAAGCAACGGATTCATTCCAATACTAATAGGCAAAAAAAAAATAATAATATGCATTTGCTACCTACAGATCTGCGCACACGGAGTCCAATGCCAGTTTTACCATGGAGGACGAGCAGCTGGATCCCACCGTGGTGGAAACCTACATGGGTGAATGGAAGAAGGATAAACGCTGTGGTCACGGCGTAGCCGAGCGCAGTGATGGCCTCAAGTAAGTTGATGTCTGAGAATAGTTTCGTAAATACTAAGATTAATCCTTGAACGAATCCTCCACAGATATGAGGGTGAATGGTATAATAATCGGAAGCATGGCTATGGTGTGACCACGTTTCGTGATGGCACCGTCGAGGAGGGCAAATACAAGAACAATATATTGATCACCAGCCAGAAGAAGAAGCATTTGTTCCTGGCGCGTTCGCGCAAATTCCGTGACCGTATCACGGCCGCCGTCAATTCCGCGCAGCGCGCACTCAAAATGGCCATGCAACGTTCGGACATGGCCATCTCTCGAATGGCCACAGCCGCTGCCAAGGCCCAGAACGCAGATGTTGCCGCCGAACAGGCGCGCATCGATTGTGAGAATGCGGTGAGAATGGCTAGAGAATTTGCGCCCGATTTCAAGCCTTCGGTGTTGGAGCGTTTCGAGAAGCTGCGTTATCGGGAGCGAGAACGTTATCGAGCTCCGACCGGACAACCCAATGTGGATGTGAGTCTGGGCGTCATGACGAGTGCTGGGAAACCAACAACGATGCCGCCGTTGTCGTCCTCACAACACCAACAACAACAACAACAACAATTCTCGCCGGCAAGCAGCAGCGGCGGAGGATCCGGAACGGATGCGTATGCCACGCAGGCGCAGCGACAGCAACAATATCTGGATATGCAGCAGCAACAGCGTCGCATGTCACAGCAGCAACATGAATCTGAATGTCCCGTGCCGTCGTCAATGTACTCGCAACAATTGCCCGTGGCGCCGCAAACAGATCTGTCCGGTTTGGTCAGTCATGCTCAGCCGAGTCATGCACAGGTCGTGAGCGCCATTAATCAAATGTATCACCAGCAACAGCATCAGCAGCAACAGCAGCAGCAGCAACAAAACAATCCACAAACGAATCCTGCATATCAGTTCCAGCAACAACAGCCGCCTGGTGCTGGCACCAAATTGAATCAGCAGACGCCATTTGGCGCCGGCAATGCCAATCTGACGCCCAGCAGCAGCAGCAACATTTCGCCGCAACAGCAACAACAGCAATTGTTGCAGCAGCAGCAGCAACAAAGACTTTACCAGCAACAGCAGCAGCAACAACTGCAGCAGCAGCAATTGCAACAGCAGCAGCAATTGCAACAGCAGCAGCAATTACAACAGCAGCAGCAATTGCAACAGCAACAACAATTGCAACAGCAGCAGCAGCAATCCTCATTGCATGCCTCGCCCAGCCACAATGCCGCCAACCTGTTGCGTCGCACCTCGCAGCTGGCGCAACAACAGTTGGCGGAAGCCGCAATGGCAGCCGCACAGCAGCAACAGCAACTACAACAGCAGCAGCAACAACAACAACAACAACAACAATCACAACGAGGTCAGCGACCTCCTATGCTGGGCCAGATGGGTCAACAGTCATCGATCGATCATTTTGATCATTACAAGCGTCCGCCAAGTCGCGACTCCTCCATCGATCGTTATGCACGCGCTGCCAGTCGGATGAGCGGCGCCTTTGCCGGCTCACGTCAGACATCGCTGGATCGTTCCGGGCAGACGGACGCGTTGCCCAACGGTGGCTCCAGCACACCCGACGGACGTCCACGGGCTGGCTCAGTATTTCGGGGCACAACCCCAGTGCCGGGTGCAACTGCAACGACAACAAATTCGACAATGACCGGCAATGGTTCGTTGCCCTCTGGTGCCGGTGGCCGATTGTCGAGAGCTGGCACGCCCAGTTTAGGCGGAGCTGGGCGGGCGCCTAGTCAAAGCAATGCCGCAGAGCAGCCGCTCTTCTCGTCACCCAATCAGCCCTTCGAGGATGTGCTGCTGCGTCAGCGTACGCTCGGTCAGGATATCATTCCCTCGCCCTTGCAACCCAAACGCACGGAGAGCTTGTATCTGCCTGCCAAGCCAGCGACTCCGGTGGGCATGGCCATGGGCGGCAAAGGCGGTGCTGGTGGCGGCGGCGGTGGTGGCAAAAAAATGAAGGTAAGCTAATGACTTAACAACAGTGGTGGCAGATTTATCATATTCTGCATTTTTCATTAGTATTAAAATAGATAATTAATAGATAGTTAATTCTAAATGTGGGAGAAAACATATAAATATATTATTTATATTAGATGAATATCATAATTAATTTGATTAAATTTTTTAAACTGTAATGCCGATAATATCTGCGTTTCAGTAAAAAACAAAAAACATATGGTTCCTTAACGATTCAAAGCAAACTACTGAAAATAACGAATGCATTCAGATATTTGTACATTAAATATATTTTCAAACCTTTAAAAATTCTAAATAAATTTTATCAAATATATATTTTTAAATTCAACATAAATTTCAATACATTTTACGTCAAAATATCTCAAAATATTATCAAACCCCTTTAGTAGACAATGAAAAACCTCCCCTAAAAATAGTTGAACAGATAAGAATAAAAATAAAAAATTTTTTTTTTCAAAATTTACATTTTTATAGCCATTCTTTTCAATCAGACGTGTAATTGTCAGTTATTCAAATGAAATACAAAAGTTTGAAAGTAATGTGTGCAAATTAAAAGTCAAATACAAATTGGAGCTAAAATCCTTATAACACAATTTTATTTTGACTTCGGTACTAATAGATAATGTGAATCTCTTCCTAAAATTATTTACTTCTTCGTATAAATTTGTTGTATGTTTTGCTCGTTTAATAGATTACAGAAACTTTTCCAAGGGTGCGAAAATAAATATATTATAATTTTGGCACCCTTCGTGATGCTTTCGTCACTAGTGTGAGCTGCCGTCCACAGTGATCTATTTAAAATGATAACTATTATCGTAAATATAATTTGTTTATGGAAAAAGTATTTTCATCAAGTAGATATTTTTTTAAAGTTTTGGTAAGAATTCTCGTAGAATTCTCATTAACTTGCCAATCTTCAGTCTGATATTATTTATTTTCTTTTCAAATAGGGAGGTCTGTATTTGATCTTAAGAGACGCAAAGCTTTGAAAAAAGCAGAAGCAAACAATTTTATTTTTATGCTGTTGTTTGCTTAGAAAACATGACGAAATTTAAATGTTTATATTGTATAAATGGAAATTAATTAAAAATTATTAATTTATGTGCAATTTTTCATGCGGATCACTAAAAGTGCACGCGTCTGTTTCTCTACTTGTCCGGCAGTCTGTCAAAATTCCCGGGTTGCTGATTTTCAAATATTTCATAACGCAGTTAATCCGCGCAATTAACTTAATTCATACACTATATATCTGCCGCAACGAGAATAGATAGAAGAGATATGTCTATATCCCTATACTTAATGTTTAAAGAGAGCAAGAGATAGAGATTTATTTGTCAGAGAATTCTCCGAGTCGTAAAGCACCGAACATGTGCCCATTCTCCGGCTATTTATAGGCGGGATTTGAGTGCACGCCAGGCCGCAATGGAATGCATGTGTGTCTGTGTGAGAGATCTCTCTGATCTCCGCTGAATGCGATGAACACTTCACAAGTGGTGGTCGTCCATTGGAATATGTTGTCGCCAAGCAGCGAGGCGACAATTTTCCGACACAACTTTGGTAGTATCAAAAGACGCGTTGATCTTGTTAGAAGCTGAGAAAGATTCCTTCCTTCGACACAGAAAGAAAATAAATATAAATAAATACTTAAACAATATAAATATATATTTCGAGTCGCATCCAAGAATCTAGAGAGCAATCGTTGTTGTCGTCGGTCTTTTTCTGTTTTTTTTTTTTTTTGTGTTTTGTTTTTAGGTTTTTCTTTTGGCTCATTGCCGTCCGTTGAACTATTTTTGGCCATTTGGCGCATTGCTGCCAACTGACTACAGACGGACAGGCGGACAGACAGTCGGCATAATTTTTGTGTTTAGTCAATATTGAAGCGTCATGTACAACTCGTTTACAAATTGGAGGCGCCACCAATAGAATTAAAAGACTTATGCAAGCGTAACCAGCAGTGCTTGTAAAACTGTTGTAAAAAAAAAATTAGATTTATTTGTACATAATTATAATAATGGATTGGTATCCAGAGGAGGATGAGGAGGAGTTAATGTTCTCTCCGGCACTGCTGGCACGTCGTGCAAGTGAAAGCTGGATTGTGGAGCCGCCTGTTGAGGTTGTGTTTAATTAACTACAATTTTTCAATTTAAATCAATTATTTAATTTATAAATTTTAAATAAATGATCTCTCAATATTTTGCAGACGGTGCCCATTAATGTGACGCTGCAGCGAAAGAAATCGATGCCTGATTTTCAGGAGCTGCCGCGTGCCACGGAGGCCATGAGTCGGGAGGAAGTGTCCGCCTTGGGCTCAGCACGCCGTGAGGCAGTGCGTCGTCAGATCGAAGTCAACGAGCGCCTCAAGGCGAATCCCTTGCTGTATTTGGTTAGTCCGCAAGTTAAGGTAAGTGAATCGATAATAAACATTTTTGATTTGCTCAGGATAAATAAATAAAAACTCTTCACTTCTGGACAGGATTGGTTTGTGCGGCAACAGCTGATGCTGCTCGTGCTCTTTGTCAATGTGCTGTTGGCGCTATTGTTTGTCAAGATGCTTACCTAGCGCCGGATGCGGCAAACCACACGGAGCAGATGCAAAACAACAACAACAACAGTCAACAAAATGGCTAAAACTGCAATAACTATTTAGGCGTCATTGTGCGGTTAAGTGTGGAGCAGTTTCACAGCCACTGTGGTGAATTTGAAGCCATAGTTCGACATGCACTGAGCCCGCAGTGTGCGCTGAATCTTGTGTATTTTGTGGATTCTGTGTGGTTGAATATTTAATTATTTTTTTGTGGGGCTATAGCTAACAATCTGTAGCATTTGCAGTAAACAGATTATAAAAAATATATTTCTAAAATACTATATATATTATAATATATATCAATATGTATAAAAACAAGCATAAATCGAATTAAATACTAGACTGCAGCCAAATTGAGAAAAAAAAAAAACAAAAACAAAACCAATGAAAAATATATAAATAAATTTCATTTAAATTACGCAGAACTGCAATGCACAAACCGTAGTAAAATAATAATTTAATTAATAACTGGCTGTGCAGCTATTGCATAAACCAAAATTTGACAAGCCAGCAAAACAATTTGTATTTGTGGCTAATAAACAAAAGGAAAAACCAAAGTGAAAGTGGAAACGGAAACGGAAACTAATAACTATATGCAAATCAATTTAACGAATTTTTCTACACATTTATTGTAAAATTAATATACATATATGTAAACAAAAAACATTTAAACTACATACACATACTTAACATTATCAATGTTTAAACCATACACACATATAGACAAACACAAACACATATATACATATATAAATATATATTTAAACAAAAGAAGCAAATTTTAGACAAAAACAATGAAATGCCGATGAAAAAAAACTATTTCCTATTTGCAATTGAATTTAAATTTAGTCAGCAAGCTAATCAAAAAGGCAACTAAATAAATAATATTTATAGAAAGAAGAAAACAAAACAATTTTGTAAAATTTAGCGAAATTTTGTGGGACCTAAAACGACAACAACAGCAAAATGATAAAAACAAAACTTTAATTAATAATTCAAACGACAAATGCTCGCTTTAGTTTTGGGCAAAAGGGACAATTTTGGAAAGAACTTAAACTATGTAATATTTGTTAAAGCGACGAATTAAGATTGAGATTGTTAATGAATGAAGCTGTATATATAACTTTTAAATTTATCATATACAATAACTATACAATTTAATTATTTTTCTCCATACAATTATATATTTATTTAATTTCATAGCTGAAATTATGCCATTTTTAGAATGTTTGCAATTTCTCGTTTTTTTGGTTTTGTATTATTTCATACATATTTTAACTATTATTATTTTTTTATAATTTGTTCTTTTTTATGAATATATATTATTTTAAAAATAAACAAGAAAAACAATTGCTCATGTGTGCAAAGGTATTTATTTTATCTGCTCTTCTCTTCTATATTTCTTCTATTTCTATGTCTATCTTAATATTATACTTTAATTATGTTATGTATTTTTATAAAAGATAAACTCTCAAGTGCAATTATATAAGCTGTAAAACTTTCTGCTTTCTTTAGCTGCTTCGAGATTGGCAGAAATACCTTACAAATCGAAAGACTTGAAACTGAAAATTGTTGGCTGATGTTTGAATGGAAAATTTAATTTGTCGTGCCAGATATTGGGAAAACAAAAATAATAAACAAAATTACTCAATAATATAAAAATATATATATATATATTTGCATACGACATTAAACAAAGAAAAAATTAAGTAATTTATGTATATAAATATGCCTATATACTTCGTATATCAGACGTGCAAGCATAACCAAAGAAACAAGCTGAAAAAATTATGAAATAACGATCAAATCTTATTAAATGTTATCAACAAAAAAAAGAATATATCAAAATGCATAATGAAATGAACTTTTTCAAAGCTATATTAAATAAAAAAAAAAACACTAAGAAATTATACAAAAATAATTTGGTTATCAATACTTTCTTTGGAAATTACAATTTCGAAGAGCTGTACTTACCAAATGCTGATATAATTTGCGCTTTAAGATGATCCAGAAGTTAAAAAGTTCCAGAGTAAAATCATTACAGACAAATCAACAATTTTCCTATATAAAAAATTAAAATAAATCAAATCCCATTTTGTTGTGTATTCGAAACTCTTTATTATCTTTTCCAATTGCTTTAAGTGTTTTCTAGCATTTATCAAAATTTGTTGGGAGTACATTTTTCGCGGTTTCTTGTTAAATTTTTGATTGCAGATTTTTCAGCTTTTAGTAACAATACGACGCACTACACATAATCATTTGTCTTGCATATTTATCGTATGAATTATAGAAAAAATGTAAGTAAATTGCTAGCATATTGTACTATTTAGAGCGGGACTCGTATAATGGTATAATCCAAGGAATTGGCAATATTTTGAATAAACAAAACTATTTGATATATACTCATGTATGTATGTCTGTATATGTGTATATCTCTATATGTTTGTTAAAAAAAACATAAGTCGACCTAATGACCACATTGCTTGCATTTAAAACAAGTAAACGCGTTTTCAAAAACAAAATAAAATATAATATAATTACAACAATGAAAAGCGATTAAATGGTTTAAAGCGCAAGCAAAAGGTCCGATTGAAGTAATGGAAAGGCAAAAAAAAAGCAGTTAACAAGAAGGTCAAAAGGTAATGGCCGATATGTGTTGAAACAGCTCATAACGCGCCCGGCTTCAGGGAAAACGATAACTTTGGTCTTGAATTATTTTTGCCCAATATGACCTTTTGCTCCTCCTTGACCCGCTTCTCCTGCTCTTTGCGCATCCGCTGACGCTCCTCATCCATCAGTCGTTGCTCCTCAATAATGGCTAACCGTTCTTCGGCCTGTCAAAGCAAATAAATTATATTATTTAATATGAACATAAACGTTATATTCTATAAACTTACCAATTTTCTTTGCGCGTCTTCGATTTTGCGATTATTTTCGGCCAAAATTTCTTCGAGTTCTTCGCGCTTTTGCTTTTCCTCCTCCTATAAAACCCAAATAAAATTGCGTATTAATAGATCAGATTTAACACTGGATCAAACGCTTAACAATAGTTATAGTTATTTTTATATAGAGAAACGGTTTCTTCAACATCGGTGACGCAAACTGTGCGACGATTTTGATATTTCTCTTTCTGATGGGCTGCTAATGCAGTTAATATCTAATATTATGTTTAACAATAAGTTACATAGTAGATTTTGGTAGAAAGTAAAAAAAAAACATTTAGTAGTGTCTAATAAAAATGTTGAAATGATAGTTTGTGTTCATTTTTTCTTGTCTTTTTCGAATTTAACTTTTAACAATAAGAGCACACAACATTAACAAATGTACTATAACATATTTTTTATTATTATTATATTATTGTTTCAATTTTGTCTTTTCTTTTTGGTTTTTGTTTTTTTTTTGTTTTTTTTTGCTACTTACTATTGAAATAGTTCATTTTTCCAGTTTAATGACTAAATCATTTTGTTAATTTTTGGCTTTGCTGCGAATTTGCATTTTGATTTACGTTTATATTCAGCTACAGTTATAGTTGTTTAATCAGAATGGTTTACATTACAAACAAATTAGGATGCGTTTTGATAAAACGATAAATGTGTGTGTGTGTGTTGATATCAACAAACATAAAGTCATAAAAAGTAAGTACATAAATAAATTAAATAAATAATTGGCACGACAACAACAACAAGTACAGTCATACCCATTGACAAATGGTAATCCGGCTTATGAGTTAGGATAACAATCTTAAGACTGATCAGCATTGATGCTCCTATGACGAATGTTTGTTCCTAGAGAGAGATCGTTGGACTTAAAGTCGTTTCTTTTTGTTTCGTTAACATATCCTTCATTTTCTTTTGGTTTATACACTTTATACACACTTTTGAAGTTCGTTTATCCAGTTTATTGCACACGTTGATTTCGTTTTGTTTAAGGAACTCACTCACCCGTTTGAATCGATAGGCCGCTTTATGGGTCTTTATGAGGATTTTTGTCATGCTGCGTACAGTTGGAACTAATCTAAGCTAGGCTAATCTGAGGCCCGCCCCCAAATGACCAACTGTACTGGCTCTAATAAGGTTTACTAAAGATATGACTCGAATTTGAACTGTACGATTTGTGTGTGTGTGTGTGTGTTGAACATCTCTTGTAAGCTGTGTTGCTCGTCCTTGTGGCCAAATTATCATCAATGTTGGGCTCGCGCCTTGTGTCCGGCTTAGGTACGGGTGTGATAGGGTCGTAGGGTCTGGGATGGCTATACATGTATACATATACATATACCATATGTATTCGTTATTCGTGTTCTCTCGCAAACACACACACCCACACCCACACACACACGCAATCACACTCATTCGATAAAAGCATTATATCGCGCAGTATTATGTAACAACAACAACAACAACGATTTACAGAAACCAATCAAAATTATATATGTATCATAAGACAAACAAAAGATGAGGCTAAAAGTAATGCAATATAGATTTATGCGCTGCAAGACACATTTCGATTTTTTTTTTTTTTTGTTGGTTGGTAGAAAAAATAAATAATAATTACAAAATTATTTGGCAAGAAGATAGAAGCGAAATGTGCAGCGACGTGCCCAAAGGATCAGTGTGTTTGTGTATGGCTGTGTGTATGTGTGTGTCAATGTTGTTGTTGCACTTGTTCCGCAAAGATGAGCTTAAATACTACGGATTAGCAATGACATGACATGAGAGAGAGGATGTTAATGTTAAGCAAAAAAATGGAGTCAGTTATGTTCGTGATTGCAAATTCCAATAAAAACGAAAGAGTCTTTGAAAGAAAGTCAAAAAATTAAATTTTCGTATATGGACTAATGTGATGCTTAAACTATAGTTCAAAATAGCTATCGATAGCTATCGTTACACTCACAATAGCTCACTATTTAGAATTTTTATGGTAAAAATTATTGGTCCGTTTTCATTAAAAATTGGACAGAACACAAAATTAAATTGAATATTCCGATTGGTTAAGAAACATATATATAAAACTAACATTAATGAATTTATCTTTAAGAAATAAATTTTAGGTTTTACTTTCGAGTTCTTTAAAAATTATTCCGATATTCAACTCTATTAATCTAGTAATTTAAATCAAATTGTAGATATATTTACTGATTAGTTTTCTCTGTTCTCGCCTAACGAATGGCAGAAATGAAAAAGGATTTAAAAAAAAGTCTGATAGACATTTAAAATTAAGCTAAAAAAATCCAATAGGTCTTCTTTAATGTAAGACTTTTTTTTTAATAATATAAATCCCTTTTGAAAATTTTGTTATCAAGAACATGACTGAATTATTTTGAAGTTACTAAGGATATGATTTTTGAATATCCAATATGTTTTTTGGAATGTAGCGCTTCTTAAACACTATAAAGTCCTTATTGGAGAGATTTGTTATCAAGAACATGACTGAATGGTTGTTTATTTTTGTATGTTTTAATGAGGATTAGTAATGTTATTACACACTCACACATACACCCATCCATACATAGACAAGAGGCACACTGAGCCATTTAGCTGGTGATGTTGTTAAATTGGTAACGTCGCTACACAATTTCGAATAACGTATATTTTCAAGACGACTGTTTGCAACTGCTGTTTGTTTTTGTTTTGTTTAAGGTTTTGTACGTGTGTTTCGTGTGTTTCGGTTGAAGTCGAAGGCTGTTTATTGTGCGTGTGATAGTTTTTGGTATTGTGGTAGCAGCAGTCGTCCAGCGAAATCTGAATACGAGCACCTACCTCGCGACGGCGTTCTTCTTCTCGTATCTGCTCGCGCCGCTTCTCCAGCTCCAGCATCATATCACGTTCCATTTCAGCTTTGGCAGTATCGACGCGTCTATTCACCTCCTGCTCAATCTCGTCGCGCCGTTTCTCGAGCTCTTCCTCGACACGTTTCTTAACAAGCATTTCAATGCGTTTAGCTGCTTGCTCCTCAATGGTTTTCTGCTCAGCTTCCTTTTGGCGACGCTGCCGCTCCATTTCGGCCAGTCGCTCCACCTGCAGTAAGTTTTGCTAAACAGCGATAGAGAGTATAGATAGAGATTCAGTATACAATAATAACAAATGGAGCTCATTACTACTTACCTCATCCAGTTTCTTAAAGCGACTGCGCTTGTGCCGGCTACGCTGTGTCTCATGGTCCGAGTACTGTTGGCTATCACTGCTCGATGAGCTGGAGCGTTTACGTGACTTTGAGTGCGAGTGCCGGTGATAATCGCGCTCTGTGTGTGAGTGTATGTGCATGTTGTGCCTGTCGTTCCGATGCCTGTCGCGCTCTCGCCGACCGTGTTGGTTAATCTCTGTTGATTTGTCTCTATCCGCTCGATTGCTGCGTGTGCAACTGCTACGCTCGTGGTCCCGTTCCCGCTCCCTTTCACGTTCTCTGTCCCGATTGTGTGACTTACTCTTGCTGCGTTTCTTGTGCTTGCTTTTATGATGACGACGTTTCACCGATGGACTGCGAGAACGTGAACCCATTATACAAACAAATAATACAACTTGAACGTGTTCTTTTCTCAAAATTTATTGCTTAGTTTTTCACAAAAACAAAATCAATCTACAGATGCCTTAAAAAAAGTGTTGCATAACGTACGAGTACGGTATTTTCTTCACATCGCTAACAGCACTCAGTTTCACACAAAAATACTAAACCAATCTTGGCGCGCAATTTAAGTTCAATTTAAAATGCTAATGTATATTTCAAGAAGAATTATTATTAATAATACGATTTCAATTAGTTAAATTTGTTTTTTAAGTATACAAGTCTTTTAAAAAAAAAACCCTTTTTAAACTTCCAGCGTATTACTATCGATATCGGTACACAACAAAGTATAAAATATATTGGCAGAACTATCGATAGTTTTGCAGTTTTATTTTTCCATATCTAGTATCATAGCATGGAACTTATCGATCATCTCTTGGTAGTCCTTAAATCCCGCTAAATCTTTTGCCGCCTCTTTGGCCAACCATTTAAGCTCTGTGTGCTCCTCGGATAGAATCACAGGCTGGTTGGGATTTCGAAGCTCCGCTAGCCAATAAATAACTATCTTGGGTTTTCCTTTGACTTCGTAATTCAGTGTGACTTGCTTGTCGCGGTAGATAATCAAATCCTTTTCGTCATATCTGCAAAACAAGATTTGTTATCAACATGCTACCGTTTGATTTCGTATACACTTGCCCGGCTTCTTCCTTGGTTTCGCGCAGTGCAGTTGTAAAATCATCTTCTCCGGGATCCACATGACCTTTGGGTGCGCTCCAGTGGAAGTCGCCATACGAGGCTCTTAACAATAAATATTCAATTTGTCCACAAAGCCGACGAAAAAGAAGAAAACCTGCTGCTCTCTTGCCCATGTTGATTGTAAATAATTGTTAGCAGTGTTTACATCACCGTTGCCTTGCCAGCGATAACGATAACAATTGTCGAGCCACCTTTTTTAAAGATAGATGCCGGTTTTGGATCAAAAAATGATAACGCCGCAAAATTACTTAGTTAATAACTAAGACCAATAGATTAGAGACATATATTAAATAATTTAGCAAAGTCTTGTCCGTGAACAGCATACTATTATTTAAATAAAGAGCCGAAAGTTTTGCGATTTCCAACACTAGCTTATCGTTTTACATTGGTTGAACCGCGCACGTTGTCTGTGGATGTGAATTATATAAAAAATACATAGAAACCGTCAAAGAAATGTACGCTCTATTGCGCCGCTTTGCGAGCGCCTCCATCACAAACACCTCCAGTCCAAGCCTGGTACGGAGCTATGCTTCATTCACGGTCAAGGATGTTCTGCGCGAAATTCCGGAGGACACTGGTACGCTGCTCACTCGATTCGCCAAGCACATTGCCGTGGAGAGGTACAAGTGCGAGGATCACGTGTTGTCGCCCTCAACGATACGCTACTCCGACTATTTTCCCATCACGGATGAACGTTACTTCCGCCGCACGGTGCAAAAGACTCAAGCCGATCAAATGCCTTCCCTGATTATACACGCCTCCAGCTATCGCTCCAATGCAGCAGTTACAATGTATGCCGCAGCTTTGAATGCTTTGGATGCACAAGCGTTAGCACAATTGAATCAGATGGACACAACAATTGTGCTGGAAACACTGTACGCATTTATGTTTCTCATTCCCAATTGGCTGAGACGGACGGATTTCTATCATGCAGCGATGCGGCGACTAGCCGGAGAGTCCTGTAGTAGTAAGCAACGTTTTCTGCAGGTCTGCTTCTACCTCGGTCTGCAGAAGCAATACCAACAGAACGATCTGGAGACGTTCCTTACCAAACAGTTGGCCGATCATTTGGCCAGCTTGAGTCCGTTGGATCTGGCCGTACTTAGCAATGCCTCCTATAAAACGTCCACATTGGTTACGGGCGCTGTGCGTGAGGCTTATGAGGCTGCACTAATTGAGGCCACTTTAAATCATAAACTTGTTCCAGAGAACTCTTCGGATGCACTGCTTGTTTGCTATATCAAAGCTTTACGTCTACAGCGTGTGCAGGATGAACGCATCTGCAGTTATCTGCAGGACATTTGCCTGAATCCCGCAGAGCTTTCGCTGCTGCAGCCACGCGGTTTAGCTCATATCTTTGCCTACTTCTCTGAGATGAAGTGGGATCATCCGGAAACCGTTCAATCGATTGTCGAACGATTAATGCAATTGAAACCCAGCGAATTACGTGCCAAGGACTTGTCCACATTCCTCTGGTGTTGTGCCCAACTTAATTGTACCTTAAATGCCGCTCAGCTTAAGCAACTGGAGTTGATTGCTCTGCGGAAACTGGATCACGGTGAATACGATCGCTTTGCTGACCAATTGGTGGACACATGTCTTTCACTCTGCATTCTGGGCCATCATTCCAAGCAGTTTTTTGATGCTGCCGAAGAACTTAAGGCTAATCAGCGCCAGCGTCAGCGTGCTCAGCCCAAAGTGGACAGTCGTCTGATTGTTCTACGCTCGGCAGTTGCCATCGAGCATCCCGAATGGGCGGATATGAAGAAGGAACAGATCTTTAAGGAGTTTGCACGTGCCCCTGGCTATTTACTGAAACAACGGGAGGATCTAACGACGTATGCCAACCAGCTTGGCCAGGATGCCGACGTGGAAGGTTTGGATCTGGTGTGTCCCATTCTTGGCATCAATTTGCCCAGTCTGCGAGTCCAGACGCTCGGAGAGCAGTCAACCGTCTATTTCGTAGAGCTATTAACTCCAGAGCAGACACTGAAATTCAGTCAAGCAGCGACATCTCTAATAAGACTCAAACGACGACTTTTGGAATCGGTGGGACATCGCGTGGTGCTGGTGAGTTGGACAAGTTTATTTAATTCATGATTTAATTCATACAAAAATTAAATTTCAATCTTTAGAAGGAACAAATCCAATTTTAAATAAAGGAAAAATTTTTTATCAATTTCTTTCACTACAATTCAAAACTTTTATTCTCAAATCAAATTTAGTTATTTACAAATTAAAAAAGCAGTTATTTGATTTTTAATCCTTCTAATTAAAATAAAAAAATTAGATTTTTGCTACTACTATTTATTAAAAATGAATTTTAACTATTTCAGCACTTATTTATTTAAATCTTAGTAAAATATTAAATTTTGAATTTTTATTCATAAAAATCGTCAAGTAATTGTTGTTTAATAATTCATATTTTAGACATTATAATCGATCCCTGAAATAAACACAATACAATATTCAAAACTTTAATATTTTAGACATTATAATTGATCCCTGAAATAAACACAATACAATATTCAAAACTTTAATATTTCACCATTTATTTAGATCTAAGTATAAAAATAAATTTTTAACTTTTTTGTCATAAAAATCAACAAATTATTGTTATTTTGTAATTCATATTTTAGACATTATAATTGATCCCTGAAATAAATTACTTTCAATATTTCCAGCTGCACTCTGGAGCAATGGCAACCAATGCGCAGGCGCTGCAGCAACTTTTGGAGCAAACTGCATCTGCAGCTGGAAATGAGGAGACGCAGCAAGTGCAAGGGTTAAAAAATTGAAACGTGTGATATATGCATATAGAATCTACGTCCCGTAGCTTTAATTAACAAATTTGTAACGTAATTAATTTAATAAAAATAACACTAAACATAATGTAATGTTCAACAATTTATACATAATACAGAGGGCAAGTTGTTATCGTTATGGAGGTAAACGCGCTCATCTGACCGACTTGATCTTAGCCTTGAGCACAATA
The DNA here is from genome assembly GCA_951394115.2 of Drosophila phalerata. Classification (NCBI taxonomy): domain Eukaryota; kingdom Metazoa; phylum Arthropoda; class Insecta; order Diptera; family Drosophilidae; genus Drosophila; species Drosophila phalerata. The sequence continues at coordinate 10,802,255 of OX596008.2, forward strand.
TAGGCGCCTAATCGGAACAAGAACATCATAACACACAGTGCAATGATATCTTTCCAGAACTGATCACCAGACATGGTAATCTCTTCCAGAAATTTCCTTGGATATCTGCAACGGAATCGAAACTTAATAAATCAACTTATCGACATTTGGAAAACAAATCAATTACCTATAATGGCAATAGGGCGCCTCGTTGCATTCCAGTGTGCCACGATTCAGCCCATAGATTGCTGCTATAAAGCCCTCTAGACCGTATCGTAAATGGGATATATGACTACCCCATTTCAAATAGCTGGGAAGATCTCGCAGCGTGACACCAAAGCCAGCGAACATCATCATGGGAATGGTTAGCACCGGAGCCAGGAATGTGCCATTGACCACATTGAACCAGGCGCCAATTATAAGGCCAAAACTTTGTCCCACGAACACAACGAGCAAACTGATGGAGAAGAACATCCAAAAGCGCACCCATTCCAGCGGTTGATAACTCCATAAATATATTATAACCGAGAAAATGAAACTACAAAAAAACTGTAAGCAAAGGAAAAAGTATTATTAACAAAGTTACTGAGGAACAATCCAAAAACTTACCGTTATTGGTAGGTCTATTAGCGTCATGGCAAAGTAAAAGGCCTTCAGGGAGTACCAGCGATTAAAGTGTTCCTTTATTAATATCGTCATCTCAATGGGGACTGGAATGAGAGGTAATATTTATAAGCATGGTCTTCAAAACAAACGGTAGTCCAAATGATAGTATTAGTCAATTTTTGGTAGAACCCATTGGCATTGTCATTTTTTTAAATTAGAATTTAAATTTAAAAGTAACGTAATTTTGTTTGGCGTTAAATAATTATGAAAGTTTTAAAAATAATTACTTTTGTAAAATAGGAAAATGTTTATAATTAACAATCCATTTTCTGAAATTTTTGCATATTAATTAACAGAAAGAACTCTTTATTTCATTTTTGTACACTTATTAATGAGATAAATAGATCTGCAATAATTTTTTACCATGGCTTTTTACTTACATGTTAGCACCGTCAACATCATGGTCGTCATGGAATGATGCATCAATATGGCAAAAAGTAGATTATAATTATCGAGAACCCTTGATCCCTCCTTTCCAGCACGATCGTACATAGCTCCATAAAGAACAGCCACAGCAATGTTGACAATGATCCGCATGTGGGTCATTGTCGTATCTCGTCGAGTCTTAATGTAACCACGTCGCAGCAGGACGGAGCATTGATTGGTAAAGCTGGTGTTTTCCAAGGAAACGTTCTTGGTACGTCTGGGAATAGGATGTTTTCTCATGAGGGCCTCGGCACGCAGCACAGCTCCCGGATTATTGAACCAGGTCAGACAGCTGCCATTCTCGTTGGCACTCTTGAGCGTATCGATCTTGTCATAGCCATACTCGCCACAGGCCAGCTCGATAACTATATACAATAATACTGATTACTATTCTGATTACTTAATGGATTTCATTTATCGAATACTCACTGTAATCAGCTGGATTGTGGTACATGGGGCAGGGCAGATCCACCGATTGCAGGAATGGCACGAGTTTCTGAGTGCCGCCTTGATAGACGCAGTTGCCGGCAGATAAAACATAGACCTGATCAAATATTTGGAACAATTTGGCAGTGGGTTGATGTATGGTGCAAATGATGGTGCGACCCTGGGAAGTTAATCTCTTGAGCAACTCCAAGACCTTGGTGCAGGAGCTGCTGTCCAAGCCGCTGTGAATAAAGAGAAGATTTTTAGAAATTCATTCAGGGACTATGAAATATACATTATCCTCTTATCTGTTTAGCTTAAAACTTAAGTTCATTCATAGATTATTTAAATTTTTTATTTAATTCATACTTTTTGTTTTGCTCTCAATTGACGTAAAGTTTTGAAGTTAAAAAAATTAGAAACAAAAAACATTCTTGAAGAAAATGAAATACTTACGTCGTTGGTTCGTCCAGGAACATCACAGTGGGATTATTAATCAATTCCAAGGCAATGGATAGCCTCTTCTTCTGACCTCCAGACAAACGCATTGTCAGCGTCTGATCGTGATCGTAAAGACCCAGCAGCAATAGAATATCTTCAATCTATTAACAACATATTAATATATGATTTTAAATTAAGTAGGCTCAATGTTAACTCACCCTGCTCTCCTTCTCCTCATAGCTAACATTCTCACCCAATTTAAGGTCGGCGGCAATATGCATATTCTCGCTAACGGTCAGCAAAGGCTGCAGGCGATCATCCTGTGTGATATAGCAGGAGAGACGACGGAATGAGGCTAAAGAGGAAAGGTATTTTTTTATTTATGGAAAGTGTCATTAAGTTATTCGCTTTACTTACGCAAATCTCGTCGTCGTCCATTGAGCAGAATGGAGCCCATCACTCCAGTGGTTTTAAAGCCCGACAAAGCATCAAGTAAAGTGGATTTACCAGCTCCAGATGGACCCATTATGGCAATTAGCTGGCTACCCGGAAACTTTCCACACACATTATGCAAAATCTCCTTCTCGCCTGTCGATAAACAATTTACATGCATTCATTAAAAACTTGAATAATTAACAATAGATTATTAAATCAACATTGATGATCGTTTAATTGTTGATATTACATTAATTAAACAATTACCTTACTTAAACTACAATTTGAAAAAGCCATTTAATAAACTTTACAAACGATATTAATCTAATTAAAGATTCAACAATCTTGCAAATAATGACAGTTTAATGACTTGTAAGTCGTCATCTCTATACTAACTAGTCATAAATTGTTCGAAAATATTGAAATAATAGAAAAAAAAACTTCTTTTGATATACATTGTAAATATATTTTAATTTAATGCAGATCACAGTTCCCTAAGATTATAGACTATATAGTATGTTAACAACAAATATTCTTCAGAAATTCCTCGCTGCTATAGTATATTTGAATTATTTTGACCCCAATTAATCCTAAAAATCTCACTTAGGTGTTAATAGGAAAGTATCTCCAATAAGCGAAACCTTCCTTGTCATTAACCTTAAACATTTTAAGGAAAACAAATTTTTAATGACAAAAAAAAAAAACAACAAGTTTTATCTCCACTAGGTGCTTGGGCAATACATCATAAACATAATGTCGATATCAAGGTTTACAAATACTCGTACATACATATGTTGAACTTTGCACGAACAAGCTTTGTCTAACTTATTGCAAAATAAAGAAAAAGCACGTTAACAAAAGTAATAAGATAATTTGCAGCACAACGATTGGTAGATACTCTTTTAAAAGTACAAAAAAACAAGAAACTTAAATGTATTAATTTTCTTATGAAAATACTCTATGAAAAAAATACTCTTTTTAAAAAGCTGTTGCTATCAACGAAAATTTGTCTTATTTTAAATAATTTTTTCTTTATATTTATGTAAATAAATATTTTACGATTAGGTTTAAAGATCATGATGTAAAACGTATACGTTTGCCAGAAAAGGCATATAATATAACCTGAATAAGAGGTTTGGGCTATTTATACGACAAATTAAATTGATTAGAATCTAAAATATATGTAAAATTTAAAGATTTGAAATACTGAACCTTTCAATAACAAAGTTAGAGATATATTATACGTTTTACAGCTATTGAAATATGGGAATTCACAAGCCTTACAAGCTAGCAATTATACTATGCTTAGGAAGACTTGTATAAAAATAACTAATTGATCGGCAGGCAGGGGCAAGGGCGGCCTATCTAATCAACGGGAAACAAAGAGCTGTTAAAGAAATAGCTAACAAGCTAACAGGTAGTTACTCGGCAGTATGATGTTACCACATCTAGAGTTACAAAAATTCAAGACCAATGCGAATGGTCATTATCTTGGATATATAGAACTCTGGCCATATTCGCACTAGTACGCGTGCTCTTCAAAAAGGTAGCCGCTACTTTTGTTGGCCATAAAAACGAACGCTTTGTTATACTTCTATTTTGGCAATCTTATCGGAGGCATGTTTGAACTTATATTACCTGGCCATATCTATAAGCGAACTGCTGTTGTTCTTGTATCATAAATGCCTCACACAAACTCACCTCGATTGAAGCCCAATTTGACCGTGAGCGAGAGATCCTTGAACTCAATGTCCACGGGATCACGACCTGGTAGATTGGATAATGCGTCCATATCGAAATGCACCTCCTCTTCGCCCTCAGCCACGGGTTCCAATGCCGTCTGCTTAACGGTAACAACCTGACTGGTAGTGGGCGTTCCACTGACAGTGGGCGTGGCATTTGTTACTGTATTCGTCTGTTCATTGCGCCAGCTACTCGCATTCGTCATGGGCACTGTGGTGGCATTGTAGACACCGCGTCCCGCTTTTGAGGTGCTACTGTCGCCAATCTCGATGCCCAAGCCAATGCCGGCGGTGCCTTCATTGCTATTGAAGAACTGCTCCCTCGCCGAAAGCATTATTTTCGATCAGCTGGAAAAGAAATAGTTGACCAGTTAATTATTTACAATATTTGGACACGGTTTCAGACATTCGACAAAAAAATTATTCAAAATTCTGTAAAGTTAGTAATGATTAAAAGTACCATTTTCATTCCTTAAATAATAAAAAATTAAATTTTTTTATCAAAACTAAATATAAGTTATAATAGTTGTTTGGGTAACATAATTCAAGTAAGGGATCTTGAATATTTTACTTATTCATTATTAAACAGGAAACATAAAAAATATTTCAAATAATAAAATCAGCTTTTAATATAAATATAGCATAAAATATCTCTTATAATGTGAATCGTTAAAGATTTTAGAAACAGGGTGTTTTTATGTTTTGCCTTTTCTATTTACCATTTTTAATTTTATTCCTAACTTGTTTTTTTGTATATGAGCTTTTTAAAATCTGGCTTTTTCTAACAGTCAAAAATTGGCATCAGTGCTGCCACAAAGTAAATCTTATTTACGATATTCGTTTACGACATTCGAATATGTTCGTTTAGACGTTTTCAAACACTTTTCTTAACACTTTCGATGGGAAATGTGTCAAAATTCGATAATTACTGGCTGCGTTGTCATATTTCTTAAAAATTCTTAACAAAGATTCAATCTAACACTTTTTATATTTTTGCATTTTGCGAATAGCACTTCAACGATTCCTTGGGGACAACAAGCATTAGTTTGACAGGAAACATGACGTCACCGACACCTAGCGTTGAAACCCTTACGGAGGAAACCCAACAAAATCCCAGCAACAACAACGACGACAGCGCCAGCTGCAACAACGTGGATTTAATCAAAATCATGCAAGATGATAGTTCAGATCTCTATACAAAACTTAATGAACTTCCACCAGTCGATTCCAAAGTGAGACGTGAATTAACCGCGTCGCTTGATGACCTGAGTAAGGTAAAGGAGCGGGTGTTGAAATCCGTTATTGACGATCTTCCGGATAATCCAATGCTTGACACCATTAGCATTACAAGCAGTCGCAGTTTATTCGTTAATACCGGCACCAGAAAGAAATCTGACCTTGGAACAAGGAAGGCAGCTAGGTCTGGAAGTAGCGATAGAGCTGGTGATCAAGCTCGAACTAGCGATCGGGCGGAATATAGATTTGGAGTAGACGAAAGAGCTGGCACTAGCCACAAGATTGGAACCAGCGAGAAAGCTGGAACTAGCAAAAAAGCCAGTACTAGCGGCAAATCTAGCGATCAAACGAAAGATAAAGCTGACAATGGGCCAAAACTGAAGTTCCCTGAAAGCTCATATCGGACAAATCAGCTGTGGGACTTTTACAGGTTGGATTTACGGGATATTAAACTGAGTAGTTGCGACTTGACGCTGGATATGCAACAAAAGACATTATTATCAGATCTGATCTACACCTTAAGCGGCGTACGTGGTCTTCTCATAACTCCGCTGCCTCGAATCAATGCTGAGGATATCAGCAAGTACGAGACGAAATTTCAAATACAGGAGTGTATAGACAAATCATTAGCACACATTGCCTACGAGATACTCCCATTGGCCTCCCACTTTATGGGCATCCAACAGATGATGGCACTTTCCGAAAGTCGTGGACAGGTGAACAATGCATTAAATGCGGCACTGATGGACTTGAGCCATGATTACTATTTGCTGTTGGCACAAGCGGAAGATGAGCTGGAACACGATCGCTTGACATTGCCAAAGATGCTATACTATATGCAACCGACCATTTGGATCATGAGAGATATCTGGACGATCCTATCGAAGATACTGTTGTGTGATCTTAAAGGTGCTGCTCTTTTGTCGCATTTGTGTGAAAGCCTTAATAAAATGGCAGGAAATAAATCGACTCAGGATTCACTGATGGACCTCACGAGCAAAGCCGCACAGCCGTATATGAACATGGTACAGCTGTGGACCCAAAAGGGTGTCATTGTGGATAAATATGAGGAATTTATGATCTTGGACAACGAGTCAAATCAGATGGGGCAACTGGCTGATCATTATTTCGATGTCTATTGGGAGAGGCGTTATACAATCCGCAACGAATGTATACCCAGTTTCTTGAAGAACTACTCGGATATGATACTTCGTACCGGAAAGTATCTGAACGTGATAAGGCAGTGTGGTAAGCGTGGAATGCCCACAAAACTGATAGATTTGCGCTATAATCCCAGAGATGAGCAAGAGCATGTCAAAGTCATTACTGATGCCTACACCTTTTCGGCACAAATGCTTTTGGATGTGCTCCTTACCGATAACGATTTGATGGGACATCTGCAGTCTGTGAAGCGTTATTTTTTGCTTTATCAGGGCGATTTCATAATGGAATTCATGGATGCCTGCGAGGAGGAGTTGATCAAAAATGTGGATCATGTGCGTCCAATGACATTGGAGAATTTGCTTGGTCTCTCGCTGCGTTTAACCTCGGCTCGCAATGATAAATATAAGGATAATCTACACTGTGAGCTCCTCACTTACGATCTGGTCACCCAAATGTCCAAGATTATAAAACCATCAGATGGATGGAAAACTTCTGATCGCTTGGATTTAAGCGGACTCGAGTGCTTCGCATTTACCTATGAGGCAAAATGGCCTGTTTCCTTGGTGCTCAATCACACTTGCATTAGCAAATATCAGATGCTCTTCCGTCAGCTTTTCTACTGCAAACACGTTGAGCGACAGCTCTGCAATATTTGGAAAGAAAACTCGATGGCAAAGAAGTTACCATCAAATGCTTCAGAGTTTTATCGTTCAGTCTTTACATTGAGACAGCGTATGATGAATGCCATTCAAAATCTAGAGTATTACATGATGATTGAGATCATTGAGCCCAACTGGCATCTGTTTGTCGTGCATTTAAAGAAGGCAGAGAATATCGATAAGCTGTTTAGCCTGCATCAGGACTTTCTCGACGTATGCCTTAAAAACTGTATGCTTACTGAACAGTCGCATTTGAATCGGGCTATATTCAAGCTATGCAAGATCTGTCTTGAATTCTGTGAATTTATACAGCTTTCGCAAAGTTTATTTCTCGATCCGGAACTGAAGACAATGAACCGGGATAAAACCGACACTGAGATAGCTGCTCCGGATCAGAAACAAACTAAGGATTCAATGGATCAATCGGATACTTTTGCTGATCGTGTGAAAAATTTTGATTTGCAGTTTACTAGCATGCTTATATCATTCCTTAAACAACTCAATGATCTGGCCCTGGGTAATACTGGCGATCGTTTTATATATCTGGTTCGTAGAATCAACTTTAATGGATATTACTCTGAACAAATGGAAAAGCTGCACGATATAAAATATTAATAATCTCCTGTTGTTGTTGTCTACTTTCTGTATTGTTTTTAAGTACAGGGAGAGGAACGATACAAATTTCATATACCGGCTATTAAATGTTATTTCTTTGACACATGATAAATAGCAATCTTTAACTCTGATAAAATAATATAGTTTAAAAGAAATATTAACATTATTTAACATTTAATTATGTTATTAAATATTTATAGGTTATATTCAACATATTCTAATAATATAAATGTATTAAATCAAGTGTATATTTTTTTAAATATACATATGCACATAAAATTGAAGAATGGCTGTTAACCAAGTAGATTCTTTCTCTCTTTAAAGAATCTTTCAACTCTTTAAGAGCCAAATTTGATATTATTTCCAACAAAGTATCTAAATTTTCTGGCACGTATGTAATTCATTGTTGATGATTTATCGGTTGATTAATTTTGAGAATGATGCAACGGGCGTCATGCATCATGGAACTGTGCCACATTTGAATCGGGAAAGCAGTTGCAACTGCCACTACTACTGTTGATGTGTCCATCTTGGTCAAACGGGTTTCATTGCATGCCACTCTGCACTTTGCTCGATGGACTCGACCAACAGATGTGTCATTGTGACTGAGGTGTAAGTCAGAAACTTTTACACACCTGTTAATTATCAAAGCCAAGTCACTATACACTACACCCCCCACTGTCACCATAGAGTTCTTTATTAAAAAATAAATTATATTTTTTTTGTGAAATACGCAAATTCCGATTGCAGTTGACGTCAAAAATAATGCATAACGTAAATATATGTATGTTGTTTAATTGCAAGGCACACACAAATCAAAGTGCCACACACACACACACACACACACACAACACACAACAAATTGTCGTTGAACTACTGAAAACACAGCAATATATACGGAAGAACTAAATAAGTAAGTAGTTGTGTAACTATCTATATTTAAGTTTATTAACTGGTTTGTATTTTTTAAGGTTAAGGTTAAAGTTGTTATATAGCAATTGAAAGATCTTCAAGCGGTTAGAAATTAGCTACATATTAATTAGCAATAATCTAGTGTAATTTATTAAAATTATAAATGAATGATCTGTTGAGACTTTTTAAATTATGAATAACGTTTAAGATAATGAATTAAATTTAATTTCCATTTACAAGTTATTTTAATTTTAATAGTTTGTACACTGAAATATTAATTTAAAATTTTTTAATAATCTATCTTAAGTTATTCTTAATTCTTTCCGACAGTACTATCGAAAGTTTGAACTTGTGTTATTACTTCATCTTGATTTTCCACATTTCTTTGGCTTCCGTAACCACCCTAAGATTCCAAAGAAATCTATGAACAACACATTTTGGATGGTGGGTCTCTTGAGAAATGTTAATAATTTCTTTAGTTTTTCAATATAACAGCAAATATAAGACTCTAAATATGGGCCAGTTTGCTTAACGATTCCAAAGATTTAAAATTTCATGAACACATTTTTATAGACACAGTACAAGTTCAATAAGTCAACCTGATTGTTTGAATTGTATGCTGTTTAGGTACACCTGTAAAGTAATTAGCATTAATGCTTTCATCATCATTAACTACTCTGACTGACAGTTAAATGCTTAAGTGAATTTATATTTACGTTTAAAAGATTTATAAGTATACGTTGAGTATTTGAGTAAGAATTTAAATAATCTGCAACAACCTCAATAAGAATGTTGAATATTTATATATACTCGCATAAGTAAATATAGCACGCAATTTACTCCACATTTAATGCAATTCGTTTCTTTTAATTTTATTGTTTTACAAAATATATTAATTAAATAGAAAATATATTCAGTAAGATCAAGGTACAGATGGCAGAAGCAAAACACAATTAAATCTTATACGTATAGTACACACGGGTTGTATGGATGGGATTGTAGAGAATCTTATTGTAGAGCCTACATTAATCAAAACAACAAAAGCATTGTTTTTATTATAATATATTTAACTGTATGTAGATTTTATAGCAAATGCAATCGGCAAGTGTTTCATGACGAAGTATTCGTCATCTTTAACCCGCAATCCGTGCACCTTATCAATTCTTATCTCAATCAGCATCTGAACACTATGGTGCTATATGGATTGACCCTTACTGACAGAAGGTGTCGGAAAGGGAAATAAATACTTCCACTTACCTATAGAACCATATTCAAAACTAATGAGCATTGCACTTGAAATAATCAATAGAAAGTCATTGCCCTCTTTATATAGCTAACTATAGGGCTAAATCATAGAACTACGCCATTTCTCAAAGTGTTTGTCATTCAGAATGACGCGTTATCAGCTGAGATTTCAATATTGATCGACAGTTGTCATTTGTTATTTGCTTGCTAAAATTTCGAAAAACAAGAAAGCTTTACCTTCCGTCGTAAGTTAACCAACATTTAATATATTTTTAGCCTTGACCTATTTGAAACTGGGTAAACAAAAGGTATTCAAGACTGTTGAAAAAATCTTTTCAGCCTCAGAGAGTACGACTATTTCAAAAAGATACTGGATATCTTAAAAGTCGCACATTTATCAATGTAATAAGTTGTCTTAAAATATACATTCTTATTCACTTAATTATTATGTTGTAGACTTGTAAATATTATAGAGCCAATGCACATGTAATTATGAGTGTACTATGTATCTGTATCTGATTATAGCGTTTGTATGTATTGCATTGTTTACTCGTCTCGGAAGTAAACCGGTTCAGAGATTTACGCTGCAGCTGAAGGAAGCATCCGCAGACAGTCTCAAACCCGAAACTCAGAGATTGAGAACAAGAGAAGACGAACCTAAAAGCAGAAAAGCAGCTGCTCCCATTGGAATCAAGAGAAAAAGAATGAAAGAAAGAAGACAACAAAAGACCGAGACAGAGAAAAAAAAATCTGGCTGTGCATGGCTTTTTGTTTAAATAAATAAAAATATGGTTTAATAATGTGATAATTTAATAAAGGTAGCGGTAATAAAAATTCAAATCAAGCTCATAAATCTAAATAATTCAATTAAATCATTTTAACACTTGCAAATGCTGTAAACGTTCGTATATTAAATGTTAAACTACCTTCCACCAACGGTTTAATATATTACTTCATACATTGTCATACATTACATAAATTATCGAACTGCAAATTCAACAGTTTTAATATGTTATCATTTGAATTTCTAATTAACTAATCTCTCAACTAATCAAAAGTCGGCATACATTTAATAAATCGATTCTAGTTAATTAATCTTGTATTTTTTACTGTTAACCAAACACTTTCTGTCGAAATTCTAAATTTTTTTTGCAGAATTGGCAATAAACTTTGCAATTCTAGAGTCAATACTTTTAGTATTCATTTATTTTATTTCTTTGAGCTCATTTACTGAAACTGAGTGCTTACAACATATTTTTTTTTATTTTAATTTTAGTTATGTGTTAAATTTGCACTTTTATTTAGTAATCTTATTATAAAATAAGTATTTATATTTATTTAAATTTTTTTATAATTATAATACTAATATCATATTGATTTATATAATTTTTCAGCATCTTCGAAAGATTTAAAAGCATTATTTTCTGTTGCTAATGTTTTTTTCGAATAGTAAAGTATTTTTCTGCTTATCTTATCCTTTTGAATTTTTAAGAGTTTAATTTTTATTTATTATTAATTATTTTGTTTCTTATGTATTTGCACCATAATTTCAAATGTTGTATTTGTTTCTTTCTTTTATATATTTTTATACATGTACTAATTTTTTTTTTTTTGCAACATATCACTTTATTGGTTGCTAATTAAAATAAAATCCGCATACTCGTAAAGCAGTCGAGCAATTATTTATTTTATTTTTGGGTACTCGTCACCATATTTGTATTCGATAAATAAGATCATAGATTGGGAATACATTTTGTCACTCTGAGTTCTTGTTGATTGGACATGCCTTGTTGGCCTTACCCGTTCGTAATAATAAGAAGAGGAGTTATATTTGTAGAATTTCAATTTCGTTAAAAGTATTTTTTCGCGCTCCACAAAACCGCGTAACAACGTCTTCGATGTGACATCGGCGACTGGCGGCCAGCAAACAAATACGAGTACTCGTAATATTCGTAATCCCAGCTATTGTAGCTCTGGCGATTCCCTCAGAATTCGAATTCCAGTCGAGTCAGCTGCTTGACGAAACACACACAGAGAGAGAGAGAGTCAGAGACAGAGACCCATACAAAGAACCGACCGATCGAGCGTCTCAGAGTGTGTATCTTTGTGTGAATGTGGGTATCTATGTGTGTATCTGTGAAATGCAAGCTTTATCACAACGTTAAAACGAAGTCCGTTCGGCTTTTGTTGCCATTGCTGGCTCGTTTACTTGCTAATTGTTAACATTTCTATTTGTTGTTGTTGCTCACATTGGCTATTAATGTTTCAGCGTCATTATATTGTAGTTTTCCTTCATTGATAAGGTACACACACACACACACACACAAACACACCTTAACTGGTTGTGGTTGATTGAATTTTGGTAGCTCCGTCGATCGCAGTGCTCTTGACAACGCCTCCGACTGGGGTCAGAAGTCCATATCGAATATCTTTCTTTCAGCTCTCTTGTACGTAATACTACGTTATTAAATTTTATTGCTCAATTCTGTTGTATTCCTTGTTAAACAATCGCCCCGCTCTATACGGAACTTAATTATCGTGCAAATTTACAATGCTTCAATTTACGTATACATACATAGTCTCAATCTACCTGTTGACGTTCTTTGTGCTCTCTTGATGAATCACAGCTAATTCATTCAATCAGCTGAAAGAAAGAGTCAAGGTAAGACTCTCAGCTGTTTCTACCTAAAAGAGGTAACAGTTGATCTAGAATTTTAACAGAGAATTACATAACATTTCGGACTTTTAAATATACATATAAAGTCTTGAATTTTTCTATTGGCTTGCGACAGGGAATTCCGACATTATATAATAATGTTCACGTTAATATTTCCATATATGTATATTCATTTTAAGAATGAAACTTTTAAATATGCCAAGTATTTTAAATCAGACGAATAGTGACTGATACAAATGAAAATTTTATAAATCTTACATTAACGATTGAAAAACTTATATATACATAGTTAAAGGGATACAAGTGAAACTATAGCTATTGTGGAAACTATCATTCTGTTTTGTTTCTTATCGACCTTGCAAAATTTTGATTTATGATACAAACTTATGTGTAGTAAGTATAATTGAAGAAACACGAATTTTCTTATCAGATATTGTTAACAGGAAGCTATGAAATCGTTGTCATATCAGTATACTATCTACTAAATTATAGTATGATTTCAATATTTTTCAGATAATACCTACAAATGGAATAGGCAAAGTTCAATCCATTATTTGCTCGTGTTTACAGCAATAAGCGCAAAACCTAATAAAAAGTACATATACTTTTATTAGTATTTAACATTTAATTAGACTGTATGTAAAATTATTATTGGGTTTATATTTATATTCTTTTCATTGAGTACTTTCACTATAACCCACTTTTATGTGAGTCATATCAAATTTCCGATGTTGCTATGGGTCATTTAAAAACAAATGTTGCTTACACTCTACTTATACTTATTTAGTTATTATCGTAACAGTTTATGAGTCGAATCGTACTACAGCATATATGTATATTATATCATTACTATTGTTGAACTTTAGACTGTGTTGGATTTAGGTTTGAATCGAGCTAAACAAAGGCCAATCGAAATGTAATTGTATGTACAATATTCTAGTTTCTAATAGAATAAAGAAAATTTATAAAATAGAAAACAATTTAATTGTAATTACTCAAAAGCTACGTCAGGCCTCTATCTCTCACTCTATGTGGACTTTTGATCGCCGGTTCCCGCGAGTCTGCAAAGCTGATTAGCGGATTGTTCGGCGTTCAACGGGAAGAGACTGCAGGGAAATAGACTATAGATATTATTTATGTAAAATAAACGGGAGAAAATTCAATTGTTTCGAATTATCGAAAGTGAAACTCTATTAATAAATACAAATATCAATTTACTTAAGTGTCTTGATAAGCAGTAATATCGACTAATACACAAACTCACCACACAATGATAAGATTAGAATGTACGACAATATTAAGCAGGAATTTCTTTTGCATTGTGCTTCCACCTAAAATTGTTCAACTTCCATTACTTCTGCTTGTTTCTTCAAGGTTAGAAACACTGTTAAAACGATGACTTATCGAAGATTTGCCCATACACCAAAGTCCAAATAATTGCGGCATCTTTTGAATTCATCCAGTAAAGCTCGACGTCAACGTTAGCGCTTGTGATGTGGGTGTTCAAATTGGGAGATACCGAGAAGCAAATACATTGTTTTTGTTTTCTTCCAAGTATTTGTTTATTTTGGAGCTGATAACTGTAAATGAATTACTAAAATTCATGGGCTATGGAGAAATTAAACTTGTTTTCAAAAAGATCCACAACACACAATTGGATGTAGATCTTCAGCTCCGAGTCTAGTTTATCTATACTATCTCCTGGATTTAATGACAATCAGTCGCATTTCCTTGTTCATTAAAGTGCGATAAATTGATAAAGTTATTAATACGCTCCTCGTGGCTGCCCAATCAAGTAAAAAGTGCAAACACTATTCGATTAACTCACTTGTCAATCGAAAAACTTTTTTGGAGAGTGGTCATAATTTAATTTGTAAAATTTGGTTGCTTAAATTTTATTTTGTCTTTGAGGTCTTGATTTCGATTTGATTATAAACCGTTTAAGTAAATTAAGTAAATTTTAATGTTAATGTACCTACAGAAAGTCTAACTACCTTAACTCGGCATTGCCCGTGTCCCGAGTTTTAAAATTTACTTTGAAACGACTTGCTTGATTCCTGACTGCTTGTGACAATGTTTAAAAATTAAATTTGTGCTCAGTATGTTATATTAGTTATATAGTACCCTTATATAGTACCCTTCTTAGTGTTCCAATGATATCTTTATATTTTTATCCACTGTATAAAATCAAACTAAGGTGCGTTTCATAGTCATAATACACATTTAAAATGAAAATGGAAAATATCCGTTATTTTTTACATGACAACCTCCATTGCTCTTTGATTTTTTTTTTGATAATGATAAGACAGTTAGTCGAAACTATATTTCGATTAGTTTTAAATCATTTTTAACTAAAATGTCACACATTTCACAAATATTGGGCGAAAAAGGTAATAAAACGATTGACCAAAATCTCTCCAGTAGAATTGAGAGACACCAGAAAGGAAAAATTACTCCAATATAGAGATCAGCAGATGTTATTTTACGTTATATTTTTCTAGTAGTCCTTTCTAGTTGTCCTTTTATAATACTTCAACGTTATTAGAAATTGCAACTCTTATGTCACTCATGAGTAAATTGTAAATTTTAACAGAGATACATTTTTGATTCTGACAGGAATTTTTATATATTTTATAATAATGATATATTGTCTATTTTTTTTCTGGTTCATAACTATAAACGCAAATGAATGAGTGAATTTAACTACTTACCATTCCCGATATCTGAAGTCATCCCTTTGGTATATGAGTATTTCGGGCACAAATTTTTAAAAATATCAATCGATGATACCGCTACAAATTTCTCACACACCTGAAATTTTGCTCAACCGGATTTGAATGTCAAAATGGTAACGGTTCAGCAAGATACAGGCGCGAATGAAAGATGCCGGCCAAAGGATAAAATCCAGTCACTTAATATATATATAGTATTGTTAATCGTAATGGTAACCGCAACAACGTGTATTCCTGGCAACGTTCGGGCTTCGACTGATACCAGAGACAGTACCAACAGTCACTATGTAGCCTCCCATAATGCCACTTGATCAAGCTAACAAAATTCATTTAACTAAGCTAATACTAAAACCTCTCTGACTATATACCAAAAAAAAAAAAAACAAAAAAAAACACAGCAACTGACCTGGGGGAGTCGACATTAGAATTAGACTCGGAACAAAAGGAACAACAATGCTAGCCAGCCGCTTGGTTGGTTGACTGACTGACTGACTGGGTGGGTCAAATGAATGTTGCAACAGCGGCGCATGCTTTCTAAACGCCACCGTTTTTCCAACTATTGTGGTTGTTGTTATTGTCGTTATTGTTGTTGTTGTGGGACGCACCTTACCTGTACAAATATCCAGATAGAGATAGAAACAGAGCGACAGCTGACACCAGGCAAACGCGCCTTTTTAATGAGATGACCCCACCTAAACAGTATATAATACCCACATATGTATGAATGGATGTATGTATGTATGTAGAGGGCGCCACATGGATGTAAGTTTCTATATATGCTTGTTTGTGTTGTTGTTCTTCGGTTCCCATCGAATCGGGGTTGGCTCGGACCTCGGTTATAGCACATAAAATAACCGTTTATCATTGGATAGTCTCTTATATATCCTGTCATATCAATTTAATATGTATTTAACTAAATGGGTTAATGACTTGCCAAATGCATTCCTTAATTAAATTCATATGACAATTACAACTCTTATAAATGATATAATGGCGAATTGTTTAACATTTTAAAAAATAATTTCATTTTAACCATTATAAGTAACAAGAATCCAGGGAATAATATAGTGGGCCGATGTGAACCAAATTTAGTCAGCATATAAAATAAATATATGGATCAGCATACTAAATACATATAGTATTCTGTCGGTTTGGTTAAGCTGGCATAGGCCGATATATAATGTAACGTCCCCGGATCAAAAGATAATAGAACTTAATTTTTATTATATAAATTGAAATAAAATAATTATATTTTAATTTTAAGCCAATGATTAAAAATAATTTTTTAATATATTAAAAAGAATAATTTTTATTTATTTTTTTTAATTATGTTTATCAAATGAGCTGGATAAAACGAGCCTGAGATGCAGGAGTTAAATAATTTTTCGAGGTGCTTAAATTGTGGGAGCATCTCTCAAGGAATTAAATAACTCTACAACTTTTGTGTCCCTGTCAGACTGAAAACATTTCGGACCGCCATTTGATGTTAAATCAAAAAACAATTTCAAATTTAAATTTATAGTTCACAAATTAATTGAAATTAGTTTGTCACTGTTTATCATTTCATGTGTAATATATTTAAGTTAGGCTCTATAAACATATATATATATATAAGATAAAAACAAGAATATACAAAAAAGAGTAGACATTTTAAATTCAAGTTGTATTATTAATATTTATTTATTTTTTAAATTATCCGTTAAAGTTAATTAAGCTTCTATATACTGAACCTTTTTTTTAGTTATTGTTAGAAGATTTGACCAAAACTCTTGTTGGGTTGACTCTCGAAATTCATTACAACATTTTCCGCTATATTTACTAAGAAACCAATTTAAACTTAATCTCGATATTCAAAAGAGCTGAAAAATCTATTTTTTATTTAATAATAACTATTTACAATCGAAAATTCGAGTAACATTAATCTAACGCACTGAGGGGAGTCATTTTGATACTTACTTTTTCTACCTCACATCCCAACAATTTTTATATGCCAGTTTAATGTGTACTCTGACCGATGCTCTATAGCACACCTTGTTATAAAGCCAATCCTTAAAAGCATACGAATATGTATGTGAGCTGTGTATTTGTCGACACACCCATAGACGAGGAGACGTGCCAGTTTTCGCACCCCACAAGTTGCCCTTTTTTCCGACTTTGTTATGCCAAATGGCCACGCAAGGAGCTCGAGCAGGACCTCTGGCAGGGCAGGGATGATCCTGCGGTTACTAAAAGGGCGCGTTTCATATTAACACATAGCCAAATGTCAGTCTGACAATGTGTACCACATTATAACATAGCACACAGGGAACTTAGAGGGTTTGGCACCGAAGTGCCACATATTAACATTTCAACTCTTGCTAATTGAAAGTTGAACGCTCTTTCTACCTCATTTCTCATTAGTTCGTATTAGAAAATCGTGATCAAAGAATCTAATGATAAATCTATGAGATTTATAGAGATGATAAAGGATATTTCTTTATATAATTGTATGACAGAAATGCTAATTACCTTAATATAACTTGATAAAAATTTTTGTTCTGTAAAAATAATCAGTATCAATTCAAATGTTTATTCTGAATTTTTTACTCCTGCTACCTAAAAAAAAGTATAAGTATTCGTTGAAATGTGATATTCTCTCTAGTAGAGCATCTCTGATCCTATAAAGTTTAAATATTCTTGATCATCAACAGAGCCGAGTCCATATATAGCCATGTCTGTCTCCGTCTGTGTGATCGTTGAGGTATTATAGACTATAAGATCTAGAGCAATCAAATGTTATATTATGCTTTTGCTTTTAGCATTTAAAAATACATATATGTTACTAACACATCTATTAATTGAACATCTATTTGTTCCAAAAAATAACGGCTCGAAGATTTGATAAATATTAAATATTTATAGCTCCTTGAATATTTGGTTTAACGTGTCCTGTTAAATATATCAGATTCTGGCAAACTTTAACCGTTATGCTATCAAACATAATTTCATATTTTAAAATTTACCAGCGATATAATTTACAAATGTATGCAGATTGGTTATATAAAATTTAGTTAATCTCTATTTTGACGAAAAGGTCATGGAATGTTGGCCCAAACACACAAACAATAGCACCACACCTACCTAAGTGCGTGGGCGTGTTAACAACGCTGACCATTGGCTAAGCACCGGGCTTATATACTTCTATACTCACTTTGCTTTGTATAAGAGAACCATTTAGCTCATTGGCGCTCTTTGTTTTTTTGTTTTGCACATTAAATTGAGTTGTGGGTGCGGTATACGCTATCAATAAACTGTCAGTTAAATGCAGCTAAATAATTAATTTAAATTACGCAGCGCAACGATTTGTTTGTATATAATTAAAGTAACAAATTGGCTGACAAGTTTTTAAAGGCCAATTAACTGGGGAGAGAGATATAAAAACTAGATGTAAACTATGTCAATTCTGTTGGTTCCGTTGACTTTGGCTTTGGATCTGCCTCCGGCTCTGATTGGGGTGTCTTGGGTTTAATTTGTGGCGTTCCCAAGGAAATGGGCAGTCGGTCACCCCAGCGACTAACTTTGGCGCAGCTATACGCAGCTCTGCAATGTAAATTGAATTAAAAATAGTTTATAAAAGTAGAGACAACTGGGGATTCACATTGTGTGTACACTTACTTGCCGTGCTTGGAGGCTGTAAAGATGACCTCCTGCAAATTGCCACCTTCAGTGCATAGACGACAAATCGAATGCTTTGAGCGCACCAGAGTGGGACGTACTATGCGTGGCCATGTCCGTGAATCATCCTCAATAATGCCCTTCTTCAAAATGGCATAGCTATAGACTGAAGACTTGCGATCACCGGAAGATTCGCTGGTAAGACGCAGAGGCGCATATGAAATTTCAAAGTTGCAAGGCGTCCGATCCGCCAAATCATTGAGACGCGGACAGCGCAGATCATGTGGACACTGCAAGGAATGAGTATAATTATTATGTTAAACTGTCAACAATTGAAGAACTTACTGGAGCCAGTGTTTGACCAGCATGCTCATCTCCAGCGTGAAGCAGAAAACGTCTAGCCTCATTGACCAACTCGCTGCCGCGTCTTGTGCCCTCCTCCACGATGACCATGTAGCCTTCACATTTGCGCCACAGATTCAACAGGATTTCCTCTCGCTGCTGTTTGTCGGCCATTTCGAAGAGTGTATGCGATATGACAACCAAGTCATATTTCGTATCAATAGCGGGTAAGAATTGTCTATAGAAAACGTTGCGCAACTCAATTTGTTTATTCTCCTGTCCCTGCTGCAATATCAGCTCTGACAGCTCGTTCATCTCCCGTGACCTGTCCACATTGTAATACTCAAAGATGCTGTCACGCCAGAGCTCACTGGCCACCCATATGCCGGTGCCAATGCCGGAGCCAAAGTCAAAGTAGCTCCTTGGATTAAACTTCTTATCGCGTAACTGGAGCTCTGTGAGCACACGCTTCATTACTGCATACTCCTGGGCCGCTCTACCTATCGCATATACAATGGCCTCGTAGGCGCCGTATTCGATGCGCTTCCAGGCGTACGTCCGTTGATCCAAGCGCTTGTTGATCTCCACCTCTCGTTTACGTTGCCAACGCGCCGCCTCCTCGGGGCTGAGCGTAGCCAATCTGTCCAGTGACATCTTGGCGTTGATTTCCTCTACAATCAGTCGCTTTTTGTTCTCGATTTCCAATGTTGTTGGTGGCGGATGGCGGGATTTTATATAACGATTAAGCAATTCACTGTCACGTAGCACTTTCCTGACTGGATGATCACCCACAATCCGTTTCAGTGTGTCGCTCAGCTGCTTGGGCAGTTCAATGTGATTGGGTCTTATTACACCCGGATGTTTTCGCGGCTTTATAACTGACTGTTCCAAATCGGACAGCACAGCCGGCTCAACTGCAGCACTGATTTTGCAGGTGAAGCGCTGCAACAGGTGTGTGCTTGCCAGAAACAACCGTGGAGCAAGCATTGTATGTCCAGCCGTGTCTAG
Source organism: Drosophila phalerata (assembly GCA_951394115.2). Taxonomy (NCBI): domain Eukaryota; kingdom Metazoa; phylum Arthropoda; class Insecta; order Diptera; family Drosophilidae; genus Drosophila; species Drosophila phalerata. Next base: position 10,822,614 of record OX596008.2, read on the forward strand.
CTTAAAGAGTGAAGCCATATTTTAAGGACTTAATTCAACTATACAATAAATAACAATACGCAATCCATGCGGCCCACTTCGCAACAGTTCCACAAAAACAATGTTAAGCCCCAACGCTGCCACCCGGTCCAACAACTGCCACCCTGCAACATTTCACGATCCGGCAATATGTACAATGTTGGGTCAATTATAAAAATTGGTAACTTTAAAAATGTCTACCTATTTTTTTTCAAATTCTATATTTTTAATCTAGTTTTTATAATTTTTGCTGAGTTTTTGTTGGAATTTCCTGCACTTCTAAATATTTTTTCAGAATTTAATTTGTAACTTCCCTCCCCTTGGGCTAAAAGGCTTCAAGCCGTTAAATGTCTAGCTTTGTTTTATGTAATTTCGAAATTTAAATTTTCTTAAAAATATTTGTTAATTGCAAAGTTATTGCATTTTGAAATTAGCAATACCTACATTTAAATTATTGTCAGATTTAGCGACTTGGCGCCAGCTCTAGTTCCCTCTAAAACTTGGCAGCACTAGTGTGAAGGCTGCCACTCTGCCAAATTTTCCGCTCATAATTTGAACGGCTTTTTTCGTTTCACAGCACTTTACTGCGGAGCAAAATAAGCTGCTTATAAGCTGGTATTTTGGTATTTTAATCTCTTATCTAAAGATGAAAATAAATATAGATAAAAATTGTAATTGAATTATTCAAATATTATAAAATAAACTTTTTTATCATAGAAGAAAAACATCTATGCATTGGGCTTGCTGCTATTGTCGGATCAGCGTACCATGCCGGAATATGTCGCCGGCTCGTTGTAACTGGCAAAAAAAATCGTCTTCAAAAACATAAACAAAAATGTTTAGAAATAAATAAATTATGGACGAATACGAAGCGCAGGTAAGTCAGCGTCTGCATGCAATGCTGTGTAAATTCTTAAGCTTGTTGTAATTTCCAGTTGCTGGTGGTGAAACAGGCTTTACAAGTAACCACAGACGAGGAGCAACGCAGTGAATTGATTGCATTACAAACAAATTTGGAGGAGCTCCTGGCGCTGACCAGAAGCAGTGAAACCGAAGCTATCAATGATACAAACACTACACAGGCTACAGATGACCTTGACGATGAGCTGAAACGCTTCCAAAGTGAACTAAATGACTTGGAACAGAAGCCGGTAGATTCAAGAGATGAGCAGCAGCAATTGGAAGAATTGCGGGCTAAATATAATGCCATGTTGGGCGAAAAGTGCTCGGCACCACATGAGCACAGCTGGGGAGCCTTGAGCTACCACAATGCACTCATCTGTGGAGTGGACGACGAGTTAATTGTAGATGGCAATGGTGTTCTAGATGTTCGGTTGCGTGTCTTGTACACAAATCCCACGCATCGCGAGATGTTGCCCTGTAACTATTACCTGGAAGGGGAATGTCGATTCGATGAGACTCGATGTCGCTACTCTCATGGCGCTCTGGTGCCTGGAGCTGCCATTAGAGATTACAATGAACCGGATTTTCACAGACTGGCACGCAATTGCCCGGTGTTGGCCAAGTTACAGGATCGATTGTGGCATCGTGGTCGTGTGCTGTGTGTGAATTTTGTGGAGCAACAGTGTCGCGTTCGATTGGATGGTCAGGAGCACAAGGAACGAGAACGGGACTTTCCCTTTGAGGAGCTGTTTCCATTAATCAAGGAGCAGGATGACGAGTTGACCAGCGACAGCAGCGATTCAAATGAATCAAACGAAAGTGATGGAGAGAATGATTCCGATATGGATGATCTTGAAGCAGCGCGACAGACGCGTATGGTAGAGTTAAGCTTGTTTACATTCAAACCGACCGAAAAGCTGGGAGCTTGGGAACAGTATACTCGCGTAAGATTCCAAAAACCGGTGGACAAGACATTCAAGTAACTTTTAATCATTTGAAATGCAGGGCATAGGTTCCAAGCTGATGGCCAATATGGGCTACATACACGGTACTGGACTCGGATCAGACGGTCGTGGCATTGTGACGCCGGTTAGCGCACAGATATTACCACAGGGTCGATCCCTAGACGCCTGCATGGAGCTGCGTGAAGCGGCAAACGGTGATAAGGATTACTTCAGTGTCGAGCGCAAGCTAAAGCGTGCCCAGCATCGCCAGCAGAAAGCTAATGAAAAGGCCTACGAACGTGAGTCCAAACGCACAGATGTCTTTGCCTTTCTCAATGGCAGTGTGCTAGGAATCAGTCATCAATCGGATAACGCCGCCAAGAAGACAAAGACCAACGATCTGCAACAGCATTCCAACAAGACTTTGAATGTGGAGACAGTGCGCATTGCCGATGACATACGTCGCAAGCAGCGGGACATTGCCAAGGTGCAGCAATCACTAGCCCGTAATATCAGCGATGTCCAGCTGCAGAAACGTCTCCGAGTGCAGCTTCAAACCCAGCAACAGGAGCTGACCACGCTGCAGGCGCAGGAGAACAGTCTTAACAAGGAGCAACAGTCGCGTAAAAGCAAGAATAAAATGTTTGAGTTTTGAATACTGTTTTTGTATGAATAAACTGCCTATTATATATGTTCATCTCAGGCGAATTTCAAATATTTTTATAGGAATAACTAAAACAAATTATGATTAATTTGTTATTTGTGTTTTATGTAATATTTTGCAATTTTTAAAATACAATTAAATTTTTTCTAATTTAAATTTATATTATTTTCTTAGCAACTAAATACAAACTAATAATAACATGCATTTTAATTAATATTGTATGTTTCTGACAGCAATAATAACAATAACTATTATGAAATTAACTTTTGGGAGATGCTTATGAAAAATCAAGTTGGATTAAATATTTGAAATGTTTTTGCTAGAAAGCAAAAATAATTGAATGTGAAATTTTGTTCAGTTAATTTGAGTATAATTAAAGTGAGGATTAACATTGCGGACGTGTGTTTTATTAATATTAAGTAATTGCACTACAATATTGCCTCAGCTATGTTGTGTGAAAATTTCAGCTTCCTAGGTCTTATGGCTTGAGCTGTGCAATGATTACAGATTTCGGGATTTAAAATTTTTTTTAGATGACAAATGTACACGTATTTAGTCTTTAAAATTACTTATTTTTGGAGTTCTTAATTTTTATTGTTAGTATAATTTCTAAAAATTCTTATAATTTCTAAATGCCAGACTCTAAGCCTCTTAAATTTTAAGTCTAAATGCTGCCAAAGGCTCCCGCCGTAAGTACGGCTGTCATATACTGCTCCAACAGAGCCTGGGCCAAATGAGAGCCGTTCTCTACGGCCAGTGCATAGGCCGTGTCTCCGTTCTCATTGCTGGCACTGAAGTCCAGATCTCTGGATAGCAATTCATTGCAGGTGTGTGGATGATTCCCTGCTGCCGCATACATTAATGCAGTATTGCCCACAATGTCCATGTGCGTCCCACTGGCACCACGGTCCAGAAGGAAACGCACAATTTCATTGTGTCCTCCAGCGGCAGCAAGCAACAGTGGAGTGACCATATCTGGCGCCAGACTATTCACATTTGCACCAGCGGACACAAGTAATTGCGTTGAGACCATCTGTCCATAGGATGCCGCCCAGTGCAGCGGTGTAAATCCGTGTGAATCCTTGAAATCAATATGCTGCTGCCGAAGCAGTTCGGCTTTCACCTGTTCCTCCGTTATTTCACCCTGACCGGCGCGCTCGTGAAAGGACAGCGACACCTCCACTGGACAAAAAGTGGCTTCCGTATTGCCACGCTGTAGATTCGTAAGGACCGTGGATTGGGGGCGATATGGCAAAAAGGCGCTCTTGCGCTTCATGGAATTGGCATCCAGCAATAGACTTGACCCATGCAGAGTGGAAGATGAAGGAGCATGCACATGGGAAGATCTCGAGGGCTCATCATCCTCGGAGTTTGTGCTGCTTTGCAGTTTGCTTGACGGCGCAACCATTTGTTTAGCCTTGTGATTATACTTTCACATCAAGTTAATCAATTAATTATTCATAAACAAAACACCTTTGAACTGAAAAAACAAGTTTGTTGTTATATTTATTGTTGGGACTATTTATTTCCCAAGTCTCGCTCAGCTGTTGGGTATTTTATGTTTTGTCTAATCAGCTGATGATACAGCAGTTCAAACAATGCGCTTGTTCATCACTTTAGCATTTGATTATTAAATATACTTGAATAATAAGTAAGAGTAAAATAATTTAATTAAAAACACAACATAATACTAAATTATTTAAAAGAAAATAGTCGCAAATAAAGTTTTAGCAGTGCAACTGTTTTTAGGGATGGACTTCACTTCTAAATTGCCCAATGCTTGTGTATCGATAACAAAATTACCCAATTGCTGCTGCTGTTTGTTTTTTGGTTGTTTGTTTTTTCTTTAAATATTTTTTGATTAGCATATTTTATTATGTAAATATATATTTAACTGATTCATTAGCACTTTCTGTGTCTGTGTGCTTGTTTCATAACAGGTTTTATTGTGGCGTAGTTAGACAGAAAATCCACCCTGCACCTGTTGTACTGCTTTCAGTGCAAGCCTGCGTTTTGGGCATTTTTTTTTTGTGCCCCTTTAACATTGAGGAAATTTTTTTGCAATTCAATTGCGTCGAATTTTGGACCCACGAACACAACAGAGAAACAGACGACTGGAAAATGGGAAACAATGCGAGTACCAAGGCCGATGCGGATGGAAGCGAACCACCGCTGGATGGTGGGAAACATAAACAACAGCAACATCATCACAAATCCGGCTCACAACAACAGCAACAAGCATCCAACAGCAACAACAATGGAAGCGATGCTGTTGCTGTCGGCAATAACAGCGGCAGCAACAACAGTCTCAAGGTGCAGTCACAAACGCAAACAATGACAAGATCGGCGTCGGGCGCAGATGTGACGGAAAAATACTTGACACAATTGGTGCCAGTGGACAGGCTGGCCGAAATATTGAAGGAGCAGACGAGTGCCAAGTACGGCATTAATGGCATTGTGTCAAATGTTTTTGTGGTGAGTAAAGCCCATTAATTACCTGATAACACATTTATAGTTTGCTTAACAAATATATGTACCTATGTATTTCTATGACGCACGCACACAGTCTCAAGTCTTTCCACAATATACGGATTTGGGTAACCGTCTATTCCAATTGATGCACGTCAACTCGAAGGCAACAACAAAACATTTGGGTACTGTCGCCTTTCGACAACAATGCGAACGATTTTTGGGCATCATGGATGATGCCAAGGTTCTGGAGAGTTACATCAAGATGTATGCCCAGGATGATAATCCCGATTTTATAGATAAAACAGGCGTTACGCGACTTCTGCACATTTGCTATACGATTGCCATGCAGCACTCGGGGAATGCAGTGCTTTGCACAGCGATAAATCGCACATTTGGCTCGGTGACCAAATCGATATTCTTTAGCCATGATAGCCTCAGTTTGGGCTTTGTTTGTCGCTGGTTTGAACAGAATCTAATACGTCTGGTGCTGCTCGTGCACAAGTATTGTGTTCATACGCTCTCAACGGCGTATCGCGGACTGGAACAACAATCGCAATCGTGCGGCATTGAACTACAAACTCCGGTACTGGAGCAACGAAATCCATTTACAGCAACGGATGCCACAGATAACAGTCTGGCTGTCAGTCAAATTGAGTCACTTATGCCACTCTCACAGGCCTGGCTATTGGCCGGTGCCTTGCCACCGCTGTACTCGAAGCCACAGACAGTTGCGCCACCAAATAGCAGCAACAATGTCAGCGCCTCGACAGCTGTGCAGATCTTTAAGGAGAAACTATCAATGATGCCATCGCACTGGACACTGCTGTACGATTCCAATGAGCATGGTGTTGGTGCTAATCGATTTTTGCATCATGTTCTTGGCTATCGCGGACCGACGTTGGTCCTGCTTCACACCAAGGATGAGCAGACCTATTGCATTGCCGCGCCCAGTGAGTGGAAGGAGACGCATCTGTTTGTCGGCGCCGAGGGCAGCTGTGTCATTCAGCTGTTGCCAAAGTAAGTACAAAATAAGTATAGCTTACTTATATAGTATAAGAGTATATTGTATTCAGTGCACTGTATCTCAGGAAAATAAGTAGTAAATTAGGTGTCTTTTAAATAAGTGAACTTGCAACAAAACAAAGTTTTGATCATAGTATATTTGTTATTTTTTCAATCTTAAATTTAATATATTGACCGTTTGAATGCAATGTAGGAAATATAGTAATAATGTCTAAGTAAAATCATATATAGTCGGGAAATCGAGAATAGCGCACATATTTGTTTTAAATACAGATTAAAACTCCAATAGAAACAATAGTAACTCTTAACCGGAATTAACCGATTGATATTGGTAACCGTAACTTAAGCTCAAACCAAAACCAGACTCAGTGTACCGAAACGTACGTAAAAAAATCGAGATTATTTTAACCGAAATATACGAGTCATGTATAACAGTTAATTGCGGTTTATTCAAGCATTTAATTTAATTATTTTGATAAGAGGTAATCATCGCTTTTTTTTTTTAACTATTTTGATTTTATACACATTTGAAAAATGAAATTATTAAATTGTTATTTTTTTAAAAACAGGGAATATTTTTTCATACATTAACTTTTTTATCACATTTCTACCATTTATTTTTAATTTCTTTTTAACCGAAATCATACCGATATTTCGAAACTGAACCCTTCAATTCGCTGGTAACGGTTACAAAACCTTGATATACAGGGGTGCCACAAAAATCGAAACCAAACGAAAATCTTTTAAAAATGTATGGTGATTTGGGAGATTTTCGGTTGGTTTGAGATTTAATACGCTGGTTTTTTTTTAAACTTGAATTTGTTCCATCACTTTTGCAGATTTGTGATACTGGAGAAGAAGCCCAATATTTTGTACCTTAACACCAGCATACGCGGCTATCCAAAAGGTCTGCGTGCTGGAGCTGATCCACGCAAACCCATTATAGCGGTCGATGAGCATTTCGAGAATGTGGACTGCAAAGGAATCGCTGCTGGCCTTATGTCCATTGAGGTAATAATCACAATTGCTTAAAATCAGTATTAATATTGTATATTTCTTGGTACATTTATATATATGCAATAAGCCTTAGTCAACACAGTATATATATTTATATATATGTATAGTATAAAAATTCATAGAGATATCTATATATATATGTATGTATATCGCATATATACTCATAAACGGCAAAGTTGTCTCCAGTCTAAGCATTTAAAAACCACACATTTCGAGCCGCTGTTAAGTCAATTTTAAACATGATGTGAAACTTAACATTGCGGTGCAAATGTGTATGTGTACAACATTAAATTAAGTCTACGTTTCTCCAAAAAAAAAAAAACACAACAACAACAAAATGTTACCAACAACAAAAACTGCTCTGCATTTCAGGTTTGGGGATGCGGCGATAAATCATCACGCGAAGTGCAATTGGATATTAAGAAATGGCAAATTAAGGAAGCGGAACGTCAGCGTACGGTTAAATTAACAGCCGCCGATTGGATGGATCATCCGGATCGTTATCTGCTCGAGCTGGGCGGCAGGCAGAATTACAACAATTAATTGTTATAGTTATTGTTGTTATTATTATTGCTGAATGCAAATTCTGCGTGTATTTGATACGAAAGCAATCGGTGTGCCTTGAAATTGAAGCGCGCTGAAAATTACGGGGAATATTTTTAAAAATTTATATATGCTGGAATTGATTATTATTCATTTGTTCACGCGCAGCACGAGATGATTAAACACTGGACTGAATTTGTTTGTATTTTGATGTTGATTATTAGTTTTCTTTCGTTTAACCGCAATTTGAAATTGATTTCGATTGATATTCTTTTGATGTAACCTTTCCAATGCCATTTTAATTGTTCTTGATTACGTTTATGCATGTACTTAAAAACAAAACAAAAATATCGTCCTTGTCTCCAGTTCTGTATTTTTTTTTAATATTCTTGTGTCCTCTGCTTTTGCAATTTTAAGTGTCAGGTAATTACGTTTTTTTTCCTTATTTTCTTTATATTTTCCTTGACTTTCTATTTGTTTTAATCTTTAAAATGCAAGTATTATGAAAAGACATAAAAAATTCTTAGTATACAAAAATACAATAATAATAAACATAATCAAATGTTGCACAAAAAAAAATGGCAAATCTTTTTATGGCTGGGTAATAATTTCGTGGAAACACAGCAAATTTAATGGGGCTTATCAGTCAAGCACTTTAAGGAGCTATCTTATATGGTTACGATTCTTTATATTTTTATTTTTTTATCTGATGGCATGGGTTTGATAAAAACGGATGCCTAATATTGTCATGGGTTATCAATACAAACGAGTTCGTCTATGTATATTGGAAATGTTTTGGGTAGATTCAAGAATATAGTTCTATTGGAAATACTGCTAGCATTGGGTTATAAATGGTGATATGCAATTTAAAAAAATGGAAGATTATTTAAATTAATTTTAATGAAAAGCCTAAACTTTAAGCTGACGGTTTTTGTTTGCTGTTTACAAGATATGAAAGCCTCTACTAAATTTTTTGTTTATTGTAAAATACTATTGTCCTCATACTTGAATAAAATGATATGGTTTTCCTACTGGAAAAATTTAAGAGCAGCTCTGATTGCATTATAAAAGGAATGCATAACAGTTTTTATATAAAATATTTTGATGGACAAACGAATTAATGCAATTTCCAAAAGCAACATTAAAGCAATAAATTGAACAAAATAATTGCAAAAGTTAAACAAAGAATATAATAAATTTGTGCATAAATGAATGAGTAAAAAAAAAAACTGTTGAATAGCCAATGATAAAAGCATAAAATGATAAAAAATAAATACATAATTGAAAAATGTTTGCATAATTATATTATTGAAAATTACATTTGTTTTACAATATATAAATATATGTTTTCAATATAAGTTACGCCTTTTTCTGACCGGCAGTCACATAATTCACAATCGTTTGCTTTAAGGGTATGTATCAAATTGTTCTACGAGTACCGAGCACGGATTATTACTAGCCTAATGAAAGTACCAACTACTGACGGCAATATAGCAAAATTTACTAGCATATATCTAACTGCATGCTGCATTTTGGGTATATAGTATACATGTATAGCTGTTGTAGAACTTCTAATTGTCTAATTGAATTTTTGAAGTTGAATGTGTGTAAAACATTAGAGCCTAATCTATAAATATAAAAACCTTTCGTTGCCCCCTCGTTTAGCATACATACATATAATGAAGATTCTTTGGAATTATATGTATTTCGTGTAAAATATCAATATGTGTATATGCAGCTAGGATATATGCTATAATATGTGTATATATATATATATATAAATCATTTGGTGCTTACGCAACCAAAAACTAAGGCCACGCAATTTAAAAACTCCCAATTTGATTGGGTTGCCGAAAAACGAACAGTCGATAGTTAATATGTATGTATGTATGTATGTATATGTGAGTATTTGAAACTAATTATGTAGCTTATTAACAAAAAGGAATTGTTGCGTTGCTAATTGAATTGAACTTGATTGATAGGTATAAAGTGTGGGATAGAAATCATAAATATCGTTGCGGCAACATTGTTTGGGTCTAGGTGATGTACTCTCTGTCGCGACGACGCCTCGTTGTGGATGCAACAACCACAACTGGCATCTGTTCTACATTATCTGCATTTTCTATGTCTATGTCGTCGTCGTTGTCGTCAACGTCATCCTCATCGTCCTCGTCGTTATCATCATCGTCGTCATCGTCTTCATTGTCATCATCCCCGCCCGTTGAATTGGACCACTCGGATGCAGTTTGATTGCTGCACGTGGCGCTAAATTTCAAACTGCTTGACATGCCAAATGAAACGGACAGTGATGCACTCAGCGATGAGGCATTCAAATTTTGACTAACTTCAACATCGTCCCCATCCTCGAGTGCATCAATCGGCTGATGCTGTTGCTGATAACGTTGTCATCTGCCCGCGCCCAGCAGCAGTGCATAATCATCGTTGGACTCGGGAATCGGGGCTGCCGCTGAGGCACCTGTACGCGCCTGCAGGAAATTGCTGACGCCCGCCTGAGGCGGACCAATGCCGACCACAAAGTGCTGTTGATCCCGTTCGCGGAGATGTTGATGTGTATCGCGTTGACGCGTCGATTGTTTCAAATTGGAGCCCGGCAAGTGCAGTTGTTGTTGTTGGTAATTGTTGCTATTGCTATTATCACCAGTCGAATCGGCGCCTGCTATGGGAAATCGAGATGGGGAATGATGAGTTTGGTGTTCGGTCAATGTACCCAACTGCCCAACATTAACGGGCACAATTAAACGGCTCGTCGTGGCGCCATATGTCACATTGCGGTTACCTGCTTGTGTCGAGCTGCTTCCAGGCGACGACTCATCCTGCCGTTTGCCAATTAAGTACTCGGATTCGCTGCTTGAGCGTCGTGGACCACGTGCCAACGGCTGATATGTGCTGCGACCCTGAAAACGGCGACTAATTGAACTGCTAACCACACCCAAGTGCTCCGTGACATCTTCTTGCATGTCAGAGATGTCCATCATCGAGAGAAACGCTCGACACCAGCTGTGATTAGGATTATTCCAATACTGCGGCGAATTAATATGGAACGGATGATGCGGAAAGCTGTAAATGTGCGCCACGGCAGCAATAAACATCTCAATGCAAATGAGAAAGTTCTACAAATAAGATATGTAATTGGAGATCTCAATTATACAAATTCATCATCATATACTCACTTGCAGCATGGATGCCAGATTGGCATCACCCACATCTGAGCCGAAAATATCTTTAATTACGCCATAATACACAAGTGCATTCAGCAACACACCTTGGCTGTTTCAAAATGAAATTACTAATTAGATTTCCAATTGAGTTTAAATTACAATTTGAGTTAAACATACAAAAACGAAAAGAAAACCACAGCCTTAATGCAAAGAAACTTTGGTATGGGCTTCATTGGCTTTAGGTCCTCCTTGTTGGCCCGATAGAAGAGCACCAGACAATACATGGCCACAAACTGTGAGATGTTATTGATGGACACAATGTAGGGAAACGCGACATTGCCAGCAAATTCACCCTCGCCATAAACGCCGCACAGTTCGCAAATGCTGTATGTATACATATAATAAATAAGTTAATAATTAATTTGTAAATGAGTTTGTTTTACATTCCACTGATAAGAAACTTGCTGAGCAGCCTCACAAGTTCAACTCAAAGTAAGCCTCAATTTCTGTTTTAAATCAAAGTGTGCAGCTGCATTTGAAAAACAAATCAGTGTAGACACGTTTGTTGAGCTGAATTTACATAGTATTTACAATTTATAGCAATGAGTCATGTTTATTAAAATTAATTAAAGTGATATCCGAACTGTAGCTCATGCACATTTGGAGTATTTTTGTTAAATACATAAATAAATACAATATGAGTAATAATAAAAAAAGAAGGGCTTATACACGGAAGCAAAAACTATGAAAATTATAATAATTGAACTTTCTTTTGAAATTCTTTTTAAATAATAGTTTACCAAGATGGTAAACATCATTGGAAATAAGTTTAAAAGCCTAAATAAAAATAAAATATTGTTTATTTGGAAATTTTATAATTTCTTAATTTCTTAATTTCTTCTCAATTCTTTTATAATTCCATTTGTCTCAGATATTTTTACTGCTTTTTAGTTGTTTGATTTGTTTGGTTGAACTTTGGCTTTTTCATTAATAATTGTCAAAGTTATGATAGAGACCTAAGCAATTGAACTGTCCGTTAAGAATGGAATCTAACTTACACTGAGATAAATGTGGTAATGGGTCGCACCACCGTATACTGTAAGATGCCGTGCTTGCAATTGTGGATGAACTCTCGACCCATGAGCCAGGGACGAATGCAGCAGAGTGGAAAGAAATGATGCACCTGCGGCTTGTACTGCATTGTCGCCTCCAGATCCATGTTGAGATTCAAATAATGCAGCAAATAAACCATGAAATTGTAGATTACATACGCTTCATAGCATTCACGAAATGAGTCCACGTAGATTGAATGCTTTGGAAAGAACAGACCAATCCACTGCAAAAATAATTACAATATTTGAATGACATTTGCCGATAACGTGAAGATAAGATTTCAAATGTTGCTTTTCGATGCCAACGGTTTCGATTTCGATTTCGAATTCGATCGTTGACCCACTTACCGCATTCAATGCATAGATGGGCACCATCCACAATATGCGTATGATGTGCTTTTGCAATATTGGCTTTGTGAAATGTATGACGTGTTGTATGATGTGCCAAATGGAAATGGGCACGGCGGACAGCACAAACAAGCCGCCAATGAGTATAAGTTGATCCCTGCGCTGAAAGCCATCCTTAACAGAGTAAAAAATGAGCAGGGGCACAACAATGATGGCAAAGATAACGTAGGTAATTATCAACAGGGGACGTATCCAAATTCGCCAATCTTCGCAGAAGCGTCGCACATCAAGGCGGCACATCCCGCTGTCTCGATTATTTATGTTTTTGTTTTGAAGAAACGATTTTAATTTTGCTTTCGTCACAAGACAAAGCCGCAAAGCAGCAGCAGCAGCAACAGCAAAGACGACGTCGTTGTTGCTATTGTTTGTTGTGTTTCTTGTTGTTGCCGCCGCCCCGTTATTGTTGCTTATTTTTTTTTCGTTTGTAACGTTTCCTCGTTGACTTTTACATGGCGTTGTTCAGACACCCACGTACTGTTATTAAGCACATATCACACATGTTGGTTTTGCTTCTATGACAAACACACAACAAGAAATTTAGAAATTTTAGTTTATTTGTTAACTTTTTTTTCGTGATTTGTGTGCAGCGACCAGTGTTACCAACTTTGTACAAAAACAAATAGCTGTTTCTGGCTGGGAAACAACCGGAATATAGCTGAAATTGCGATGTAAAACAGCTAAAACAAAACTAGCCAGCTTTTTTAGCACCGGCCGAGACCAAGTCGGAACAGCTGATTTATAAATGTAGTCACAGTGCTGCCAACTTGTTTCAACAAAAGTTCATCTTTATTTTATCTAATTTCGAATTAAAATATTTTAAAACTAAATATTTTAATTTTGCGCCATTTGCAGATTGTGATCATTAAACTGCATGGCAATGTTGTCAACTGTCAAATTCCCACAGATTTTTCGTAGTTTTTCAACACTCTGCAGTTGCTATCGCCGCCGTCTGCGATAAATGTGCTGTAAGAAATACCCCCGTCTTATCGCAAACGACAAATTCCCCTCTAACCTAAATAACAAAAATTCCCTTGGACTTTTATCGTATATGTTAGTTTAATTACAGATTATAGAATTACATATGTATATGCATATGTGATATAGATAAAAACATGATAAAAGCTATTAAACATATATAGTATCCTTTAAGCTGCTGTTACGATTCAAAAAGAGTATCGCGTCAATTTGAGTTTGGCTGCCAGTTAGCATGAAACGCTTATTGTAATCATAAATCTGTTCACGCAGAACCTTCTTGAAATTCAAATTAACGACACCAGGAACGCCCTGATATAGGGTTGCCAAGTCGCGCAATGTACCATAGATGTGACCCATTTTGTTCCACCAATCAATGGGCGATTCATCCAGTTGCACAATAACTTCGTTGCGATAACGCTTGAGATCAGTTTCCACAGTGCTGTCCGCATCCCGTTTTGGTGGACTTGGTATCTCTGCCACATCGAACAGCAGTTCCAGTTCTAAACAAAAGATTATTTTTAGATAAATCAAACTATTGATTGTTATCAGACAAACTCACTTGACTTTTTGGCGATGTTTGAGCCATTATTGCCAGATTTGACATTTGGTTCCGATTTAATGGTCACCGTTGGAGTGCTGCTCACGGATGTGGTGGCTGCCACCTCGCCAGCTGAATCACCACTTTGGCTATCTGTGCCCGCCGATCCGCCGAACGTCTTGTTGTATTTCTGTGTCAGCATTCGCACACAGCTGTCAAAGTTATCAATTGTGGTCAGACGATGGAAACGTGGATCCAACAGCGCCGCGCTGGTCAACGTATCATTCGCAATGATGTGTGTCTGGAGCACAGTGGCAATTGTGCGTTTAATATTCATCATTAGGGGCTCATCCTGCTCAGCAATGCCCAGCTTCTTGATCAGTATCTTTGATGTAATCGGTGATAACATGCTGCACAATGGCATATCCTCTCCACGCAATGTATCCAATGCAATCTAACAAATTATATATGGTTATTGGATTTGTAATTCATTAAGGTTCAGTTGCTGTGACTTACCACTAGTGCACTGAGTGCTTCGGTCACTGTTTTGGCTGTGATAACCAATTGATCCATGTCCTCGGACCACGATATCGATTCGGCAAAGAACTTGAGCAGCTCATAGAGTGTCCATGGGAAGTTCTCGTTGTATGACGGCAGCTCTGCCACCTTGGAGCTGATCTCAGCCGAATGACGCTGTATGATGTCCTTGACCTGCTCCAATGAAGCAGCCACATCCTCCAGCTCAAAGACGCGTCGCAGACACTTGTCAATCACCGAGACATAGCAGAGCACAACGGGTATATCTGTATATACGAAAGAAGAGATTAGATTACAAAATTACTGATAACTGAAAGCGTTCTAAATAACAACTACTATTAAAGCAACATATTCTTATTAATTGTGAACCACAAATCTCTAGAGATTTTAATGATACAAATTATTAATTTACATCAAATTTACTAATTTTATTTGAATTTGTATATTACTTTTGGTTAGCTGCTATTAGTTGATGTTAAATATAAAAAATAAATAAAAACAACCCAATAAATGTTGCTGGCATCTTTTTGAAGTCACAAAAATTAAGCAATTTTGCCATATTTTATGCATTTAAAATGCTTTTATGAAATTCAATAAATTAATGAAAATCTCTTAATACCGAAAATTAGAGTTTTTTTTAAAACAAACCCGATAATCCTATATTTCTTCTAAAACCAATACAAATACTTGTTAAGCTGATTGCGTTTTGTTTTCGAATGTTTGCAACAAATTTTGAATACATTTTTTACTAAAGTCTTAAATGTAAAATTATATATAATTTAATTGTTATTTAATATTATAAATGCAATTTGCCCGTTGTATAATTTAATTAATTTCTATTCGATTGTGTTTATTAAATAAATGAATCAAATATCGGTTCCGGTAAGTCCTTTCGGTAAAAGTTCCCTTTCGATAAACAAAGAAAATAAATGTTAAAATGTAAAAAAAATATAAACAACTCTGTACGTTATTTATCGAGATAATAAAAATAATAAAAAATTATATACATCCAGAAAGCAACAACTGCATCTTAAAAAATAATATATTTCGGAGACGGTTGGAGGTACTTAAAATGAAACGGTTAAGGTAGGTAAACGTTGCCGTTACAAATATTATAATTTTATGGGCAAATAAATGAAATACATTTGAATTGCACTCACGCTTCTCCTTGAGATAGGTCTGGAGTAAATCCTCCTCGTCGTCATAGTTGACAATGGCCAGTGTGCAGTTGGGCAAGTAGAAATCGGTGAGCAGATCATCGAATGAGACGTAATCGGTATACTCGATGGTGGCATAGATGACACTGCGCACACATTGGGTCTCATCGCTCAAGTAATGATGATGGATGGTGAGGAAGCGACGCTGCTCCACATTGATCCAGTGCTCAAAGGCCAGGGAATAGGGCTTCTCGGCGGTGAATTCTCGTGTAAAATCGCCCATTTCCAGAAACTTGGATGCATGCTGCTCCGTTATGAGCTCGTCAATCTTCTGTGGCATTGGCAGCGTTGGCAAGTTGCCCATGGCCAGACGTATAAACTCACTAATCCCGAGATCATACAGGGTCTCCACATTGCGCACATCTCGCACAACAATGTCGGCCAATGCCTCTGGTAAATTGGTAATATAGCTGCGTCCCTGACTAACTCCGGTTCCCTCCTCATGCTTGATATTGCTGCGTGTGAAATGCATTGTTCCGGACGCAGCTGTACTTTTGCGCTTACGGGAATACTTAAGCTCGCGCGGCTCAATGCTAATGGTGCGATCCTCCTCCTCGACCAGATTGTCAGCATCATCATAGGTCAATGGCACCATTGTCTCATAGAGCATTGTCTGCGAGGCGGCATCATCTTCGGCCTGCATGGCAGCAGCCGCAACAGCCGCCTCGTCCATCTCCTCATCCTCGTCATTCTCGTGATGATTGCGATTGTTGATGAACTCCAATTTGACGCGACGCGACGAGACGTTGCGCTTGGACAGCGGCGGATGATTGAGATTGCGTGGCGTCTTGCGTGGCGGCACTTGGATGTCGTTCTCGGCGCACAGGGCCTTGAACAGATCCTTGTGACGATGCTGCAGATGCGCCCGCAAATTGGTCGTATTGCCATGGTTGGTCAACACCTTGTGGCATTTGATGCATACCACATTCTGCTTGGTAATTACCTCGTCATTATCGTTCGATGGAAAGCCAAAATAGCGCCAATAAACGCTTTTCATTTTGGGCGAATAGAGCTTGGAGAAATTCAGTTGCGAGACATCTTCGTATTTGGCCTCAACAACCATTGGAGATGGGGCTACTTCGTCGTTCATTTTTTGATATTTACGCTTCTGATTGATATCTGATTACCGATGCCACCAAAAAAATAAGCGCGCAATTTCTCGATTATAGATAGTCAGTTCAATAGTCAATAGTTTTTTTTATCTGTATCAGAAAGTACAGTTCAGAGTTGCCACGCGACACTGTAGTCAATCGATAAGGCAAATGCACGCATTAAATGCAACTAATGTGCTTAAATTATTATTTTCTTATTTTTTTATCGTCTCACGAATAATTCTAGTTGCGCGTTTGACGTTTATAAAGTGTTCTGCTGCATTAAATTGTAAACTGTCTGGAATTTTTTGTTAACACTGATTGCATCACCAATCGATAGCTGGGGAAATTTAAGCGGCAGCACCAAGGGAAATTTGATGTGGGATATTTGTTTTAATACTGTATGCCCATGACGTGAAGTTGGCTGCGATTTCCTTTTTGATTCGTTGTTGGGTAGCAAAAGGTGTGTGAATTTTTATAACGCACAAAATTAATAAATTTAAGCCAATAATGATACTGTAAATTAAGCAAATGATGGCTCTAAAAATGCAGCATGGGTCCGACTATGACATGACATGGAAAAACATGCGGAATTACAATTAAATAGTGTCTAAATGATGAAAATATGCGCTAGCCACGTGGTGTACACAGCGCGCTTAGTTGGTTATAATCCAAAAATACTTATGTGTTTGTGTTGTCTCTTTCCTGCAGCTAATCTAAACCGCCAAGATGGGTAAGGGTAATAATATGATTCCAAACCAGCATTACCACAAGTGGTGGCAGCGACATGTGCGCACCTGGTTCAACCAGCCGGCTCGCAAGGTCCGCAGACACGAGAACCGCGTCAAGAAAGCCAAGGCTGTCTTCCCCCGCCCCGCCAGCGGACCCCTGCGTCCCGTGGTGCGCTGCCCCACCATCCGCTATCACACAAAATTGCGTACCGGTCGCGGTTTCACCGTCGAGGAATTGAAGGTTTGTCTGCTTGGATTTGATTTTTGTGTACAACTCAAATGAATATCATTGAACAATAATTAAAAATATAGGGTGCTGGTCTGAGCTTTGCCTTCGCCAAGACCATTGGCATTGCTGTCGATCGTCGTCGCAAGAACAAGAGTCTGGAGTCGCGTCAACGCAACATTCAGCGTCTTAAGGAATACAGAAGCAAACTGATTCTGTTCCCCATCAATGAGAAGAAGATCCGCAAGGGTGAATCGACTGTTGAGGAATGCAAGCTGGCCACACAGCTCGTGGGTCCAGTTATGCCGCTGAAGAAGGAACAGCCCGTGGTTGAGTTCCGTGAGGTTACCAAGGACGAGAAGAAGTTCAAGGCGTTCGCTACTCTGCGCAAGGTGCGTTTCCATTATTATTAATGTCTTTAAAGATTTTCAATTAATTGTTTTTTTTTTTATTATTATTTACAGGCACGTACTGATGCTCGCTTGGTTGGCATTCGCGCCAAGAAGGCCAAGGAGGCAGCTGAGAGTGAGGAGGGCAACAAGGCCGATGCCAAGAAGGCAAAGAAGTAAACTCCAACTAGAGCTGATAATTCTGTCTACAATAACAACAACCAGAATAAAATTTTAGTTTTTTCATAAACATGAAATCTTTGTGGTTGTATTTAATTGTAAATGGAATAACCTACAAACTCTTTAAGCTATCAACGTAAGCTGAGCATCTGCTCTATATATTCTGTTTATTCGCTGAATAATCTTCAACAGCTGCCACAATGTCAATTGGAACGTGTTCTTCACACTCTGTCCACAAAGATAAGCGAAGAAGATCCATTTTTGCTTTGCTCTTGTGCAACATTCTTTAAGCGTATTCCCTTTTAACAAATGAAAGTTGCCGGGTTGTCCTTTACTTCTGTTGAACAATGAACGTGCGTTGGTACAATGGACAGGTAACCAGTGCAGCTGTTGATTACCTCTCTATGTACACGGATGTCAATACAAAAATCTTGTTTGTATAAAATCCTCTTGTGGTGTGGGTGCAGTCTCTGTTATTGTTCTGTTATCAACAACAACATCTTGGCATTGTTGGCGGCAAAGCAACAACAACATTGCTGTTAGAAATTGTAGAAAGCATAGAGTAAAGATACATATGTAATTGTGCCATATTATAGTTCAGGTAGCATCAAAAAATATGCTTACATACAACTTCAAGCAAAAGTTTCGTCAAATCAGCAATGTACATCATATAGATTACAAAAAAACACCTTTATTTTTTTATTTTTATTATTTAAGTTAGTTTTTTATTTTTTTTTTTGTAGTTGGTTCTTAAAACAAGTTAAAAGTTAAAGAAAATATAAAATTTGACTGATTGAACTTAACTATTTTTAAAAATAATAAAAAATTAATAGTTTTGACAAAAATTAATATATATGTAAATGAATTGTGAAAAAAGGTTCCGCGTTCGTTATACCCAATAATAGCTTTAAGGCGCAGTGTTAAATGCACAAAATTATATTATTTATATTAGAAATTGTGGAGCATAAAAAGACTTTCGGCTCTAGACTTTTACTTTTTATTTGGATTTAATTTTTTAATAAAGGTTTGTTGGTATTACATTTTTTGATGTTCAAAAAAAATTTAACAACGGTGTTTTAAATAATAATAAAAAATCATCAACAGTATATCAGATAATAGTTCAAATGATTTAATTTTGAAAATGAAATCAGACAATCGTAATGCAAAGATCTATTCTTGATTAATATTTTTTTAAAAGAAATTTATGGTTTTTAGGAAGAAAGAAAAAAGCTGTATTATAATTCATATAATGGGTTTAACTATTTTTAGAAATATTAAAAGCTAATAAGTTTTTCTGCTTTGTCAAAACAATTTCATGTTACATTTGTAATTCTTTATTTAAATCATTAACCTGTGTCATAGTTCACTTGATCTTTGCATGAATTCACCCCAAATAAATGTGGCTACAATGCGAACATATGACCACAATTCATACAGAAATTATAATCAACTGTTATCAAATAAGATTTACGAGCATCCAAAGAGAGAGCAAGAGCGATAGAGCGAGAGAGAGAGAGAGAGAGAGAGCGACATATGCAAAAGAAGAACTATTGTTTGTGTTGTAAAAAGGAAAATAAAAAAGGGTTCAAGTTGCCACCCAATTCAATTAACAGAATGCGGATGCTGTAAGCTGTATGGCAACCCGCACCTTGAGCCATTTTTCCTATACTACATATATGCATTTCACCGACTTTTTATTACACTTAACCTTGTTTGTGGGCCAGAGTCGTTCGCTTGTTTCGTGTCAAATGCATTCAAATTTTTATTATTGAAATTTATGAGCGCAAAAGTGATTTTCCTCATAGTTTTTCCTTCTGTCCCTTTCGATTTTTTTTTTTTGTTTGGTATGTGTTTTGTGGGTTGCCAGCTTGTTATGCTGGTGGCTTAGGGTGGCTTGCACTGGGTGTGAGGTGGTAAGGTGGTAGGAAGGAGGGGACTGTTGGTTGACAGTAACGGTAAACAAGCGAACGAACGGCTGACAACGAACGTAATTGCCAATTGTTTTTCTGTTTTTGTGTGTGTGTGTGTGTTGTTGTTGTTGTTGGTGATACCTTTTTGGTGGATGCGGTTGCAGCAGTTGTTTTTGCAACATGTGTGATGTGAGGCTAATCAAATGCAGATCTGGGAGTCCTTCTCTCATTTGAATGCGATTCGAAAAAAACTTTTTTTCAATTTGACTTTGTAAATTAAATTTTTGTTTGAATTTAACACTTTACGCCTTAAATGCAATTGAAATCGAAAATCAATTTACCATTAAATCTAAATGCTTTTAACCGCTACACTTACAGCAAAGTCGTAAAGGTTGAAAACAACCCTGACCTGAACCTAACCGGGGAACATGTTGTCAGTGGGTTAATCTGCATATGTGCGCAATGCACACAGATACATATATTTGCAAATCTATACAGTCTGGCTGTGTGAGTGTGTGTGCGTAAGTGTGTGTGTGTGCGTAAGTGTGTGTGTGTGCGTAAGTGTCTGCTCCATAAACGCAATCAGTGCTTAATGATCCATACGGCAATTGGATTAGTGCGTGCCTTTCCAGGCAACAGAAGCAGTAAAGGACTCTCTGTCTTAGGCCCTGACTGCGATTTGCATTTGAGAGACGCACTGAAGAAGAAGCCAAATCACTTGTAAGCAGTAAGTACAGTAAACACAATGATGGCTCTTGAGCTATTACTCAACGTTGACAAAAACTTTAGACTAGAATGTAACCAGTTCAGTCAAAAAAAGATAGCTAGAAATACCTTAAGCTAACAAATTAAAAAATTATGCTTTTTAAAACTTATACTTATATATCCGAAATAATATATTACGAGATGTTCATCTAATATTTCAACCAAAACTCAAGTTTATCGTTATCAACTAATTTCAATTATTTCTTTATTTATATTTAATATTATTTTATTTTTAACTCTTAACTTAATTTTTATACTTGGTAATTATTTTCTTTGCCAACTGCTTTTAATCGTGTAAAAATAAATAAATAAATTAAAACTACTTAATCAACCACATCTTTATATTTTTGAATTCTGAATTTATTAAAAAAATATTTATTTTTGGGTTTTTCAAAATGTTAACCAACCGAAAACCAAATAAGTATATGTATTTTTTGTTGATTTTCGGTTAGTTTGTATTTCTGAAGTGCCCTGATTTTATTTCTATAAAGTGTACAAATATATATTTTACTTAAGAATATTAAAGCAACCTGACAATTCGAATAGTAGTAATTTTGTTTTAAGTCTATATTTCTATACATTTAATTTCAAATTGCAATAATATCTATAAAATGTCTAAATGGCAACACTGCTCCCTCTTAATCTATCTCTCTCTGCAAGTTAATTTACTAGCCACACTCAAAATATAACCTTTACTAATCCATAACAAAGTCTGCTTAATTTTCTATACTGCACACAGAAAAAAAAACGCATCCCTCATTTCGAGCACTTCTAATAATAAAATGCTTATTATTTTTCCATAAAAAATCACCCAAAACAGGAAAAAACGAAAACATATTTATCAAATATGCAAATAAGCAGAAGGCACTCATTGAATAACACTTACCTAGCCACAACAATTTGTTTGTGGCACACAATTTATGGCACCCCGGGCTCGGTCGCCATTTAAGACTTTCACGGATCATCTATCAAAAATTGGCAATCCATAAAAAGTGCATATAAATGAAAAGGACCCTCACATAATAACATCATTCAGCTACATAGTACAACGCCTGCTGTTGCATTCCTCTTTTTTTTTTTCTTTTTCTTTTTTAGTGCCAATCAAAAGACAACAACTCCAGTCGATTATGAGATCAATACCAGGGGGAACCCGGAACAGGCAGGGAAAACAAATCATAAAAAATGCAAATTGCAAGGCGGATCGAACAAATGGGCGTGAAATATCAAAATCGCATTAGAACTCAATACAAAAGGGCAGCGAAATATTTTGCATATGCAAAAAATAATTGGCGAAAAATATGCAAATGAGGCTGTAAACTGGACGAGGGAAGAGCTCTGCATGAAATTGTAAATAGCAAATTGAATGAAAAGAAAAACAGAAAAGAAAACAAGTGGAAAAGGCTATAGTCGAGATCCCGACCATAGAATACCCGTTACTTATTTCAATATATATAAAAGTACTTTACAACCTAATAAAAACTACTTTATACTTTTAGGAGATTGTATTGAAATAATTACTTTATTCATAGCTTTGGTTAGCTAATACTCCCGTTCTACTTGTCCGATTTTGCTCCGGTTAAGTAAGATTATAGGTAATATTAATAAATAACGTTATAAAAATATAAATTAGACTTTTTAAAAACTGTGGGTGTGGTGATTCTTCGAGATTTGCGGGATCAGAAAGGGGCGGGTCTTAAATTTGAAAAAAAAAACTTGATCTGCGTGAGGTCTATAGAAATCTGTGTGCCAAATTTGGTTACTCTATCACTTATAGTCTCTGAGATCCTTTTGTTCATACAGACGGACAGACAAACGGAAAGACAGACATGGCTTTATCGACTCGGCTGTTGATGCTGATCAAGAATATATATACTTTATAGGGTCGGAGATGCCTCCTTCTCCCTGTTATATACATTCCAACGAACACAATATACCTTTTTACTTGTTTTTTAAGTAACGGGTATAATGAAGAGCTGAGGACTGAAGATTCAATGACTGTAGAACAAAGTAGTCATTGCCATTGTTTTGGTTACCAACCAATCTAAGTTGAATGTCCTATCACATTGACGTGACGACAATTTGCTGCCACGCCCCCTTAAAAGCCAATTTCAATTTGCATATATGGGCGTGTCACTAACAACAATTCCGACCACCATTTTAGGACATTGTGACAGAAAATTACAACATTTTGCTTGTCGTTGCACTTAGCCGAGTCCTGAGTTTGAGATAATTAATGTTGCAATATTCTAAGGAGCCTCTTGTCTTATAAGGGGTACATCTTGGGGTGTGTGACTAATGTAAAAGCATTTAACCTGGCTTAAAGGTGATTTTCTGAATTTTGATTTAAAGCTTTGCTCAATGGAAGGTATAAGGGAAAACAAGAAAGACTAGAAAGACCAGCGATTTAAGCTTTGAATAGAACCGGCTTAAAAATCTTAGGCCCTACAAGGAAAACAAAAATTTAAAACATATTTCAAAATGTACTTTTTTTTTAGTACAAAACAATTTTATTTTTACAATAAATCCAAACATGATAGAAACTGTTTTAAGGTCTTAAAAACTTAAAATATTCTGTTAGACGTGTTTAATCAAACTCAGAGATGTTATATTTGACACGTTATGTCGAAATTTGGTTAAGGTTGAAATATTATATTTACTTGTTATTCAAATGATCAGTCAGAATCTTATATTAAAATGCATACTTAATTTATAAATTTAGTACACAATAATATTAAAGTTGTAGAATTTATATAATTTTGCTACACAACTTTTATGTTGAGCTACAGATTTTCAACAGAGATATCAGAATTCAAGTTTTCTTCTAAGTACAGTTTTCACTAACGAGCAAAGTATAAATTTCGGATATTTCAGAATAAAAGTAAATAATTGAGTGACTGTCTAAACCAAACCACTGTCTAAGCCACTTGAAGCAAAACAATTACACAACTGTCCGAAACCGATGGAAAGTGAAAGTCCCAACAGAGCGAAGTTTATCGTATAATCACAGAACAGACAACAGATTTAAATTTTATACTAAAAAACACATGTTCGAAAATTGTCGAGAGACCAGTGATAGGACCAATGAAACGATCCAACCACAAATCAACCCACATGACGTACACCCAACAAGTGAAACATTTGAATGTGGTCGGCTTTAAAATCAAGTGTCTGTATGTAATGCGATATTTAAATTTTTGTATCAAAAAAGTAGATGAGATAAGGTGGTATGAGGGCTAGTGGCTAAAAAAATAAATTGGGTGGGTTAACCAAACCTGTTAATGTGAATACAATAGAGAAGCTACTTGAGGCCGACCCTCTGGAAAACCAAACGATCATTTAATCACGCCAACAACCCCCGGAGAGGGGTGCTACTGAGAAAAAAAAGGTCGTCTGACTTTCAATTAATCAAATTATCGCGCCCGGGGGTTGATGTGCTGCCACTCGACAAAATTGCAGCCGGGGAAAACATTTGTCCACTTTCCGCAATTTGTACAGGTCAAATTTTTCGAAATGGCGAAATTTATTTTTACAGTTTTTTGTTTGTCTCCATGATTTCTGATTGTTGTCATTTG
Source organism: Drosophila phalerata (assembly GCA_951394115.2). Taxonomy (NCBI): domain Eukaryota; kingdom Metazoa; phylum Arthropoda; class Insecta; order Diptera; family Drosophilidae; genus Drosophila; species Drosophila phalerata. Next base: position 10,847,028 of record OX596008.2, read on the forward strand.
TCGCGCGCTCTGCTCGAAAACATCAATAAATTGTCAAAAGCTGTCAAAATTTTTAATGACTATGTGACGCCTTATAGCAAGAAATCGATTTGTTCAAGGCCCACTCGATATCGATTTTCAATCCTCTTTTTTAATTTTTATTATACTGCGAACAGTTTTATGAATTGTTCAAAATATGTGGTTGATTTTAAAATTTTTAGCCTCGGTTAAACAATGTTTCGCCTCTCAAAAGTTGAACATGTGGGCAGACCGAAAAATCAATTATCCATTGCTTAAGTTTTTATTAAAAAAAAAATAAATGAATTAAGTTTTCGCATCAGTTAATTATAATTTCTAAATGATAAGTATATAAATAGTTAGAGTTTGAATTGAAATGCTGTAGTCTCTTAATAAAAAATGTATTTAAATAAATTATAAACATATCTATTTATAATAATTTTTCTCTAAGTTCTTTGTACACTCTTTATTCCCAAAGGATCGTGTTTTTAGACATTATAAAAATGCACTATGCAGGCCTGTTCAGGTTTTCACTTTCTACAAGATTTATCGGAATTAAAAAATCTTCAACCTGTTCTAATCTAAATATATTTTTTGCTTATGGATTTCACTTTGAGTTGATGATTATTTTAAGTCTGATAAAGTGAAAAAAGATATTTTTCAAAAACTTATTCTACGTAAAAATTTTTTTTTTTTGTTTTGAAATCCACTAAAATTAAAATTGTTTAATTAGTTTTAAAAATTTTAGTCTGTCAAAAAAAAAAAAAGGAATAATAAAAAGCTCCAAAACATTGTACTTAAAGTACTTGGCATCCAATCTTTTGAGAACACCAGGCACAAGAATAAAAATTTTGACCCTTAGATCAATAGGAACCACAAACAAATTTTTTAATACAATGTAAAAGAAAACTACCCCGTTTGTGGTGTTTACTATTTATAAACACTAAAACTGTCGTTCAAATGCAAAGTGCAAGTTGGGATAACCCTTTGGCTGAGCTATCATTAAATGGTTTTAAAGGTCCTGTTGTTCGAAAAGGAAAAAATGGAAAGTGGCAATGACAGCGGGACAAGTCAATGGTTGTATAACATGCATAAATTATATCCGTAACTGTAACAGTCGCACATATTTCACTTCGTTAAAAGCCAGACACCCTTTCTTCCGTACCATTCTTTAACCCTTTTCTGGACACATGGGATTGTCATATGCAAATAATGCCGCATCATTAGTGCGTGTAGAATCTGATTCAGAATAGAATTCAGATTTGGAATCAAAATCAAAATCAGAATGATTGCAAGTGCAGTACATTTTGAAAGGGTTGCGGCTTGAGATTTTGGAGTGTGGAGCACGTGTCGAGTACCGACCGAAAGGGTTACAGGACTGCACTATAACTGATTTTGAACCTGTGACCTCGCCACGGTCATGTGCATGGCTGTAAACTTGTATTTGCATATGTTCTTTTTCACAGCGTTTTTGTTAACTATGTAAAATTTGTTTTTAGCCCGTTTTTTTATGTTGCGGTTTGGCAGGATCAAAAGGGATGACAACAACAAGAAAATTTGAAAAAATAAATAATCCTTAGATACGTATATTAAAAACTAATCAATTAAACTGGAAATTTATTGTATTAGTTTAGCTCGTCCTTCCCTTCTGGTTCTGCATGTTTAACGCCTCCAAATAAGATAATACTTTATTCTTTTGGGAATCATTTTTTAGTTCTGGGCGATTTTTTCCCACACGCAGACGGACAGCAAATTAAGCCACAACAAATTTGACCTTGTTAAGTTTGAGAAATGAAAAATGAAAAAAAAATACTACGACAACAACAATTCACAAACGAAGGAGTCTGGCAAATTCCCAGCATTGTTTTTTATGACCTGCTCACATAACCGAGCGTCGACAAGGCAGTTAGTTACCTACCTCAGTATTGTAGGTGAGCTGATCAATGGGCTGTACCGGCATTGCATCGCCATCCATCCGAGTCCCGAGTCCGAGACCAGGACCGTGACAGGTATCCACCTTTAATCCACTCATAAGTCACGGCATCGTTTTGTATCCATTATTATACATATATATTAAACTTTATCTTTGGGCTTAGTTTCTTTTATTATTCGTATGAAACTTGATTTTTTGTGGCTGCAAGTTGCAGTTGCTGATTTTATAGAGTATCATTTTTAGAGTTTGGGTATAACTTAAATTGAGTAGTCTGACGTTTTATATCATAAGACTCTATTAGTTCTTATCAAATTTATTAGCTTTTAAGCTTCAAATTTGTTATTTAATTTTGTACCTATATAAAATATTTAATTATGATAAAATGGATTTTTTTCTTAATTGTAAAACAGTCATATAGGTAAAAAATTGTGAAATTAAAAGTTGATATAATAACTTGACCAACTGAACAGATTTTAATATATGTTATTTATATACTTTAAAATTTGAAGATCGGTATCAAAAAGGAAAATGTCTGGAAATTATATATTTTTATAATTTATATAATAATTTTAATAATCGAATTTAGTATTCTATGGCCAATCCCTATGCTGAAGTACTCAAAATAAGTTGTAAAGAAAAATCTTTCCAATTAGTTTGATAGTAAAACTACATCGTCTATTTGTACACTTCACACGGACACATTCAATTAACTACCTACTTAGAGGGCCAAGGCACTGAAGCTGTTGGCCAAGTTGGGGAATTCTCACATCATGACACCATCTACAAACGGCAACAGCAACAACAACAGCAACAACAACAACATTAACAAGCGCAACCTACAATAAAGATCTTTTTGAACGCCGCCAAGTGCAATTCAAAGATAAAAGACAACAACAACGGCAAGAAGAAAAGCACAGACAGTGTTGAAAAAAGAGCAACAACAACAAAAGTAAAGGCCGAGGTAAAGGTAAAGGAATCCCAACTACAAGAGCACGACGATCGCCTTCACCTTCGTCCATGGAGCATATGCATACGATGATGCGACGATGTGATTGAAACAAAACATCTTATTATTACGAGTACCTACGACGGACAGAACAACCAACCGACAAACCAACCAATCGACCAACTGACTGACCGACCGAACATCCAAAAGAACGACCCCGTGCGACCTCGATGTGGACATGGACATGGACCAAGCACTGGACGTTGCAAAGAATACAAAAACAAAAAAAAGAAGCGTGCAAAAACAAATTCCCACGCTCAGAGGTTGCCTTTTGTCGTCATCGTCGTTGTTGTTGCTCGTCCCCATATAAGGCGCAATATGGGAAACGTCCTTACCGCCCCATCTGTAGTTTGTGCAAAATCTTTGGAGTGTAGTGCCCGAAATTTCTGTGGCTTTCTTGCAACGCCCCCCAAAACAACAAGAGTTTTCTGTCCTTTATCTGCATTTTTTTTTTTGTTTTTTACTACTTTTGTTGTAGGCCGTCCTGCAATTTTGTGATTGATTTCACTCTGATTTTGGTCATGGTTGTTGCCCATCATTTCTTGACTTTCACAGCTCATTGGTCCCGCAATGTCGCTCACACGATGCGACCATCCAGACGGGAATCCACATATTCACACACAACCACATCCAAATCCACACACAGGCAACTTCAAAATCGACAGGTATCAAGTGGTGAAACGCTCATAATTATAGTATTTAGTGGGGCGTAAAATGTGATACTTTTTTTCGTGTTCTTGTTGTTGTCAAAAAGTTAGTGTTTTTTTTTTTTTTTTTTAATTATTAGGGATAGTCAAGGCACTAGACAAATTTAATCGGAATAAAAAGTTAAAATTTATATTAATTTATTAAAGAGATTGACTCATAAAATATAGACTTAGCTGAAAATTATTTATATATATTGTGAGTCGAGACTCAACTATTTTAATACAAACCAACGTTTTTTTTGAGACAAAATATATTCAGAAGGACAATAAATAAAAAAAAAAATTACATAATTGGAATTATTTATAAAAAAGAATAAAATTTAGGTAATATTTTTTAATAACTAACTTAATTACATCGTGAAATTTTATACGATTTGTAATGGATTATATTTTATTATAGTATAATTAGAATGATAGTATCATTATTATTTTTTAATGTCCTACTTTTATTTTGTATACAAAATTAATTTTATGTTTCATATTTTATATTATATGGAAAATATACAATTTATTTTTATTGATATAAGAAATATTATTTTATAATTAAAACTTAAGTTTGGCACACAAATATTAATATAATGAGTTGTAAAACTGATGTTTCTTAACTATAATATTTTGTGGTATCTTTTTTTTAAGGAAACTCCGCTTTTGCTTTTATTGTACGCTTAAAAAGTTGTCGATCATTTTAAAAGCTTAACTCTCGCTTGAAACACCCTGATGATAATTTTGCACTGCCCATTGAGCAATATTATTTTAATTTTTATTAATGTACCGAAAAATCAAAGACCATAATACTTATGCTTATACTTATATTCAATGAAAACTGAGATGTGCTCAATTCCGAAACCAGCATCCGTTCAGCAGATGCTTGAGCAGCCTGGGAGTTCCACACTGTGTTGTTGTATCGTGTCGGGTTGCTGTTACAGTTGTTGCTGCTGTTGTTGTTGTTGTTGTTGAAGTTGCTGGCTGCCCGTGAAATCAGTGTTATTGATCATTGGCTGCATAATCAAGTTGCAGACGCTTTTCATTATGTTGCCAGTTGCCGAAATAAAAAGCGGAGCCACCACCATTTAGAGCGACACCACTGCAACTGCCACAACCACAGCCATACTCAACCTCAAACTCAAACTCAACCTCAACAACATCATCATCACGTTCATTATCTTCACCATCATCATCAATGTTATGTTGTCCGTTGACCAACAGGTTGCCTGCATTTTCGGCTTCCGTATTCCAACTTCACCACGCTGTGAGGGCTGGCGATATTCAACACAGGACCACAGACAATGCTGCCACTGCGTTGGTGGTGTGGGCAGTTGTTGGTGGTGAATGTCTGTGGTGGTGTGTCGCTGGTGAGTTTTCAGCTTCAGCTTCAGCTTCAACTTGTTCATGTTCGGCATTCGTTCGCAATTCGCACTTGTGTACGGTCGTGTTTTCGCGTCGAATCAACAACTGTTATAATTCAAAAAGCAGAATAATACTAAAACTGTTGAGAGTTAAAAAAAAAAATACGTCGTTGTCGCCGTGCAATTGATATCAATTGAATGCAATTTGCGAGTACAAAGTATTTCCAGCTAACTGAACAAAATGTTTGCCTAAGACAATCTCGTTAATACATTTCGTGTCGCGTGTGTTTTTTTGTGCATTCAATTAATCAGAGTCTTCAGCCTGATCTCGGCTTCTCTAAAGGAAAACATAAACAACAACAACAGCAGTGACCCCAAAACAAAAAAAAAAAAGCAATGGCCGACGAAAGTTTGCACACAATGCCGTTGGAGCACAATATAGACTATCATATAGTCACATTGTTTGAGCGCTTGGAGGCGATGCGCAAAGATTCACATGGGAATGCCATTAACAATCGTCTATCCAGCACCCTGCAGGTGCCCAAGCGCAGCATGCAGGCCGAGATTCGCACTCTGGAGTTCTGGAGGTGGGCAGACCAAAGCAACCATTTGCATTTTGCATTTGCATTAGTATTACCATTACAACATCAACAACTAGTCATTGTCATTATGCATAGTCTAGTCACGTCATTGTTGTGACATGTTTATTGTTTTATATGTGTCTTTCTTTGGCTTTTATGCACTCCCATAAATTCAAACTAACTAAGTGAAATTTAAGTGGTTCGTGTTTGTCTTTGACAGTAACTTGACGACTTCTTCAACATCTATGTGCATTGCAAATATATGCAGTAGGGTGTATCGATTTTTTCGAAAAAAATAAAAATAAAAAAAACTGTATCACATATTCGTAATCAACGGTCAATTCTAAGATGTTTTTAACAAGACACCATAGTTTTAAAATCAATTCCTAATTGCCGCTTTTTGAATTGAACAATTTTGAGTTCTTAGTCCTTGCTAGAACGAAAATTATTTTTTAAGGGTAATTTATCATTTTATTTCAAAAGTCCTGGCCTTAACAGGAGTTTTGATACCAATCTTGTCAGGATCGGACTAAAAATACTAAAGATATGCAAATAATTCATGCTTTAAAAATATTATAAAAACACGTTCAACTTAAAAGGTGGCGATTAAGCATTTATTTTAGAACTATGGTTTCTTAATGAAAGCATCATAGAGTTGACCGTAGATTACGACCTTGGGTTACCATATGTCAATATTTTTTTGACCCATACAAATCAATGCAACCTAATATGCACAATTTTTTTAAAACAAAATTTAGATATTTGTAAGAACTGCAACTTTGTGCATTTATGCCCTTGGCCATCAATCATAAAATCATATTTCCCAATCAGTTATTTATTTTGATTTATTAACATGATTTTTAATTGCTGACATATTTTAAAATTTCGATAATATTGCATGTCTTTTTTTTTTCAACGTTTTTGTGTACTTAACGAAAATAAAGCATTTAATAATTGGTTTAGATTATCATTTTCTGAGGTGACTCGATTACTGATTAGCTTTTATTAAACAGAGCATTTTAGGTCTTTGCATATTTTGTCAAAAATTTAATTTTTTTTAATTAAATTAATATACATTTTACCACCACACTTTAAACAAAAAGATAAGTAAATTTAAATTTAAATTTTTTAATTACATTAAATATATTCGCGCTGATAAAAAGACATAAACACTTAAATATTTTAATTAAATTTTTTGTAATATGGTTTTTATTTTTCAAAGCTTAAAACACACATTTCTATTCTAAATTGTTGGTTAGTTTTTAAGGCAAAACATCTTGGTATGTCTTAAAATTTTATTAAATTTTTTATTCAAATTTAATATACTTTAAATTATTGCCTGAGTTTTACAAAGCGTTTAGAAATATTTAAGTAATTTATCCCATTAAAAATATATTTATTTCTAAAAATTGTTTCAAAGTATATTTAAAAACTTTGCAAAGTTTTCCTTTACTTACATTTTTTTCTAATTTATATTTTCCATTTAATTTTTGTTGCTACGAAGCAGTTTTTTGTGTAAAAAGAAAAACAGTTTGACTGGCAGCTTTATACATATTACAAAAAAAATGAACAGATTCTATAATGTAATTAAATTTAGACTACATGCTAAAAACTGAAAACTGTCCAGTGCATTAATTAATTTTTTTTTGTGTAATATTAAACAAGAGTTTGAACGTGATAGCAGTTTCCTTAGAATATTTATGATAAGAATACATATATTTGATAGGAAAGTGCTTGCCAATTAAGAATTGCGAATGCAAAATATGGTAAACAGAAATTTTATGGAAATTAACAAAAGTTGTGCAACCAAAACTGAAGCTGGTCCTGCAGTTTGTTTGATTTTTGCTTATCGCAGACTGGGAAGAAGCCAAAGGGGGAGTTGGGAATATGGGGGGAATAAGAGGCGTTGTCCGTTTGTGTGTGTTTTATGCTTGCTGTGATGATGACGACCTCCGGCCAACGTCACGGAGACGCAGCAGCAGCTGCTGTGGCTCATGCCCCGGAGCATGAACCGGAGTTTGGGGTTTGGTTTTGGGTTTGGGTTTGGGTTTGGGTTTGGGTTTGGCACTGGAACATTGCAGTCCCTCTGTGTGCTTAATTGTCTTTGGCGCAACACAGCAGAGATGAGAGATGACGGGGGATGAAGGAACAATGCTGACATTGTGTGCAATTTGTAGCGAAACATAATTTCTGGAATATATATATATATATCCATACATATTTACTTTAATCATATGAAATGAGACGGCCCAACTGAAGTTGTATCTGTATCTCACACTCATGTTCTCGTAACTGTCTCCTCATTGCAGATCCATCATCAGTGAGTGCTTAGCCTCGTTCCTATATGTGTTCATCGTTTGTGGCGCAGCTGCGGGCGCCGGTGTCGGTGCCAGTGTCTCCTCCGTGCTCCTGGCTACGGCTCTTGCCTCCGGACTGGCGATGGCAACGTTGACGCAGTGCTTTCTGCATATATCGGGTAAGTCCAAAAGAAACAACAGCAAAACGAACAAGTGGGAATGGCTATAGTCGAGATCCCGACCATAGGATACCCGTTATTTATTTCAATACATATAAAAGTACTTTAAAGAAATTACATGTATTACTTTGAAAACATTAATTGGCCATAGCTGCTGTCCGATCTTGATGCGATTCAGTTGGATAATATATAATAATAATATCTAACAGTAATTACCATAAAAAACGTATAATCTTCTTAGCTTTTTGCGATTTGCGGGGACGAAAGGGGCGTGGCTTAAATTTTAAACAAACATGATCTGCGTGGGGTACATAGAAATCTGTGTGCCAAATTTGGTTACTCTACCTCTTATAGTCTTCGAGATCCTTTAGTTCATACAGACGGACAGACGGACAGACACACATGGCTTTATTGACTGTTGATGCTGATCAAGAATATATATACTTGATGGGGTCGGAGATGGGTCCTTCTCCCTGTTACATACATTCCAACGAACACAATATACCCTTTTACTCATTTTTTAAGTAATGGGTATAAAAACGAAAAACAAAATACAAATATAAATAAACAAAAAGGCGACAAGTGTTGCATGTTTTCTTTTACTTGTTTTTGTTGTTGTTGCTGTTGTTGTTGTTTGGGGGCGAACGGCGCGTGGGAATTTTGCTGCCACTGCAAGAACAACAACTCCAAGTACGGAACCCCATTTCCATAATATTTTCTTTTTTTACTTCTTTTAATTTTCGAAAAGCCAACGCACTGTGGTTGTCGCCCACGACCATGAGGCGTTCCTCCTCGACTTGTAGTGCCGTCGACTCTTGCCACTTTGTCCCCTCTTGCTGCCTCTTCTGCCTCTTCTCCCTCCATCACCATTCTCCTCTGCTGTGTTCTGTACAATTTCCTTGTGTTGTTTGTTCATCTGCGTTGACATTCGAGGCAATTAAATGTTTCCACAAAAAACAGCATATCTTTTAAAGTTCAGCTCGAGGGGAGTTTCATGCCTTAGAACATGTGTTCTTGATTTCCCTTTAAGTTTCTTTCACATTTTCTTCTTTACTTTTTCACAGTCAATTGGTTGAGCATTAAGTTATGATGTTATCTGTACTCCTACCCATTTTCCCACCCCATTTCCCCCTCTCTGCAATCCCAAATGTATTTTTCCGCGAAAGTGTCAAAATGTTATTTAACGGATTTAAAGGGACACTGTACAGTAATTATACAATGGGTGGTACAGAGAAAATTTTATACAAAATCTGTCTTAAAAAAAAAATAGAGCAATTTAATGTTGGAAAGATCGTTTTTTTTTCATTTTATATATATTTTAAAATAATTTAGATAAGACATAACTCTTAATTATACAAATGACCTAAACTTTTCTATCTAGTCAATGTAAAAGTTTCTCTTGGAATCTCTGCAGTTTCAAGAACTTGATTTCACCAAATGAAGAAAGAAAAAATATAATTTTTTAATTAATAAAAAAGTTTTTTAGATCTAAATTTATTTTCTATTCTTCTATTATTTACATATATCTTTTTATTAAACATTTATTTCTGTATAACCAGAACTTAATTCCTTGACTTCAGCAAAAAGATGGAGAGAGTTTTAATATTAAATACAAAAGCCTTTCTAAGAAGACTTTCGCTTCAAAGCACATCAAAAGTTCTGCTTTTTTTTTGTTAGGAGCAAGTTTTTGTTACTACTTTTCTTTTCTTTCATAAAATAGCTACAGCTTTCTGCAACTAATCACGTGTTCATAGTTCTGACAGCCTGAGACCTCCAGATACATTTATAGCTCTGCAGCCTTTAGCTTGTAGTTAATGTAGACCTCAAACAGAAATGTTTAATATTTAATCCACTTATGTGTATTGCTTTATTTCACAGGCGCTCATATCAATCCTGCAGTTACATTGGCCTGTTGTGTGATACGAAGCATCTCACCGATTAGGGCTGCCATGTATATGACCGCTCAGTGCGGCGGAGGAATCGCCGGAGCCGCTCTTCTCTACGGGTAAGTTAAAGATTCAATTGAATTACAACATATTCAACTAATACATGGGCTGGTTAATTGGTTTAATTACAAAACAGTTGAGCTGAAACTAATTTGAAGTCTCGCATATGTATCTTTATTTTATAATGGGAGGAATGATTGTTAAATATGACAATACTTTCTTAAATTGCTTAGCCAAATAAACTTATATAATACTTTTAAATGTATCTTAAAGATACAAAGGGTATCTTACATTTATTTGTAAATTGATAACTGAAATGTTAATTTAATATTTTGAGATAGCGCCAGCGTAGCTTTTAGATGTAAAAGTAAATTTTGTTAATGAATACATAAATAGCAACAACTTTACCTAATGAAAATGTATTTTTAAGATAGAAATGAATTTTCAGTTTAGAGCTGTTACATTTGCCTGAACTGTTCAATTAAAACAATTTCTTCAGTATCTAAGTCTTAGATACAAAAGTTAGCTTTCATTTTAATAAAATAAACAGGTAATGACAATGTTTTTTTAAGATAAAAATGTATGCTTAAGAATACATACATATATATATTTATTCAGATTACTTTATTTTTTCAATGAGCTCATATCTTTATTCCAAGTAATTAGAAAATCAATGCAAAAAATCTTTATTGTTTATTTATGCCACATTTGATGACTTTATAGCTGACGCTATTTCTCAGAATTTGAGCTGTATTCGAGTCAAATTGAAATCTGCAGCTTTCAAGTATTTCTGTATTCCGTATTAGCTTTACATCTATAAGCTGGCTTTAAATTTCGAGTAAAACTTCCATTTGCAAAGTCAATTGAGCATGAAATTCATTTCGATTTAGGAGCAAGCTCAAACAATGTGTAAAGTATCTTTGACCAGAAACAATTTGAAATTTGCATTTATCTCTGCTGGTCGCTGGCAATAATTGCTGCACAATTTTAAATTAAATCCAAGAATCTGCTCAATGTCACTCACAAAATCACTTGTGACTGATGTGGTGACTGTACACGAAGGACACGGAGGCACTTTACCAAAAACCGTTTACAGGAAATGCCATGTTCCATGTGCAAAAATGGGAAACACTAGAGAAATGTGTGTGTGTGTGTGTGTGTATAAATAGGATATGCAGGTAAATGTCGTATCCTCTATACACAAACAAACACAGATACAGATACGTAAGCACCTGCATAAGAGGCAGGTAGCTAGGACTTTATCTACTAGAGAAAACATCTGCCGACTGGCGACGTGATTTTCCCATTTTTACAAAAATGCTTTGCTGTCAGGACCGGATTCCTTTGTCGAGGTTGTGCCTAGATACACACACACACACGCACCCATACACACACCTACAGATGCAGATACATAATTGTGCGAGGATACGCATAGCTAAATCATTTCTGGCCTGTCAGCGTCTTTTATGCCTAGATACGAGCACAAAGTCCTGTACAGGATATGCGTGTGGAATATCATCAGCCTCTCTTTGTCTTTGTCTTCGCTTGCGTTGCGTAGAAAGGGGGAGAAGAAAACAGACAACAGAAAAAAAAGGAAGAAATATTTCTGCGCCTGCGCAGCATTTTTCAAACAAATTTCGCTCCAATTTTGAACTGAACTCCTTTCGATGTTGTGAGGAAAGTTAATGCGACTGCGCAGCTTGCCTCTGTCGCACTTAGTCTGTTCAACATCTGTTTGGCTGTTGATTTCATTTTTTTACCCCTGGCTCCTTTTATTCTTTTATTTCTTTTTCACATTTCTTGTTGTTGTTGTTGTTGTTAAGTGCGTTGGCATCTTTGCTTTCTAGACTCTTGGCAAATGAAACATGTTTCAGCTGCTGCTCCGATCAGGTTCGTATCTTCGTCATTTTTTTGTTCCCATTTTTTTTTGACTCCCTTGCGGAGGGTTCCTCCCTCTCCAACATGTTCAGAGAGCATGTTTTAGTTGAAACATATGTTTCCCAAAAAGTATCTTATGTGTTTGTCTGTGTGTTGATTAATTGGTTAAGATTTGGTAGCCGATTTTGTGGTTACGCTGGATTATTAGTTTTCGCTTTGATTGCCTGATTGATGGGCTCTAGGCTGAGATTGCAGACTTTAACACAAAAAGCGATGAAATTTTACTTAATTGAAGCAGGAGTAACTTGTGGTTACTATAAAACAGTTTACAAAACACGCAAATTCTGTGAGTCACTCATTTACAAAGATTATAAAATAAGAAAAATCATTCTCTCTTTAATAGAAGTACTAGGGATTTTATTATTGAGAGATATGTTCAAAATATAAAACAAAATTTTGTAAAATTTGTTGAATAGAAGCTTACGAACATTTTTCCTTTTTTTTTCAAATAAATATTTGGAAAGTTGTTCAATTCGTATCTGAATAAGCTAAAGAGGATATTTTTATAATTGTTAAATCTTAAGTTTAATTCATAGATAAAAACCTCTATACAACTTTTAGGTTTACTTTTGTTACATTTAAGAAGTTCTTCGAAGCCTATTTTGGAGTTTAACTTATCTCTCTATTATTTGAAACCCATAAGATCCCTTATTATTTTTTCTAAATATATCACAGAGAAACTCTTTTGACAATGTTCTGTCATTCTTTTTGATTTTTAATTTCAGTCGAATTTCTGTATAATTATTTCTTATAACAAACGCTTTATCAAATCTTCTGTTATTATGCTTTGTAAGATTCTTTTAATAACAATGCAAATTTTATTGACACTTTCGGTTTTATATATATACGATAGTTAAAACATCGTTTAACGTTTCTAATGATATTTTATGATATTTCTAAATACTGCAAGGGATAATAACTTCTTTCGAAGGCAGATACTTTGAGCTGTAAGTATGCAGTACTTGTAAAATGTAAATGGCACTTCCCGCACACTCCTGTCACATATCAATTGTCACTACCCTAATAAGCGGACATGTGGTACAAAGCTGTAGCTAAAAACACACTTGAAGACTGCTTCTTTTTATTATTTTTAATTGTTTTGAGAGACCCGCAGCATATTTAAGTATCGATATCCGGCTATAGGATGTTTAAAGATATCTTTAGCTTAGGTTATTGTTTCTGCATTTCCAATGAGAATTCAGTTCACTGCTTTCGATTTCTTGCTTGTTGTTTGTTTTTTTTTTGTTCATGAACGTGCGCCAAGCACGTTCCAAAAAATGCCAAAGTAGCCTTTGAAAACGATCAAAAAAAATAAAAGATAAAAATCAGGTAGAGGCCGAAAGCAACAGAACGCATAATTAACCATTCCCAATGGCCTTTGTTCAACTCGTTGGCGAGTCTCAAGACTCAAGACCGAATCGGGAATCGAGAGTCGAGACTCAAGAGTCGAGAGTCGTTGCGACTGCGCAGGATGCGTCGTCGGAAACTTGAAATCAAACACGTGTCGACAGCGTTGCTCCTTTCTGGTTGGTCAATCCGAAAGGGCAGCTGGCAATGCATATACGAGCTCAACTCACAACACACCTGCCGCCCAAAATTACAGTAGTTTCACAACAGATAGAGATACACACACACACACACATACTCACATTAAGTCTTAAAAAACAAAACAGGATTTTCGAGTCGAAATTTGAATTTTAAATGCCACCACATGAAATGTACTGCAGTCAAGGGAATGAGAACGGTACACGACACTAGAGATGAGCGTGAGTCGTGCTGCTTTATGTGACACGCTTCGACCACATATAAAGATTTAATTTAATATTCATTCAATTGAAATCAAACATTGAAAAATTTTGGAAATATATTGGTACTCTCTGTTGCTTTAATTTTCTCATCTCTTAACACATCTAAGATTGGCGGTACGTCTCAAATATGTATTATACATCTTAAAATATCTAAAAAAAAATCGAAACATAAAACCCAAAACTTATCGAAAAATTCAGGTTAAAGGCTTAAGCATAAAGAAAAAATAAAAAGTTTAAGGATAAATTAAAAAAAAATAAAAAAATAGTATGCTTACAATTAATTAAAGAAAAACGAAAATAACTTTGTTTTCTCTATTTTGATTTTAGTTACCTTAAATTACTCATAACATTGAAATTACGAATTTAATATTCAATATATACTCACGTGTGGCAAAATACTTCAATTTGTGAATCTCCCATCTCTAATCGTATCTAATCTCGGCGGCAAAGTTGAAATGGCCCCCTCGTATTCCCTTTTGATTACATCTATCAGGGAAATCCACTTCCTGGACAATAAAGGAGTACAAATCGATAGTGAAAATCAATTCGTGTCACATTCACTGGCAATTGAATTACGAAAACCGTTTGGGTTCGTAAAGACTCTTTTTGCCTTCTGGCTTATCGGCTTGCAGCATGAAAATGGCATCCTGTTGACGCTTCCGGTTGTTGCTCCCTATCAAAAATATAAAAAAAAGAGAAACTAAACTGTGCACAGCTGGTCCAGTGTCTGGACCTGACACAGTCACCTCGAGTGGAGGTTGTGCTATGCAATCCATGCAACGCATGTGTATGTGCCACATTCACCAAATTGTTGCATTAAATGCACATTGAATTTGCAATTTTGTGGCCAGTAAAATTTATAATTAATTGCTTTGTTGCATAGTCAATAAATTGCGTCTTCTGTGTGAATATTTATTGGTCATTTTAATTGTGTCTCAGTCACAAATTCATATAAATATGTGGTTGTGTGTTTGTGGGTGTTCATTTAAGAGAAATTTAAATTGTAAAGGCATTTAATGAATTTACACTTGTTTTCATTAAACAATAATGATTTAAAAAATTAAATTTGTATGCTGATTTTTATAAAAAAGTTAAAAAATAACTATTTACTTGAATTTTTATTATAAAAATTATATACAATTTTTTTATTACATTTTTTTGGTGTTAAATTTTTTGAAACTCATAAATTTTATTTGCAGTTCTTGTTTTCAATATTTCAGCGTAAGGTGGCAACGCTGCTGCCTATTTAACATGCTGCTGACTTGACATCTACATAAAAAAATTCTCCTCTTTGTCAATTTAAGCACAAATTGTTTAATTTTCAACAATTTTTTATTAAACTTTATCCTTCGTTGATGCCACAAATTGCTGTAAATTGCATTTCACAGCAGAATATTTGATTTTACATAACATTATGATGTTAAGGCAAATGACAAAAAATATACGAAATGAAAGGAAACCCAATGCCAGAGTCTGTGTCTGTGTCTGTGTCTGTGTCCGTGTCAGTTTCGCAGTTGGCCAGAGCTATTCACACGCATCCCTGAATCCCAGACCACAATCAACCGAGCGTGTTGCACAAACACATAACCTCACTTGCCATGCGGATGTGGTGGCAACAAATGTGTGAGGAAATGTATTTCCTTTTTTTTTTTTGTTTAACCCAAACACACACACAAGCACAATCACTGTGTGAAAAACTTGAGCTATAGTTCAAGTTTGCAGTTTGTTTTAAGCTCTTAAATATATGTGTTTTTTCACTCAGTTTACCCATACTAATTTCTCCGCTTTTCTCACTTCTTTTATATTTTGCTTTCTGTTTGCTTTTATCGTGCAAACAATTTTGGTCAGGAAGGAAAAGCTGAGCAGCTTAACGGCACATAAACTTGCGCCAACATTTTGTTATTTCCTGCTCCTTAGTAGCTGATACTAAATGTGTATCTGTGTGTGTGTGTGTGTGTGTGTGTGTGTGTGTGTTTCTGTTGCTATTGTTGCTCTGTAAAATTAGCACTTTACACTTTTGGGGACAAACAAACCAAAAAAGAAAAATCAAACATTAAATCAGAAGTGTAAAAGAAAGAATAGAAAAATGTTTTATCTGCGCTTTCTAAAGTGTAAAATAATTTTTGGTCAGCAAAATTGGCGAGTTTTGTACAGGAGCGTAGTCTGGGCTAGAATTTTGGGGGCTAAATAAAATACAAAAAATATTTCTTATTTCATTTTTATTTCTACTTCATTAGATGGTATTAAACTTGTTTAACTGATAATGATATTATTAAAGATATCTATCTGCGTTTTATGAAATTAAATATAATTCTAAATACAATATACAATTTTTCTAAATTTATAATAATACAAAATATATATATTGACCGAAATATAAAAAGTTTTTTAAACTTGTTTAACTAATAATGAAATTATTAAAGTAAACTATACGCGTTTAATGGATTAATTTAAATTTTATTCTAAATTCTGCATAAAGCTATTCTAAATTTATATTTTGTTATTTTTTGTTGAGAATAGATTCGATTTTTTGAATATAATATATTAAAAATATTGAAGAGAAAATTATTGAAAACCTTGAAATTTTTATTTAGAAATACTTTTCAGTAATATATTTGGTAGTATCTTTTCATTTTTAATAAGTGAGTCTTACTGTAGGTAAATATGCAATCAAATTCTTTTCAAAACATTCTTATTTTTTGTCGTTTTACATTTAGAATATTAGCTCGTTTTATTACATCTGTAAGCAGCTTAATGCGCTGGGTATTTTATCTTCTTGCATGCTTACGCTCTTCACATTAAACACACAAGTCATACTGTGAGCATTTCCCACATTTTCTATAGGTTACTTTATTGGCACAACTATATGCAGTGGGAAAAGCTGGCGCTTATTGCCGCTAAACCGACACGGATATTGCTCGAACCCCGTTTACACTTTTACACCTATTTGGTGAGGATGTCCTGTCTTGTCCTTGTCCTCCTCAGCCAGTCAGTCACTCAATGCGAGTGCAGGTTCGAGTTTGAGTGAGTGCTGGGGTCTGTTCTATTTGCTGAAGTACTTTTAAGTGCATTTCAAAAGCGTTTATTTCCGGATTTTCCACAGTTATTCAATGTTCCGGTGTTCAAGTTGCATTTCCACAAAAAGCTTCGCAAACATTTTACTCCATTTTTTTTATCACAACGTGTTAAGTGGGAAATTTATCAACTGCAGAGCTCATATTTGTTTTCACTCTGTTCAGCATTACGAAACTAAAGAAAATTTGTCACAAAATATAATAAAATCTGGCAAAGCTGTGTAGCCAAGTTGGCAGTTTAAATGTGATTATTTCCTAGCCTAGCAATCAATTCTATGTTAATTAAATTTTTATGAACTTCTTTATATAAACAGCTTGAAATTAAATTTCAGCTTATTTAAAGTATTTGATAAGTTGAAAATGGCAATTGAGACTTTTGCTTATAAACTATTTTAAATAGTTTTTCAAATAAAAACTTAATTAATTTTAAAGAAATTACTTATAAAATGTTAATTGTGTTAGAGTTAAACCAATTAAATTTTTTCCTCGTATGCTGTTATCACTGCAAGTCAATCCAATTTGAGTTGACACCATCTGGATGTCAGTGAACTCATTATCATTATCATAAAAGTTGAATTGTGCATAAATCATAAATACTCTAGAAAACTTTTGCCTAGAAATAGGCAACAACTTTTGTCACTTGGCAATTGAAACTTTGGGAATCTAAATTATTTCATGTGCATAGAAGTTTATGAGGTGAAAGTAGCTACAGTACTTTGGGTGTGGTTTAGGATAAGTTTTTGGCTAGGTTTAAATATGTAACGTATATTTGGATATATCAGATTTATTGCAATTTGTTCATGTGTGTTATCAGTGCAAATATATTAAAAATGTTTGTTTATTTTTGTATTTTTGTTCATTTACAGTGTCACCGTACCTGGCTATCAGGGAAATCTGCAGGCGGCCATCTCTCATAGCTCTGCACTCGCTGCCTGGGAACGATTTGGTGTGGAATTCATACTGACTTTCGTTGTGGTGCTCTGCTATTTCGTATCCACCGATGCCATTAAAAGGTTCATGGGCAATTCGTCGTTCGCCATCGGAGCTGCATACAGCGCCTGCTGCTTTGTCTCGGTAAGTTTGACATTGATAATGATGCTTAAGGAATCTCGAGATTCAAGACAGACAGACTGCAAGACAAGAGACTTCAGACTTGAGACTTGAGACCTGAAAACGCACCTGCCGTTTACGCATTTTTATGGCGCAAAAATCGCAGCGTGACGGCAACAGAAATGTTCACCTTTAAGGCAAACTACCTGAGTCTGAGTTTCAACAAAGGGACCGAGAAATTGGGAAACATAATTAATTTAGCGATACTCATAAGGTCGCCCAGTTTAGTTCAGTCCAGCTATGTTCAGTCCTTAAAATCAAAAGCAAATATGTGCAAAGACAATAAAAATGAAATTTATATGGATATATTAAGAGATTTCAACTTAACGATAAATGTGCATAAATCTCAGATACTTAAAATGTATTTCTTAAAATTTCAAAACAATAAGTAAATAAAATTAAAATAGACTTAAATAGACAAACAATATTGCATAAAAAGATAGATTATATGCATAATATAAATATAGTAAAAAAGAATGGAGTTGCAATTGCTAAATTTATAGATTTCAATGTAGGTATGCAGTCTTTACTATACATGCAAAAAAAACTTGTCATATTTAATTTTTTTTCAGTATTTATAAATTTAAAAATATCATGAATAATATATTTAAATTTAAACTAAAGAGATAAAAATAACATAATAATAGTACTAATAAATTTAATAAGAGTTGTGTGTAATTTTTAAAACTATAAATCAGAATTTCAATGAAAGAAGCTTTGATATTTAAATATTTTTGGTATTTGGTAAGCAAACAAAAGTATTTTATAAGTTAAAATTAATTTTAGGATTTACAGATAAATTTTAAACTTGAAATTAACTAAAAAAGAAAAAGTAAGAGATTATAATGAAGTTATAGTAACAGATATCAATGCATATATATAGTTATATAGATAAGATAAGTATTTTGCGGTATTTGTATAGCTTGTATGGTATTTTCGGTAAATAGCGATAGAGTTTATATTAATTATATATCGACTTAGATGTAGAAGTTAGGTTTTTAGCTTTAAATTTATTTAAAGTGAAAAAGTTAAAGCTGAAATAATGATATAGTTACAGATATTAATGTAGATAGATGCGTTAATTTCTTAAGTCAAAAATAAATTAATGATACATTTTTTATTCCGTTTTTTAACTTTCTCCTTGACATTCTTTTCATTACAGATGCCCTATCTGAATCCGGCACGCTCTTTGGGTCCATCGTTTGTGCTGAACAAATGGGACAACCATTGGGTATATTGGTTTGGTCCTCTGGTTGGAGGAATGGCCTCTGGTCTGGTTTACGAGCACATCTTTAGCTCACGTCGTAGTGTGCGTCATGGCAAGGGGAGCGTGGACAACGACTCGAGTTCGATACACTCCGAAGATGAGTTGAACTATGACATGGACATGGAGAAGCCAAACAAATATCAGCAATCCCAAGGCACATATCCAAGAGGGGGTCAATCGAATGGCGGTGCTGCAACAGCAGCACAACATGCTGCCGCCAACATGGCCCAAATGGGTGTGGTGAATGGCGCTGGAGCCGGCAACTATTGCCAGAATCTGTATACCGCACCGCCCCTCTCCTCCAAGTACGAGCAACAGCAGGAGCCGCTCTATGGAGGTACTCGATCCCTATACTGCCGCTCTCCCACCTTGACGCGCAGCAACTTGAATCGCTCCCAGTCCGTTTATGCGAAGAGCAATACGGCTATTAATCGTGACATTGTGCCACGTCCAGGTCCATTGGTGCCGGCACAGAGTCTGTATCCCATGCGCACACAACAGCAGCAGCAGCAGCAACAGCAGCAGCAACAACAGCAACAGCAACAACAACAGCAACAACAACAGGCAGTAACGGCAGCTCAATCATCGCATCTGCAGAATCAGAATGTGCAGAATCAGATGCAACAACGTACTGAGAGCATTTATGGCATGCGTGGTTCCATGCGAGGACAACAGCAACCGCTGCAGCAACAACAGCAGCAGCAACAGCAGCAGCAACAACAACCACAGCCGCCTGCTGGCATGCAACAACAACAACAACAGCAGCAACAACAATTGCAGGCACCGCCACAGCTTATGACAGAGATACAGGTGCAATCACAGGGCTTCCAGCCAGTCTACGGATCACGCAACAATCCCACACCGTTGGATGGCAACCACAAATTCGAGCGTCGCGATCAGCAGCAACTTTATGGCATGACCGGTCCACGTAATCGTGGCCAGTCGGCCCAATCCGATGACAGTTCATATGGCTCGTATCATGGATCGGCTGTGACGCCGCCAGCACGTCATCCCAGCGTGGAGCCCTCACCGCCACCGCCACCGATGCTCATGTATGCGCCACCACCGCAACCAAATGCGGCACATCCACAACCGATTCGTACACAATCGGAGCGCAAGGTGAGCGCTCCTGTTGTTGTCTCACAGCCAGCAGCTTGTGCAGTGACCTATACGACATCTCAGGTGCCCACAACTGTCACGACAACAACACAACAACAGCAGCAGCAGCAGCAACAACAACAGCAACAGCAACAGCAACAGCAAATGATGTTGCAACAGCAACAGGCACATCAACAACATTATGGCATGTTGCCATTGCGACCAAACTGAAAGCGGCTATCTTGGGGCCCCGTAACGACGCCGCCACCAACAACGTTACAAACAGCCCTCGCACTTCATCCCACAGGCACCATGACCCTGCACAGCTGCAGCCTAGCCAAGCAGAGCAGTTTATTTTAGTGTAATCCCCGGGCATCCAAAGGAATACTACGCAAAGTCTTAGCATTTAGTTGAACCTATCACACACTTAAGACTAGACTTAGAGAATTGAATATTTTCAGAGAGAGGTAGAGAGAGAGATGTCAGATATATGAAACATAGCCACATTGTATTATTAATAATATATGAATACAGGAACTCACACCTAGCAGCATGCAACGATAAGAACAACGATAAAACATAAGTCACATTAGCATACCTACAATATCATGCAGAACCTAAAAGTATACCTAAGCATATAGTACGTAGAAAAAAATATAATCTTATTAAATCTTCTCAAGCAATTAGATTCAAGAACTATTGAGAATTTCATTAATGTTTTGTTATATTTCTCTGGGACCTTTCTTTATATTTTTATATACCATTTTTATTGTTTTTTCGAATCATTTTTAACACATTTTCTGCTGAAAATTGTTATCTAGACTGAACCATTACTTTATTCTACCAATTTTTATAATTTTTCTTCCACATTATTATTTTTTACTCACTTAAATTAAGTTTTAATGCAAATCCTTAAAAAAAAATTAAATGTGTATATAATTATGAATATGTAGTTTAAATGTTACGAATATATAACGATATTTATGTAAATGTTAGGCAAATAAGCTTAAAACTCGACATCTACTTATATGGAATATAACTAACGTAATATATAAAGATATATGTAACCATTTAAATGCTTTGTATTAATTGTAAGTCAAGCAATGTGTACTATCAACATTGCAAAAGCAAAGATATATCAAATACAAAAACTGTTAAAAACCCATTACAAATTTTTTATTATTAGATTTTTAGTTTGGGTGGAAAAAATGGGGCGAATATGTTGTTATATCAAGTAAACAGTAATCAAACAATTACTTGTTCGCCGAATTTTACAATTTGTATTTAGATTGTCAGAGCCATTTTTCAACAGAAATATCTCTTAGTTTGAATTTAACTGAACTACAAAAAAAGTGGTCCAAGTATGGATGCTTTAGGAAACTGCCATCGTTCGTGTCACGTGAGAAAAAGCACGAATCGTGCACATTTCTAGGCGTAAAACTTCATAAATGGAACTTGTAACGGTAATGGCGCAACAGCCACAGCAACAACAACAACAAGGCAGCATGACTTTTAAAGTGCGTAGATGACGTTGCTCCAGATTGGCCTGTGACATTTTCCATCCCTCGCTCTGTTCTGGAAAGCCACAGTCTCGAGTTGCGGTTGCAGTGACCACAATATCGAGGCGGAATGTTGTAAATGTTGCATGTTACTGAGTGGCGTAGTTTAAAGAGTCTATTTGTCCATATTGTATATTCTACAAATTCTACAAATCTCAAACAGCGCCGAATTGTTGGGGTTCCTGAAAACAAGCAAGCATTGCTTTCAAATGTCTAAAAAAAAATGAAATATTTATTGAATTAAACTAAATTAATTTTTATATTGAATAAAAATGCTTAAAATACATTTTTTATAGTTTCGTAAAAATTATATAAAATATTTCTCAACCAAAAAATGTTGTTGAAACTGAAAAAAAGGCGATATTTTAGACTTCGAAAATATGTTTCAAAAAACCAAATCTCTGAAATTTGAGGAAAAGCAAAACAATTCTCTTCAAAAACTCTAGAGATTTCTGAAACACAACAGATTGCCCATATTTAATAAGTACAGGATATAAAAAATAAATACAAAAATTCCACCAGGTGGCAACATTGGTCAAATCGAATTTCAATTGTGTGTTGCAAAATTATGCAAGCTTTGCAATTTGTGTTTGTATATTATGCGTGTGTTTTCCAACACTACATTGAAGAGCTAAAGTGAAATAAGTTTTTAATCATGCAAAGCTGTTTATTGAATTTTAACGCCGAATCGCCTTTGTCCGCCAATCAAATGCGGATTAGAATTGGCATAGCAACACCAACACAATCGATAATGGGAAAGAGTCATACTAGAGTTATCCCAATGTGCAAATCGATGAACACCACATGGACTCTCAGCAAACACTTGGATGGTTTTTACGACGTGTACAGCCTCCAAAGAGGAAAACCCACTTCAATGAAATTAATTCAATTCCTGCAGATTGCTAAGAATTATTATCAGCTGGCAGACGATGATGCCTTGGGACTTCTCGAGTTTTTTAGAAACCAGATTCCAGATGCAATATACCATTTGAACAACGATGGCAGCAGATCTAAAATGCATCTGGATATAGATAGACCCTGGCGATTGCAGACGAAATCTATATGCGAATTGTCCGGTATCCAACAGTTGGCGACCATCAAATTTTTTAGTAATTCCAAAATGGTTTACATCATTAATCCGAAAACGTGTCTGAGCGTTTTACCATATGAAGCATTGGTCGAGCGATTCGCCGGACGTGATATTCGCATTCAACGTACCTATTTTGATGATCGTAATCTTATGGTCGCTTGCGCTCTGGATGATGATTATGCTCCCTTTGAGATCGCCTCATTTATGATGGAGTCCGCAGATAAAAGTAATTTGAATCGATGTGAGAATCTGATAAATCAACTAGAGATACACATGGCTTCACTAGTCCCATCAAGCAGATCTTGATCCATAAATCAGGATGGAAGCCACACAATCGCTTAAAAACAAATTGAAAGCCGTAACAAGTTCAATCAGACAAAATATGCATTAGTCGCACTGACTATACTGAAGTTGCTTATTTATTTTTTAAGATATAACAATGTTCTAAGCAATTTATAATATATAACTATCAAATATATGTTGTTTATAAATTAAAATACAAGTTTTTTATTTTTTTTTTGATCATAAAAATGTAATTTAAATATTTCCTTACGAATCCTATATTTTAAGCAATTTTGTAAAGAAATTCTTAAATTCAATTAAAAATTCTGTTCAAGTGATTTGTAATGTCATTGGCTGAATATCTTATTGTTGAAAGTCAGAATGCAAAATACGTAATATTTTCCAGATAAATTGTATATATTTTGATACACTTAAAAGGATTTTTTAATTTATTTCATATCAATTAAAATTTTTTCTTTTTACAAAAGGATTTTTAAAAAGAAAAGTAAAATAGTCTCATTAAAATCTAATCTATATTTTGCGGCAATAATTTAATAACGATCATGTTTCATAATGTTTAAAAATCCTTGATATAGTAAACTTTTCGTGAATTTCACAAAATTGACACAATTAAAATGTATTTTTGGCTATATATTTTTAGATTTTTTAAGTTTCTGTATACTTATTGAATATATTAAAAACCATAGGGAAAGTAGAAAAAATAAAATAAAAATTGTCATGATAAACATAAGCTCAAAACATAAATATAAGTTCTTGAATTCGTTGAATTTTCAATTAAAAATCAATCGTCATCCGAGAAGCTCCTCTCATCATCTGAGGAGTAGTTGCTGCCCTCGTCGTCGGCCAAATTTGAAGGACACAAACCTCGCTGGTGACGCGTCCAAAGGATTCGACCCATTTCGGATTGCGATGATTTTCCACGTTCCGTGTCGTAGACCAACCAGTGGCAATGCTGCTGAGCACTGAGGGAACTAAGCAAGGTGGGCCAATAGAGGTTAAGATTATACTTGGCCAGCTTCACATGCAGTTGATAGCCGTGCTGTTGCTCCGACAATATCTTAACCTCGCCCAGAAGATTCAGTATGCAACGTTGGGGCGGTGTCGTCTCTAGAACCTGATAGATCAAAACATTATCCTGATGTATGAGTTCATATTGCGGCACCTGCTGCTCAAAAATTAACTCGATCTGCATGAGGGTCTGATGCCATCTGACCTTCGGACGCACGGCATTTCCTGCAATGGACGCACAATAAAGCGACTTGTTCATCGTATCCGGAGTAATCTGTGGCCTTTTTGTAGTATTCTCCCGCTTGGGTGACGACCTCGCAACTGGATTATCGTCGGCGAGAATCTCTTGCATTATTTGTTTTGCGCCTTTCTTAACCATCGGGTCGTTGCTCTGCAGATTCTTTAGCAGTACATCCAGAAAATGGTCTGTGCTGGAGGGAGAATGTTCTTCATCGGCTGTAGCGGCTTTTAAGTGATCCTTTTCCTTGTTCTCATCGACTTCATCAGCTTTTCCCACGTCACACAATTCATCGAGTGTGTTAGTAGGTCTTTCATCCAGTTTCTCATTTTTCCAGTCATAGAATTCTCCAAAAGATTCATTTTCCAATTGTCTATTCTCCTCATGCATTTGTTCAACCTGTTGGCCTGATTTTTTCAGTTCCTTCGATAGATTTTTGCATTCTAGTCTCTTCTCGTCACTTTCTTCCTGTATAATTTCTATTTTAACCATCTCATTCTTTGGAGTTCTCAGTTGCTGTTGCTTCTTGAACTCCTCATGCATTAGACGTAGTCTCTTAAGGCTCTTCTCCTCTCGCTGTCCAAATTCCCGCACTATTAATTCATTTCCTAGTTGCAGAGTCTTGACGCACGTTCGCATTGTAGGACACTCCTGCATCAGAGTTAATTCCCGGACATAGACAGTGTCCAACATGGCAAATTCCACAATTAGCTGCAAATACTGATTGTCCTGTAGATCAATGAGTACCTCGCTGACCCACTTGCTGGCCTCGGGTAACCAATTACCCTCCCCAATACTGGACGGTATCAATCCGCACAATCTTACGTCCATGGCCAGAGGAGGTAACTCTTTAAATTTGGCATCACACTCGAGTAACTCGGCAGGCTTAACCTTCAACAGTTCGGTGCTTTCATCCAACAGTTGTACCTTGATCAGACGCTGATCAGACAGATCCACGACACGGACACGTTGATATCTCATGTTACGGAAGAGTACACAAATGTCGGAGATCTGCAGCTTCTGCTGTGCTCGACGATTCTTTTCCAAGCTCATGTGAAGGCTCAGGGAAGTGCACAGATTTTGTAGCTGGGATTGGCTTAAGATTGCTTGCCAGGATTCGCAATTGCTGGACTTGTAACTCTCAGCCCTGACAGCAAAGTGCACTGGACTGTAGACTTTGATGACCTTGCAACGGACGACAGTCTCCGATTGCCATAGACCATATTTCGGTCGCTGGAAGTCTTCATCGATGGCGAAATGCCGATTATGGCAGAACAGTCGATTACAGTCGCCTCTGCTCAGCATTTGTGGACAGAAGACACGATTCTGATCCGTCACCTGTCGACAACTGGCCGCTATCTGATCTATATGCCTATCCATCTTAACGTTATGGGCTTTTAGAAATTGCGCCAGTCGCAGCAACTCATAGATGTTGTTCTCGTCCAGCATTATATAGGATAAAATGTCCTTCTGCTTCACCTCTGGCAGTAAGGAATTGCCAATGTTATCGATAATCGCATGGAAACGATAGGAAAACTTTTGCCAACTAGCCGGAAGACTGTAGTGTATCAATAGTTCATAGTTCCTCATTGCCAACTGTGTTGGCTGCTGCACTTCATCCGTTACCAACAGCAACTCATGAATTTGCTGCGGGAATAAATTTAAGTAGGAAAAAAAACAAAACTGCATTCAAGGATTTTCTTGTGTAATACTCAAGGTTTAGTTTTAGATAGATAGATAGGAGAGGTTCCACTTTCGGGGAAAATAATTGGAGCGTCTACCTTTTCAATTATCCCTCTCAAAAAATCACTCTCAAAATTTAATTATTATTTGTAATTGTATTATTCAAAAAAAATATGTGAGGAGAAACAAAGCTGCATTCAAGGATTGTCTCGGATAATAGTTAAGGATTAAATTTAATAAAGATAGGAAAGTTTCTACTTTGGGGTACATTTTTTGAATTTAAATTAAATATAAAATAAAAAAATTGATATTATTTGTAATTATATTATTTCAAAATAAAAAAATTTTAATTCAATTCTGTAACTTTTAAGCTAATATTGAAAATTCAAATTTGTTTAAGGTTGTTAAGTTTATTGCACAAAATACTTCTCTTAACAGTTCTTTGAAACTTAAATCAACTGCATATTTTATTGCTTAATTCATTGCAAGTTTTTCAACTTCAATTTAATTTAAAAGCCTGTAAAAAATTTAAATTCTCAAAAACATTAAAATACTTCAAATCTCAGTTTAAATTGATAAACGATAAATTTAAATTAAAAAATTTAAATTAATTCTAATTTTGTTATTGTAAAATAAAAAAAAGTATAATTGAATTCATGTTATTCTGTATCTTTTAAGTTAACATTGAATTATCAAAATTTTGTTTAGTGTTGTTAAGTGTATTGCACTAAATACTTATCTTAACAGTTCTTTTGAACTTCAATCAACTGCATATTTAATTGCTTAATTCATTGCAAGTTTTTCAACTTAAATTTATTTTAATAGCCTGTTAAGAAAATTAAATTCTCAACAACATAAAGTACTTTAAATCTCAATTTAAAATGGTAAACGGTGAGGTTGATTGATTCTAAAAATGATTCGAAACTTATCAGATTCGGAGTATCAGTCCAACCCAAGCAAAGAAGGTTAAGTAGAAATTTTGATTATTGTCAGTAAAATTTCAGCCTATTATACACAGAAATTGGAGAGGCGTTTATTTGCTTACCTGATGCACTGCATCGTTTAATCCGATGCACTCATGACCTGTCGCCGTCAGCGCCAGTTCTAGATCCACCAACTCCTCCTTGGACTTGCAGAAAATAACGGTGCGCTTTTTTGAAGATGTTTTGGTTAGATTACTCAGATAATCGATGAGCTGTTGTGTCTTTTTGCTGGAGTGTCGTAGCCTTACATCCATCTTTAGGTTGCCATAGATGGCTGCCACTAAGAAATCGCCGAAAAGCAGGAGAGGATTGTGATTAAAGTGCTTCATCAACTGAAGAAAGAATCGTCCATGCCACTGCTGTGCGATAAGGATGAGCTGCATCTGGGTACTGGACAGACTCTGTAGCAGTTGAAGTGATTCATTGAGCAGATCGGGAACAGCAGACAACATGCGATCATAATCATCTACGATGAAGTACTTCAAACGATGTGGATCAATGAGATTGAGTTCAGTGTCGATAAACAGTCGCTTCATATGGGACACAGTTGTGATCAAGATGCCACAGGAATTTAAGAGCATCAACTGTACATCCAACAGACTGTGATCATGTGTGTTGATCACATTCAACATTTGTGTATTGTTGGATTTCATCAAATTGCAGCAATGATTAAACAGCAATCGTGCATTTCCCACCGAATCCGCCAATAGGATAGCCAATGGACCCAGATTGAGGGCATTCCCATTCCTCGCTGGTGGCCTTTGCATCCAATTCAATACCAAGGAGCACAGCATGGGCAAATAACACCAGGAGCGTCCCCTACCAATGCCATCGATCAACACCAAGGAATTGCCCATTAACAGATGTGGCCAGGCATAACGTTGCATTGGCAACGGTGTCTGGTAGTTCATCCTTATCATATTCATCCATATGTCCTGACAGAATAAAGTCTCTGGAGTACCATTAATGGGCAATACCTGTTCTTTGCTGTGCGCCAAGAACAATTGCTCAATGTGCTTCCCATTAGCTATAGAATTGTTTTCGGATCTTTCTTTGAGCGCGAATTTCCCGTCAGTTCGAAATTTGGCCACTTTGATATCATGTGACCCCAGAAAAGCTTTCGACTTCTCGGGAGGATTGAGTGGTGACAACTTATCCTGCGGTTTCTTCACCTCTGAAGACTGTCCCGTCACTTTCTTGACAGGATTATTCAAATCACTCATCTCTTTTATGATGCGATCCAGTTTTTCTTTGTCCTGTGATTCCAAGACAACTTTCGATTTCAGATCTAGATAATGGTCTGTCACTTTCTTGGGAGAATCGAGTTTTTCCACCTCTGAAGACTGTCCCGTCACTTTCTTGACAGGATTACTTAAGTCGGTCATCTCTTTTATGATGCGAACCAGTTTTTCTTTGTCCTGTGATTCCAAGACAGCTTTCAATTTCAGATCTAGATAATGGTCTGTCACTTTCTTGGGAGAATCGAGTTTTTCCACCTCTGAAGACAGTCCCGTCACTTTCTTGACAGGATTATTCAAATCACTCATCTCTTTTGTGATGCGATCCAGTTTTTCTTTGTCCTGTGATTCCAAGACAGCTTTCGATTTCAGATCTAGATAATGGTCTGTAACTTTCTTGGGAGAATCGAGTTTTTCCACCTCTGAAGACTGTCCCGTCACTTTCTTGACAGGATTATTCAAATCACTCATCTCTTTTAAGATGCGATCCAATTTTTCTACATCCTGCGATACCAGGGCTGACTTGACCTTCAACTGAGTAGATTTCTTGGGGGGATTTTCCGTATGTCTCATCTCATCTATAATGCAATCTAGTTTTTCTGCGGTGTTCAGCGATTTCTTGAGTGGTTCCTTCGTAATATTAAGTAAAGCCTCGCTTGTCGGCGGTTTCTTTTCGGAATTAAAGACTGAGCTGCGAATATTATCAAAGGATCGGGCCAGTTTCGCTTGGCGACGTGATGATAGCTTCGATTGGAGTATCTGTGCTTCCGACGTGTTGGAATGAACTGGCAGTTCCTGATTGATCTTTGCTCTGATCATTGAATCCAAGGCGCTTCTTCTGTTTCTGTCGGAGGAGAAGTCGAAGCTGTCGGAGGAGCAGTTGCTGGCGCTGCTTGAGATGCTCGATGAGCCGCTGATGAGAGCTGTCTCCACGGTGCTCTCGTTTCTATTCTTGACCATGCTGAGACGCTTCGCTGATTCGGGTATCGTTCGGGTCGTGTTCTCAAGATGAAAATGTCTCAGCCTTTTTTGCTGCAAAGAGGAAAGACGATTAACCATCTTGGAGACGTTCTTCTTCTTGAACTGCTGATTCTCCTCTTTTGGATTGGCTTCTGGATCGCATTGCAGCAACTTGATGTGCTGTAGTTCCATAAGTCTGATGATTGTTGCGACACATGCTCTGGGCCTGACATTCGCATCATTTAGCTCCACATTTACCAGGTCGAGCGGAGCCTCATCGCATCTCTGAGCCATGTTTTTATGATCATGACGAGCACATTGATTCTCTAACAGATAGTCGACAGCATTGAGCAACGGTTCATCCGGTTCATGCGGCGACTTAATCCACAGCTGACCATAATTCTGACATCTAATCCGAAATATCAAGAGTACCGCTGTTTCCAGCTTTTGGTTGAGCATCTTGACTTCCCTCCTGGACCATTTGTTGCCACTGGATGAGCATACACCGAACAGAGCGCCATCCTTTATTTGTATATAAATGTTGCACAGTTCCTTGGGCAGTTGCCACAAATCTTTCCCTTGACAGTAAATGAGAAAGCCATAGTCCAGTGCCTCCACAATATATCCATCTCCATGGATATTAATCACTTGACCACGCATATACTTCTCCGATCCGAGCGGATAATAGCGCAGGATCACATACTGAAATCGCTTAAACCTCTGTTCAGAATTATCGGCATGACACTTCTCCGGCAACTTCGATTCAAGATGGTTGACCATTCTTCCATTTTCCTGCAGCTCTTGTAGCACTACATATCGGAATCTCGTCGGACTCACATAATGTGTAATGATAATGGCCTCCTCCAGCAGCTCCTTTTCCTGACTCCTGACCGGCTCTTGTACCTCCAAATTCAGTTGCCCTAGAAATATATATGAAAATTTAAGTTAACAATGCTTTAAGACAGCTGACATTCTTTCTCCACCCAACAACACCAATAAATTAATAACCAAAGCTTAAAGTTCAAATAATTTCCACAGTGAAAGCAACAATCATTCATGCGAAAATTTCTGTGATTTCCACGCACAACAAAACTTTTATCGCAGCAAAAATAAATATATATATATATATATATATATTGTACAACAAGAAAGTTTGCTTTGTATAGTCGTTTATTTAATACCCTAGCCATTAAAGTTACCAAGTTATTTCTAGCCATTTTATTTGTTAAAGTAAATTATTTGTAAAATAAAAAAAAAGTCATAGATTTTCAATGTTATTCATACGATGTCTCATATGAAAGGAATTGAATCATAAAATAACAATATTTTTCAATTTTTTTAATACACCAATTGGTTTAAAAGATTTTAAACTTAACTTATATATTTTTTGTGATTATTACTTAAAAGTTCTTAAATGCGACATTTATAATAAAAATCATAGATAACACTTATTTAAAATTTTTATTGAAAATCTCAAGAATAAATAGAATTTTTCAACTTTTAAATAAAAATAGTTTTTTTAATTATTATTTTTTACTTTTTAAATAAAAATAAAAAATAATTGTTATTTCGTAACTTGTAAATAAAAGTGTGAAAATAATTGTAAAGTTGCAATTTTTATTTTTAAGATTTTGTCAAATTAGCTAAAATTACAAATTATTATTTAAATGGTAGTTCAATTTAAACTAAGTTATTAAAACATTTTGCATAATATCTGAATGAAAATTATTCCAAAGATTTGTATTAAATTTCTCAAAACAATCGAATTTAATTCGAATATTTTTAACTGAAATTGAAAACATCTTGTTTAATACCCTCTGTCAGGGTATATTCTTTATATTATTGTAAATGTAAATAAGACAGAGTGTCCTCGGCATTAAAAGAAATTTAATGCTATGAAGCTTAAATTTGTTTATTTTAAGTAAAAGTTGGGTAATTGAAGTTTGAACAAAGCTTTTCGAGTGCAGCAATGTGAGAGTGGAAGAGAAAGCAAAGGAAAAGTGCCAAAAGCCGCAACTGGCGCGTCTACTCATAGAGAAGGTCCTTGTGCCTATTTTTTTTATTTTTCCATTTGTTTGTGCTGCACTAGTTGCGAATTTCTGCGTTGCCCGCAACCCGCGTTGTTGTTGTTGCCACTTTAAATTGTTGTTGTATTAACTCTTCTGATGTGGCAGGCAAAAGTAAAAGCTAACACTTAACCGACTATAAATATATTTTGTGCTTTAATAATACCAATACTTTAAAATGTCACAAATTAAAATTTATCCTAACACTTCAGTTTCATATCGATATTAACATTTCCAGGATCGAGAATGCGACATTTGTACGCCTTTAAATGAAAACAAGTGGGAAAGGCTATAGTCGAGATCCCGACTATAGGATACCCGTTACTTATTTCACTACATATAAAAGTACTTTAAAGAAAATTTTCTAACAATACAAATTCTATTGCATACTCTAGGGGGCATGTATTGCCATGTATTGCTTAAAGAATCATTTTCAGACAATAACTGCTGTTCTACTTGTCCGATCGTGTTGCGATTCAGTGGGATAATAAATAATAACAATAGATATCAGTAACTACAAGAAAAACTATATTATCTTAAAAACTGCGGGTGTGGTAGCTTTTCGCGATTTGTGGGGGCGGAGGGGGGCGTGGCTTAAATTTGAAACAAACTTGATTTGCGTGAGGTATATAGAAGTCTTTTAGTGAAAGTTTGGTATCTCTATCTCTTATGGTCTCTGAGATCTAGGCGCTCACACGGACGGACAGACGGACAGACGGACAGACACACATGGCTATATCGACTCGGCTATTGATGCTGATCAAGAATATATATACTTTATGTGGTCGGAGAAGCCTCCTTCTGCCTGTTACATACATTCCAACGAACACAATATACCCTTATACTTATTTTTTATAAGTAACGGGTATAATTATACTTATTTTTTATAAGTAACGGGTATAAAAAATGTCTAAAATTTACATTTTCAAATTGTTTTCCTACGTGGTTAATGCATTTTATCTACACTATTTTTTATTATAAATGACAAGCATTCAAGACTTTTCGTTTTCGAATTAATTATAGAAAACAAAGCATCGAGATCGCGACGAAAAATAGAAGTCACTTTTGACTTCATCTTGAAAAATGCGAAATGTAGCAAGTAATTTGTATGAAAATATTCTTAATCCATAGTAAAATAATGTAGTTTTCCATTTTAGGAGATATTTTGATGAGTTACTATCATTTTTGTATTTTACAAGTTTTATTAGTTATTTGCAGGGCTGGGAATACTGATTAGATTTTTTAATCAGCATCTGTTAACTAATAAATAAATAATTTGGTAAAAATAAAATAAATAACTTATTTGTAACGCGACGATTGTGAACGTGAATAGATTTCCACATTGTTTTTGACAAGAATTCTAATCAAATTTCATTTAAAAATACAAAGAAAGTAATTTAAAAACTTACAAAATGATCAAAATTGAATTATTTTCGTTGCATGATGCTTAAATTTTGATGCTGGAAGAGAGATTTTGTCAAATAATCGATATAATACATGCAAACCTTTTTGGAAGTCAATTTTTTAGAAAACTGCCAAAAATATAGAATAACTTGATTTAATTAAATTTGTAGTCGATATGTGCGGTATAGTGGGTTTATTTATGGGGATATTGTTAAAGCACGTAAATTAAATTCGATTCCGAAAGAAAATTTGACAATATGTGAGTTTAGGATAAATTTTATGATTTTGGTCGTGGTTGACCTTTTTCTGGAAATGCCCATATACGAGATGTGAGTGCTTTTTGCCCCTTGATAAAAATTTTCAATATACAACATTAACAACAATGAGCGAATTAAGCCCTTATGATCTGCTTAGATACCTCTCTTAAAGGGTGCGTGGTTAAAAAAAAACTCATTTATCACATAAAAAAATCTTATAAAAAACCAACAAATTGTTTCGGTGGCTAAAAATATGCAAATAAGAGGGTTGATTATATCATATCGAAGATCAATCAAATGTGCGTCTAATCAAGCGCATAAGCCTAAACTAATTAGGAAGCGGGAAATACTGTAGTCGAGACCCCGACTTTGAAAATATCCGTTACATACTTTTAGGATCTTGCATTAAATTAATTTATTCATAGATTAAAATAGTTATTACTATTTAGCCGATACAAGTCTGGATGCCAAATTCGGTTGCTCTAGCTCGAATACTATAAGACTTATAATCTTTAAGATCTAGTTGTTTACACATGACAACTTCGAGTCGTCTGGTTATGATAAAGAGTATATATTCATCAAGTTTTAAGTAACGAGTAAAATAATGATAATTACATTAAAAAAAAAAAAAAAAAAAACCAAAAATGGCATTTACTTACTTGGCATTAATTTATTATCATCGCCTCCAGACATTTTAACATTGACCAAGGGTAGACCCGAAAATATTAGAATCAAATACTACACAAAAAGCAACTAAATAATGTGATTATTATTATATACAAGAGTTAAACACATTTTTGGACCACGTACTTAAAAAAAAGTTTGTTTTTTTAAATTACAATTTTTTAAATTAGTGGTTTTTAAACACTGTGCTAAGTATTTCAAAATATCTCAACTGTAGTGGATGCACAGAACACAAATGTAAACAAAGCACACATACACACATATTTAAGTATATATGTATGTTGCACACAGCGTTTTTGCAAGATAAGCTTGATTTTGTTTTTTCATGTTTATAAAAGATTTCAATACGGCTGTAGGTACAGTATTTATAAATTGAGATTATACGAGTTGCTGCAGCTCACTCACAGATACAACAGTTGTTTTTACACCAATTATGTTTATTAATTATAAATCCATTGGTTTTAAATTATTCATTTGTTTTAAATTTATAAATTAAATTAAAAAATATAAAGACACACGCGCTGCGACAGAGTTTAACCACAAATAAACTGTAAAAAGTTAAAGAATAATTTTGGCAAATAATATTAATTGAATTGTATAATTATGGAAATTAAACAACATTTTAGAATCTAAAATTTCGATCGATGCGAGCCAAAAGCGAAACTGCGATCGACTGTTTAAAAATATGTTTCTCCTTGCCGCCGAATTATTACAATACAGAATACACAACATCCAAATGCAGATAAGCGTGTGTGTGTGTGTGTGTGGAATACAAATGTATATGTATGTAGTACTTGTACAGTGTACATGTGTATAAGAGGTCTACTCAGATTTCTTTCATATTTATACTCTAAGAACGTTTGCCACATTTTGTATACATATGTATGTATGTAAAACGTATGTATGGTTTTACAAATACAAATGCGCAAATCTAGTGTGTGAATAAAGTAGGAGAAAATTATAGCAAGTGAAGCCTAAAACACTTATGATTTGAATATGTTATAAAACTGGTCGAAACATTCTTGCTGCAAGTGTTATACTATGTGCAGTATGTCAAATATTTGTTTTGAGAGAAAAATGTGAATGTTTGAAAAAAAAAATATTATTTTTTGGTATTTTACTTTTTTTTTTAATTTTTTGTAGATGCTTAAAAAATATTAAAAATTACAAAAAAAAAATAAAACAAATATCAACATTTTTTGTGGTACAAAAAAAAATTCTGATGTTACTGTAAATATATGTATTGCCTAATTTATTATCTTTTAATTCGTATATTTTTTTAAAAATTAATAAATAATGATTTCATGTGGCTCTTATATTTTAAGGTTATTTTTTTCGATCATTTATAATGATTGTTGTCATATTTAAATAAATATACTCCAAATTAAATATTATAATTTTTTACAAATTTATAAGAATTCCTGAATAATCAAAACTACGTAATTTTTATATTATAGCTTATTTCTATAAGTGTTAGTAAAATATTAATACAATTTTATTTTATATATTGTAAAATATTTAAGTATATAAAAAACTAAACCTGTTCAAAATGTAGTGGGCCAAATAAGCTAAGAGCCACTGTGTGCAAATCCCTTAACCTAGGCCAATTAAGTTTACGTATTTATCCTTATAAATCATTGCAGAGTATACCGCACACACACACACACACACACACATCCACCCCTATTTTGTAACCCTTTGCCGGCTAATTGCAAAACACAGTGTGAACAATCTATTTACCCTAAAAAAAAAATATATATAAAAAAAAGTTGCGACTTTTGCCATAGAAAACTGCACAATTTCACCCTTTTTCCGGCTGCAACTTTCACTGTTCCGTAGATATTTTCATTTTTTTTTTTGTCATTTTCTATTTTTGGGTTGACTATAAAAAAGTTATATGGGACTGGGTCGCCGTCTATCATGTGTAACCCCATCTCTTAGTGCTCTTGTGTGGGTTTTACTCCTTTTTTTATTTGATTGTTTCATATTTATGAGGATTATGGTTTAGTGCTGAATGCCTGTCTGAATTCCCCTCCCCATTTCCCCTATTCCTAAAAGGCTGATACGTGCGGTAATTTATTTTGCGGTTAAGGACTCTTGTCTGGACTTTTGCTGATGGATGCTCGAGCTGCGGCTTAAGTGAAAGTCCTGAATTCTTTCATTCGATTCGCATTGTTTGCAAAATTGTTGAAAAGCGAATGGAAGGAAGAATGTACGCACAAGATAAACAGCAAATGGTTCAAAGTTAAGTTATCAATGGGACTCAATTGAAATGTAACATTTGCCATGCGCTTTCACTGCGCCTAATGTTTATTTAAACAAATCAGGCCGCTCGGGTTAAACGACTGTTAAAGCAAAAAATAAAGGGGTTGAGAGTGTGTATAACATTTTGGCACGCACTTTTGTTTATTTTGCAAATCTGTGAACTGCGCTTTTGGCACAAATGCACACTGCCCTAAAATAATATTGAATTTATGCATTGAAGAGATCAGATGTTGGCAATGATGTCGACAGGTCATTGAAACCCTATCCCAGTTTTCGTGACATTATAGTGCCGGTCTAAATTTTGACAGAGCGATTTGACTTACAATGGCTCAAAGTTTAAGTATTAAGCCTTAGTCATCTGTACAACTAAACTAAATAAGATATCGAAATAATTTAATTATAATAATAATACAGACAACTTTAAATTAAAAAAATTAAACAAAACACCGCAGCATACGCTTTTAGTTATTAATTTGATCAAATTTCAAAACAGTGCTCTAATTTTAATTCTATGATTGAATTTTTTTCGAGTTTCGGATCTTTAATTTTGAACTAAATTATGCCATTTAAAATGCGCGCCTGGGGACATTTTACGATCCGGCCAACGTGGCCAACTTTTGATTTGTTGGTCACACTTTTGTTTACATTCAGCTGAGAAAGCTGCCAACTTGTTTTGAGAAATGCCAACTTGCGTGAAATGAAAATGCCTAAATAATCGATATGCAGCCGCATCACATGTCGAGCGCCATTTTTGTTTTCGATACTAGTTTTTATCGACAAACACAAAGCGCATCACACACACAAAGACAAAAAAATAAAAAATAAGCAGGCTGCGTACGGAAAATTAAGAAAATTAATTAAACGCTGCCAACGACGAGCTTGTGCTAAAGCAAATAAACCAATAAGCTTCCTGTGTGTGTCGTCCCAACAAACAGCAGCAAAATAACCAAGTTTAATATACGCCTAGATAACATCATGTCGAAAAATAAAAAATTGTCGCTATCAAGCGACTCGACAGAGAAATTTATCTACAAGCCCAAGGATTTGATTTGGTAAGACTTCCACGTCCCAATCAACATATACAATGTTCTTGTGTAGACCATAAGCAACAAAAATACTGATTGTGCATTATGAATAACACTTTGTAGCTAATTTGTGACCAACAAAAAAAAAAAATAATGAAACGAAAAGCAATCATACATAACCTCAATTGCCGCGGCATTGAACAAAACGAAAAATATAGAAAACAAAAGAAAAACGGTGTAAAAAATAATATTATTGAAGTTACAATTAAGAACGTTAAATGAAGAAGAATAAAATACATGTAGTTTCTATACTAAAAAACTTTGCATTGAATTAAACTCTCGCTGCCGGCAGCGACGCCGACGTCGTTGCGTTGGCGCTTTTTTCGCGCGCGCGCGCTATTTTAGACATTGTAGTTAATTGAACCTTAACAAGTGATTAAATCAATATTAAATTAATAATTCTTATTGCATTGCAGGGCCAAAATGAAGGGATTCACACCTTGGCCGGGCATGGTAAGCTAAATAACTGCATATGCATGCTGCTGCTGCTGTCGACGACGGCGACGCCGCTGCCGCTGCCGTGTTTGTTTTCGACTGTACTTTTTTATGCAGCAACGGCAGAGGCGTCGCGTCGCTGTTGCTGTCGACGTCATAACGCACTTGCAGGCTTCAATGTTTGTTGTAAATGGAATATACAGTGACTGCCAGCTTATATGACCTACTAGGCGTACAAAATGTGTATTTTGAATTAATTTATCATTTTATTGAAAGGCAGATTTAAATACAATTTTTAAATTATTGTATATTATAATTTGATTTCGTATGTGTATGTATTTTATATCTAAATTAAGCAATAAAAACGTCACAAATGTAGTGGTCAAATAAGCTGTGAGCCACTGTATAGGTGTGTGTGTATGTGCAGGTGTGTGTACCGTTGCTATCAGCAGCAAACGTTTGTTTTGTGCCTAATTTGTGTTAACTTTAAATATGTTAGCTTTCTTTTATGTACAGCCAAGTAAATAGTTTAAAATATGTGTATATTAAAAAAAAAAAAACAAAAAGAGACATTCACAGTGAAATTACTTGAACTTTGCTGTGCCAAGTGCGTGAGTCTGTGTGTGTGTGTGAGTGTAAATGATGTGAGAGTGAGAACGGAAGCTTAAGTGCTCACTCTCTCTCTCTCGCTTTGCAGCATAATTTTTGGATTGTGGATTGTAATTGTGATTACACCATTTCCATTTACAGATTGTGGAGCCACCGTTGGATCTGTTAAGTCAAACCAGACGCGCCAATACGAGATGTGTCTTCTTCTTTGGTTCACGCAATTTGTAAGTAATTGAAAAAAATGCAGTATTTGGAAAGTCTGTATTGTATTTGATTTGTACATTGTTAATTGTAAATGCAGTGCATGGATTGAGGAGGGCAACATTAAGCCGTTTGAGGGTCCTTGGAAGGATGATCTGGCGAAAGTAAGCAAACCGATGTCCTTTAGGCAGGCCATGGCCGATATCGATAAATATATTGACAATCCCACGGAGATCGATGGCCAAATTGATGAGAGCTGCGGCATGGGCAATCATGCCACCGAGGCGGACTTTGATAAGATTCGTGATGGTCTCGACAGCGATGAGAATCCCGATGCAACAACGGATGCCAACAACGGCGTTGTACCCCATGTGGTTGGCAGTCCAGATGAATCCGATGCGCCGTCCGCTGCTGTTGCCGCTACCGAGAACAATGCGAATGCGAATGCGGGTGCCACATCGCCAGTGGTGACAACGACGCCAACTGCCAAGAGTCAAGCGAAACGCACACCCAAAGCAAAATCCAGTGCTGCCGTCACTGTGAGCAGCAAACAAGCGAATAAAGCGGCATCGGCGAAATCAGCAGCAGCACAAAAGAGACGCATCTCGGCACAACAGACGCCCACGGGTGCAACGAGTGCCAAACGCGGCCGACGCACTGCATCCGGCGATGCGGAGCATTATGAGAGTCCAGGTGCTGTGGATTTCGATGGCGCTAGCTCGTCATCGCTGGCAGCACGGGCACGCATCGAAACAGATGCCTTTTTGGGCACGTTAACAAAGCGGACACCCAATGCAATTGCCCTGCTGGATCGACCGGTTGTAACACGGCCAGAAACGCAGACCATTGACATGAATTCGCGTTCAAATACGTTGGCTGATCGTGACATTACGCCGTCGGATCAGACATTCGGTTTTCTCGGTCTGGGCATGATGGGTTCAACCATTGTCAAGGATTTGATTTACACGGGACACAAGGTTG
The DNA here is from genome assembly GCA_951394115.2 of Drosophila phalerata. Lineage (NCBI taxonomy): Eukaryota > Metazoa > Arthropoda > Insecta > Diptera > Drosophilidae > Drosophila > Drosophila phalerata. The sequence continues at coordinate 10,886,364 of OX596008.2, forward strand.
TGGTCTGGAACCGCACCATTGATAAGGTGAGTCTTCTCATCTCATTCACTATTATTAAAGTTTGCTTCATCTTTTTTCTCTTCTTTTCTATTTGCAGTGTCAGCCTTTTGTGGAAGCTGGCGCTGAGGTTAAGGACACTCCCATGGATGTGGTGGAGGCGGCAGACATTATATTCTGCTGTGTATCAGATCCCAAGGGCGCCAAAGATGTAAGTGACAATATCTTACTACTATTATAATTATAATTTGGGTTCCTGACTTTGTAAAGTGTGTATAAACTGTTGATCAGGACGACGAGCAGAGTTGATATAGATCATAGATCAAGTTTTAGTACGAAAAATGAACTTGTTTCTTGAGATATTTTAAGCAAACTCGCAGCTTAGGTATTTTCATATTTATCCTAAACCAAAATCCAACTACTATATCATATAGACTTCGTAGAAATAATAAGTTAAAAATTGATTACTAGGCCTACCTTTCTCTTTTTAAATTATAAAAATTATTGCTGAATATTTATTTGAATTTGTTTGCTTCAGCTCGTCTTTGGCAACTGTGGAGTCCTGCAGCTGAAGGATTTACGCAATAAGGCCTATGTGGAAATGTCCACTATTGATCCGGATACGTCAATGGACATTGGAGAGGGCATCAAGCAATGTAATGGCCGTTATCTGGAGGCACAGATCCATGGCTCGCGACAAGAGGCCGCCGATGGCATGCTCATCATCTTGGCCGGCGGTGATCGCACTGTCTTTGAGGAGTGTCATTCCTGCTTTAAGACTATTGCCAAGAATACCTTCTTTTTGGGCAGTAAGTTGAGAATGCCATTATCTATTGGTTCAATCTTTCACATCTATATTTATATATATTAAAATGCATTTTATTGTTATCATCTAGCAGATGTTGGCAACGCCTGTAAAGTGAACCTCATTTTGCAAACCATTCTGGGCGTCAGTCTGGTTGGTCTGGCAGAGGCGTTAGCTTTGGGTGCGTATTCACAAATCACTCTTATAATTCAAGCAATTTATATAAATTACATTTCATTGCTTACAGCTGATCGTTTTTCCATCTCGTTAAACGATATCATAGACATATTCGATTTAACTTCTATGAAATCGCCACTGCTGCTAGCCAAGGGCAAGGGTAAGTTCATTGATCAATAGTTTTAGCTGGAAATAATGCCTAAATTGGTTTATTATTTATAAGATTTTTAGATGTGGGTTCATTTATTTATAAGTGATCATAAATTCACAAATGACATTATCACTTTTTAAGAATTTATGAGTTATCAAAAACATGTTTTTCTATTAGACGAACGTAGTGATAGTTTCAAAGTTCATTTTTAAAAATATTGAAATACTTATAATTCGTAACATTCTATAAAACTAGCCGATTCCTCATCAACAAATTGAAAAAAGAATTTCTTGTAATAATTTAAATATAAACATGAAATAATTCATTTTTAGTTTTTATTATTTATTTACTTTAAATTTTTGTGATACATATTAAATTATTTGAGTATATTAAATATATTTTGAATATTCGGATAACAGACAGACAAAAGATATTTGAATTACATTTTTTATTGCAACTTTTCATACTACCAATTGGAAAATAATAATTATAAATTGAATGTATAATAATGACATTTTTCTTAATTTTGTTTATAAATTAGAGTTAACATTAATTTATTTTAAATTTATCGTTTTTCCCATGGTAATATATTTTATCCGTTTTATTGTTATGTATGTAATTTTTTTGGTTGATTTTAATATTTTTTAAATTCATAGCGCAATTTTCAACCTTTTAAATTACTAAATGTGCTTTTTAAATTAATTGTAAGTTTTTAGAAGATTCTGAATGAATTTTAAAACGAAAAATTTGTTACATATTTCTTGGATTCTAATTATAATCGATTATTTTCCTTTGCAGAAATGGCCAAGGGCGATTTTAATCCGCAACAACCATTAAGTCATATGCAACGCGACTTGCGTCTTGTGCTCAACATGGCTGAGAATTTGGATCAATCGATGCCCGTGACAAGCATTACAAATGAGGTGTTTAAGCATACAAAACGTTTGGGTTACAGCGAGCACGATTCTAGTGCTGTATTTGTAAGATCCAGATTTTAACATTTAGTTAACACGACTACCATTTAAACTATACTTTATCATTTAGTTTAAACAAACCCGTACACAAAACACAACCACACACATCCACATATATATATACATATACATACAAACTGACAGACACACCCACACAAACAAACACACACACTCACACATATATATATATATATACATATTAGGAAGCGTATTGCAATTGCAATACAAGTTTTAATCCATTCATATCTCTATCCCAACTTACTCCATACTCATACTCCCCCTAACAACAACTAGAGTAACTTCTATCCAGATCAAAGTCTAAAGCAAGAAATCAAGACCGTTAGCATTCTGGCTAACTTAACAACCAAACTGGGTCAATTGCCTCTTTTGGACACATCGTCATCTGGCTTGAGGCGAATGCGATGGGCGAGCGTTTAAGAAGATATCCTTGAAATGAGACAGGAGTGAAGACACAGTGACGGTGATCAGAGAATTCAAGAGTATTGCTGATAGAGGGGATGAGACGACCATGGGAGAAAGAGGAGAGATCAACCGTGGGGTGGGTGGGAGCCTGTTGATAAAGTGTGTAAGAGCGGACCGCTTTCATGCCTTTGTGCATTATAATATGTAATTCTGATGTTTATTTGAACACTTATTATTATGATTATTATCGTTTTATTGACTTACTTCGGGCCCAATGTTAGCTGACGCCGTTGTACGAGCAACAATCAAGAATCAATTAAGAATTCACCTCTATCAAATTCCTTCCTCATCCCTATCCTGCATTAATTAATAATGAGGCAAATCGAGGCGAGTTTATTTGTGTATTATTTGTTGCATAACTGCCTCTCTTTCGATGAAATTTTAATATTGCTGCTCCAATATAAGTAAATTAAAAAAACATTATACATAGTTACGAATGCAGAGAGCATGCAAATAAATTGTAAAAACAAATATATATGTGAAAGCAAATTGCAATTGGTCAGATCTTTGATCATTTTTTGATTCTTTTATTTTTTGACCAAAAACAAATTGTAAAGGAATTATTCCCCTCTTTCCCTTTGTATTCGTGCACGGCGCTTGCTATTATTTACAATAAAATTTATTTTAAAATGAAAAACTAAGAACAAAAAAAAAACAATGTTGCATTATAAATAGTTTACTTAAACTGCACATAATATTTAGGATGCATATTTGCATTAATCAAGAACTGCAATAACAGCCACAATTTCGTGGGTTTCTTTGTTCATATTCATCAAAGCATAAAAATTAACAACAAACTCACTTACACACACACACACACATACACACAACTGGAACAGAAATAATAAAAAATGAAACAAAATAAAAAGAATACAAAAAATATATAGTGTAAACTTTTTAGAGCCAAGAGAGTTTCGAGGGATCTATATTAATAATAATAAGAAGTAAATATATATATATACATAAAATATATATATAAATAAATAAATATATTTTACTTATTATTTAGTCTGTATTTTGTTGTAAAACAAAAAAATAATAAAAAAAAAAAACCTTAATTTTTAACTATAAATCCAAACGAGATTGTTATTAATCAAGAATTTAGTAAAATCGACCATAAGTACAAGATTTTGTTTTTAGATCTAGTTAACCGATTTAATGACTTTAATAACTAAATACACAGGGTATCTACAATCTACACGAAGGCTAAAAACATTGTACTCGTTGCTATCGGAGGATTACTGTAAGTTTGAATGAAGTGAATGAATTATTGGTTTCCTTAAGTTTTGTCGGTTGACCAGGAAATGTGGCAGCAACTATGGCAAACACTGACGTTGTTGACTTTAATACTGATCTGCGCTAGAAGCAAAGAAGTAAGATGGTTAAACCATGAGCTGGAACAGTTCCAATTAATGGTGTACACCAATACAAATGTGTCATATGGAAAACTGACCAACGTGGTAATGACTTTAACCAATTATCCACATTATCCAGTCAGTTTGCGCCTCAGTACTGACACTTACTTGTTGGCCTATCGCCTATTTGGTGCCGGGACACATGAGATGCCACCCAAATTTTTTAGGGCACAAAAAATCAGCCAGATATTGGATGGTCTCGGTATAAAACCAAATCAACCAGTTATTTACGAAACTGGATTTTATGCGATTGTAGAAGCGATCTTTTGGGATAAAGATGATAATATATTGCGACTAAGAGGTACGGTGCCGAATAGGCCCTCAGTTGCAGAGGTTGTGGTTGGTGTAGACATTATGGTGATTCCGCCTGACGAAGAATGTGTGCCTTCATTAAAGATGATAGGCTGTGCAGATCCCCAGAATCCACAAAAGGTCGTCGTACGCCGCAGCACAATACTCCATGCCACTTTTCAGAATATGTGCGGCATAAAAGAAGCGGCTTTAACGTGGAAAGTTTACAACCTGGCCGAGACAAGTAAGCTTTGCTCGCTCTCATTGATATTTAAGTAGATAATAATCCATTTCATTATAGAATTGTTAACTTCAATTCCGAATCAACGGCTGATTTTCGTTTTAAAGCATTACAGTCTGAATTATCCCACTATATACGAGACATGGCGTAACCTCTATGTGCTCCGTCCTGAGGGCATTTACAATGGCACCAAATATGCGGCCCGTTGTTATGTGGAGGCCATCGTGGGAACGGTTAAGGCTATAATTGCCGGTGGTGAGAAGCGTAATGCGATTTTCAGCCGCGATCTAAATATGGACGGTTCACTTAGCCGCGATTATTCCAAGAAATCGAAAACCAGGCAATTTAAATTATATTATTGGGATTGTGAGTCGCAAGACGATTATAAAAATAAGATTTGCCGTCGAAACATATCCAGAGGTATAGCACTCAGAACAGCTCCTAAAAACGTTATTTCCACATTATTTTCATAGTAATATCTGTAAGAATTTGATAACCAATATGAGTAGGTTGCAATCATCTTTGAAATATTTTGAATTGTCATAATTATTTCTCTTCAGGCTATATAATATTTTCTGATTGAAGCTTATTAAATAACTCTTTACCGTATTAAATTAAAAATTTGAGGGTTGATCATAAATTTTCTTACTTAAAATTGTTATGAACGTTGCTCAGATTAAACTTAATAATAATCTTACTATTTAAAGTTTAGAAAATCCGATTTTTGTTAAGATCGGACAAGTTTCGAATTGTCCTCAGTAAATTAGACTTCGATTCTTTCTTTAAATAATGGATCATACTATTTATTATTTAGTTAATATTTAAGTTAGATTTCTTTCAAAAGTTAGGAAATTTAAAAAATAATTAGATAATTGTATAGGCTTGAAAACCAAGAGATTGTGAATACCATTAGAAATAAATTAATTTTTGTTTATAAAATTGAGAAACTTTTTAAAAAAGTCGGAGGCTCGCAGAGTTCATAAAAGTTTTAATTTACTTATTTTTATTAGCTTCGAGATTTCGTTTGCCCGCAAAAACCCTTAAATTGAAGTGTCAATATGAGTTCAAGCTGTTAGTGATTTCCGATGACAATCCGAAGCTGACGTCAACGGCATTGCAGGTGTTGACCATAGGGAGTAAGGAAGTGTTGCATGTGGCAATTGAATGCATTTCGAACTGTGCAGGCGAAGAATATAATCCGTTGAACAAGGTGCAACTGGTGGCCAACTGTTTAGACTGTGGCCAACAGACAGTGACATATGAGTGGTTAGTGGGCGGACAAAATACCCTGACTACAAGGCATCTAACGATGTATATACGTACTGAAGGAACCAGGGCACAGATCGAATTGAAGGTAACGCTAAGTGATGGTACCACTGGGAGTGACAAAAAGGTGCTAGCGAAGAGAGTGCCACCTGTTGGCGGCAAGTGTGAGGTACAACCACAGGAGGGGATTGAGGCAACGACCATTTTCTATGTATGCTGCAAGGATTTTGAGACCGCACACAAACCCCTTGAGTTTTTCTATTATGCGGGTCGTACCCTTCTTAACAAATGCTATCGTTGCGATTGTAAATCATATTTGCCAATGAATTTGAAAGCCATCAAGGTGCTAGTCTGTGATAATTTACTCACCTGCAGTGAGACGTCAGTGGACGTGACTGTGAAGCCGCTGACGAATGTAACCGCGGCCAATGCCAATGAGGTTTGGGATTTTATAAACAAGGATCCGAACAATGTGGTGAAAATGGCAAATCGTGGTCGTTTGAATCGATTCTTTCAGATCATGTTATCTATGGCTAATCGGATCAAAGATGCCAGCAGTGGTATGGCCTTAATGGATGCCTTCGAATATGTCCATCCACTATCATTGGCCAATCTCGGCAAAATGGCCAATTTGACTAAGTCATTGGGCTTACAGTTGACGCCCATCGATATGATGGAGCACAATCTGTTGACGACATCGTTGACAAAGATGAACGAGATCTTTGATGCGGTCCATAAAAACTATATGCATAAGGAAATGATTGAACAACCGTATGCTAATGTCACGGTCGCTTGTGTCACCGTATACGACATGATGGATCGCCTCAATAAACATCTGGCACGACCCCCTCAAAATATATTCGACGAATATCGCACTGCACTTGATAAAAAAAGACTGAGTCAGAATGTTATTGATAGACTTAAAAAGGAAATCTCTGAATACGATAATGAGGAGGCTAAAAATCGTTCAATGACCTGGCTAAATGCCATGTGGCAAACGGAACGGCTGTATCGCTTCTTGGGCTTGGCTCGCAAACATGGATTTCAACCGGATCCCAATGAGATCGTTTCGGAGGCCGTTTCCCTTGAGATCCAATGTTTCGATATTGAACCGGATCGACATTACGAGATCAAGACTAGCGATCGAATGCACATTGTATATTTCACACCCGAGCTCCTTCAGGAAGTCAAGGATTCAAATACCAATTACATTTGCCTTAAGGTCATTTCAACAATACGCGAACTTCACTGGTGGTATCCCGAGGAGAAGCAGCCCAGCTCCGTACTACTCTCCGTGCGCATCTATGTCCATGACGACAACTTTAAAGTCGAGCGTTATCTGGACAATAGCGAGATAAGATTTCAGACCATCGTGGGCAAGTACAAACCCGCCGTGGAGCGACCTCTTGTCACTGGTGAGTATCAAGCTTAACATAAAAAGAACATTGTCGAAATCCGAAACTTCTATATAGTTGACAAAAGTTCGATAAATTAGATTCATATCTGATTTCTTTTACATTTCCGTTAAATGCCACATAAAGCTCTTGATTAGCCCTTAGTTTGAGCAACTGTTCAATTTTAGGATAACTACAAAAAACCATAGTCAAATAATGATTAAGTGCATTTCTTATAAAAAGCCAAAAATATAGGAAAACAGAATTTATTGAAGTAATTTCGATTTGTATGTCACTATTATAATATACATAGATACATATCTAATGAAAATTTCAGGTGAAGCCCGTAAGAAGAGTAGAATGGCAAATGAAACAGGAATTGAAAAAAACGCCAGAATTGAACTTAGAAGAGAGGAGGATTATGAGGAGGACGACGATAACGATGACGATGACGATGGTCTCATCTTCAACTGTAAGTATAAATATAATTTTTATACCCGTTACTTATAAAAAATAAGTATAAGGGTATATTGTGTTCGTTGGAATGTATGTAACAGGGATAAGGAGGCATCTCCGACCCTATAAAGTATATATATTCTTGATCAGCATCAACAGCCGAGTCGATATAGCCATGTGTGTCTGTCCGTCTGTCCGTATGAACAAAAGGATCTCAGAGACTATAAGAGATAGAGTAACCAAATTTGGCACACAGATTTCTATATACCCAGCGCAGATCAAGTTTGTTTCAAATTTGGGCCACGCCCCCCTCCGCCCCCACAAATCGCGAAAAGCTACCACACCCACAGTTTTTAAGATAATATAGTTTTTCTTGTAGTCACTGATATCTATTATTATTATTTATTATCCCACTGAATCGCAACACGATCGGACAAGTAGAACAGCAGTTATTGTCTGAAAATGATTCTTTCAGCAATACATGGCAATACATGCCCCCTAGAGTATGCAATAGATTTTGTATTGTTAGAAAATTTTCCTTAAAGTACTTTTATATGTAGTGAAATAAGTAACGGGTATCCTATAGTCGGGATCTCGACTATAGCCTTTCCCACTTGTTCATACTACATTACATGATCCAAACCTACTTTAAAATACTAATGGATAGTGATGAATATTTAAACTTTGAAACAAGTTCTATATTGTAGAAGAAATTCGACCAACAAAATTTTAAATTGATGATATATTTGAAGGTTTAAGATCGAGTTGCAAAGAAATTTTTTAATTTTAAAGCACAATTTTATTCTCAGATTACACGCGTACTTGAATAACAGATTTCTTATATCGTTTTCAAGTCTTATTTAAACGTGAGTTTTAATAGGGTAAATTATTAAGTTTTTTTTATCACAAAGGCTATATAAGAATAGTAATACTAATTAGTGCAATTGAAATATGATATATATATATGTATATAAAAAAGGTGGTTTGGTTCGTGTAACAAGAAAAAATAATTTAATTATGTTGACTTGGGTAATAGATCAGAAATATACATAGATATATTTCGTGTAAATTTTTTTTAGGGAAAGAAGATGGTATAACCACCAGGACAAAAAAAAGACCTGTTATAGACCCTGACGAGGATGAGTATGCCATCTCGGATGCTGGTCGATATATCAATTGTTTGGAGAGTGGATTTATAGATTACATGCAATGGATGCGATTGTATCGCATCAATATACAGGCACATGCGATGATAACGGTGCGTTTTAAGGAATCATCACATGATCTCCAAGTACTGCTCTATGTTGGCACAGAGCCAAAAGAATGGAAACCACTTGTCAATAAGGCTAAATGTTATGTACCCGCCAGATCGGACAATACGACAATGTTAATACGAAATAATTGCAATCATAGACGACGCGCCTATATGGCAATCCAGATCAAAGGTGCAGCCGATTACTCTGACCATATGGATACTCCGGTTAAGGACGGTCCGGCAACTTTCTCCTTTGTGTTCCAGGAGCGCAGCTGTGATTATTGGACATACAGTTCGCCGAAGACATTGCAGCATTGGTCACATGATCATTGTCTTCCCGTGCTGGAATATCAGAAGAAGGGCCATATTCACTGTACGTGCAAAGTGCTGGGCACCTATACCAGTTATGTATACCATATTCCAGCTATTGTAATCCCCTTGGAAATGAAACATCTCCGTTTGAATAAGATTCTTTTATTTGCTTATATTATGATCTTTTCGGGAATCTTTATTTGGCTGACAGTGCTCGTCATGTATCACAATAATCGGCCCAGCAAGACGGTTATCTGTGACATGAGCGCCATGGATCGCGAATCCGCTCGAGATGTGCATGATCTGTTGATCTTTTTGAAAACTGGCGGACGCATTAATGCCCAAACAACAGCAACGGTTCGTCTTATCTTTCAGACGACCCAACGAATGGAGATGCAATTTACCGTCATGCAGGATCCACAAAAGCCACTGCTAACCCGTAACTCCACATACGTGCTCCGGGTGCGTACCCGTGACATACGGATTCCCACCCGCGTCGCCGTCTCCCACAACAATGCTGGACGCTATCCCAGCTGGTATTTGCGTCGCATTGAGCTCTTGGACGTCCAGAAGCAATTGACACAGGTCTTTATTGTCAATCGTTGGGTGCGACAAAAGTACCTCATTCTCAGTTCATCGATGGTTCTCAGAGCGGGCGATTATCGGATTGTCGAAAACTGGCGTGAACGCTTTTCCACCGAATTCGAAAGATTGTGGATCAATTGGGGATTGTGGCATCCCCTCACTGGTGAATGGCGGGACAGCAAGAACAACGACAGTTTGTCGCGTGCACAGAGAATTTGTGTATTTATTTCCAAATTCATGGTTACCTACTGCATTATCGTCTGTTATATTGGCAAGTCGACTCGGAATTCCGCTTATGAGGATCGCAAGATTTCTATAAATTACAAAGATTTAGCACCCATGTTTATTTACTGTGCCTTTGCCACCAATCTGTTGCATTTTATATTCGTAAACATTATTCTTACAGGCCCCTAAAATAACCCAGTGGAAAATAAATGAGTATATTTTCATATTGTGATCAATTCCCAAAATGGGCTTAAATATGAAACTAATATAAGTTTTCAATTATTGTTACACAATCTGAAATTGCGATGTAAAATAGTTAAATTACGAGTCATTTTTATAGCATCAGCCTAAGAAATTATTGCTAAAAAAAAATTCATAAAATTTGAACTACGCGCGTTAAGTGAGGAGCAAGTTGCTAAAGAGGATTAAAAAGTTAAGACCATCTGGTAATTAAAAAATACTGAATCAGCGTTATGGGTCGCGTGCGGCCACACTGATAAATGCAAATATTAGTTAATGCAATTTAAAAATACTATAACGTTGCAATAAATGAATAATTTGATATAATTTTAAATTCGAAATTAGGTAAAATTAATTAAAACATTTTTATAGAGGTTTGTAACCCCGTGTAATGCTAAAAAATTATAACAAAAAACCTGCAAAAAATGAAGTTTTTTAGTTGCAATTTGAATCAAATTGAGCAGGCTACCAGATCGGATAATTTAGCAGGGTGCCAACATTTGGACCGGGTGGCAGCTTCCACAACAGTGTTGCCAAGCTTTTAGAGGAAACAATTGCCGTTTCTAGCTGGAAAACACCTTAATTTGTTTCTGTGGATCAGTATCAGTTTGCACAGTTTTATCAAATATTTTAATAGCTGAACTTAGCTGAGAATATATTTAAAATGTCAGATTTCCAGCTAATAGCAATTTTGAAATTTAACCAGCAACCGAGCTCTGAAAATAGCCAGAAATAGCTATTAAATAGCTCAGTTGACAACAGTGGTTCACTCTTCCTCTTACCGTGCGCTAAGTTCATCGTGCGTGTGTGGCAAAAACATTAAAATACTTGAAATTAATTGATTAAAACTTTTCCGATAATAGCATATAGCTTGTGTTGAAATGTCGGAAAAGAAACGAGCACGTCGTCGTAAAGATGTAAGTCTGTGGTCAATCTCAATTTAAAAAACGCATCAAACGTCGCAAAAACAAAATTGACGTCTTGCGTGATGAGTGCGTTTAAGTGTGTGTGAGTGTGTTTGTGTGTGTGTGTATAGGTGTATGTACCACAGTCCAATTGGCATGCTCATTGTGTTTGTTTTCATTTTAATGTGTGTGCCAGAGAGACGTAAAATCTGAATTCGAATCGCTAAAAATGAAATACTGATATGAATGTGAACCATATATATATAATAAACAATATCAGTGTATCTCCGTGTGGGGGCAAGTTCAAATCAACCATGCGGCATAACTGTATTTTCTATATTATGTTGTTTTGAATATACATCACACATACACAAATACATGTGTAGGAATATGCGTGGGAGATGTGCACTGATTGCATCCCCCCTACTGCTTTCGTCTATTATTAGCTTGTTTTAATTCCTGTTCATGCCACATCATCCCATCAGTTGCTTCAAAAGTGCACTTTTGTGTCTTTTGTGCAAGCATTTTTCAATTTACACAGCTTTATTTGTACAAGAGGCAATTTACCCCCGCTAACACAACAACAACAGTAAATTCACGTACTCACAATAAAACAGCTGAGAGGTCTTGTAATTTTATCGCAAATCTGGCAACGCTGTCGGTTTGGAAAGCTGTTGTTTGAAAACGAGCGCTAAATAAATGCGAATGTGTTGGTGATCATCAACAGCAGCAGCAGTTTTATTATTGCTTTTTATTGTGCTCTCACATGCTTTACTCAGGTTTGTTTCTGTATTGAGTGTTTATTAGTGTTGTCAATTATTTAGAACCTATAAAATCTATTTCTACATTGAAAAATAGCTAGAAATGTAATGAAATCAGCTAAATAAAAAACTATTAAATTTTTAGGTTGATTTTATATCTGCGCTTCTAAAAATACTTTAGTAATAGTTAAAAAAAAATAAAATAAATATACATGTTTACAGCTATGTACACTAGCAATGTATTACTAATTATTTTAAATATTTGTAAAATTTCCGCTAACCGCAATTCCATCAAAAAAATCAAAAATAATACAATGAAAATAGCTGAGTTGCCAACACTGGAAATAACGTGAGATTGTCTCTCTCTCTCTCTCTCTCTCTGTCGCTTGTCTGTTCTCAGATGCACCCACTTATCAGCGGTTTTGTTTTGTATACCGCTGTTGTTGTTGCTTTTGTACTTGGACTCTGTTGCTCTGGCTTTGCTTTTGTTGTTGTTGTTGGGGAAAGTTTCTACCATGAAAAAAAGAGTGTTCGTATGTATGTATAGATTGATGTGTGTAGTGATCGTGAGCTGTGTGTAGATCCCCACTCGTTTGACCAGCCAGCTGCCAGTTTTCAGCTCAGATTCAATACTTTCTAGACTTGCTTAGCGATTGCAACACGTCACGGCTCGAGGAAAAATAAAATCTTAATATTATAAACATTTTCCGTATACCTAGTTTTGTTTAAAAACATAAAATAAAAAATGAGCGAGGAAGAGCGATTCTCGGACAGGGAACAACAGGAGTGTGTAGAGGAAGAGGAACAGGAAATCTTCGATGACGGCTTGGTATTATTATTATAAATAATATTTAAATACGTAGTAACAACAAAGCAGTGTGTTAATCAAATGTACAGTGTGACGAAATACGAAATTGATGTCGTGGCCTAAATTCGTTGGTTGGAATGAAAGCCTTTAAAATGTGGCTTTTGTAAATCATAAATACTTGAATGAAATGCTATTCGATGAGAAATCGAAAGTAACGTTTCTTTAATTCAATATAAATAATTGAAATATTTATTCTAAATTCCTTCATTCGGTCGCTATACAAATTTAACTGGTAACAATGTTTAATCATAAAAAATTAGTATCAATTAAATATAAAAATTAAATCAATAAGTTAACGTTACATATTTTAATTTAAAAATAACCTTATTTTGAATTTAATTAGTAATTAATCAGGCAATTTATTCAAAACTGTATACCATTTTTTCAGGAATATTCCGAGCCTGGTCAGCAAAAGGTGGAAAAGCCGTCGAAAGATGAAAAGAACGTGGCAAAATGGTTGAAAAAGAATGTCAAGACAAAGAAAACAAAGTTTCTTAGTCACATTGTCGAGTATTTCACCTCGAGCAAAGCCATCGATGCATTGATGAAGTCGAAATTCGCCGAGGGTGATAATCCATTGTTTAGTACACGCGAACAGGCTGTGGAGTTCTTGGACATAATGTTGGAGCATAAGTTTTTCCATCGGGCCAAAAAGGTGCCCGTCACTCTGGAAGAGCTGCGTGGCAAATCCGAAAGGAAATCGGAATCGGGCAAAACGCAGGATAAGGAAAAGGATAAAACAGATACAACTGGAGGAAAATCCAGTACAAAGACTTCATCATCGTCGGAGAAGAAGGATACTGACCCGGAAGGTGATGGAAATGCTGTGCAAGCCGTAGTCGCCGATAAGAAGGAGAAAAAGAAACGCAAAATCCGCCTGGATATGCATCCGGAACAAATCTTTGTTGACGGTTCCGAAGCGTATGTGTGGATCTATGATCCAATACCATTACACTATTGGATCATTGGTTTCCTATTACTTCTTGGCGCCGTTGGCATTTGCATGTATCCATTGTGGCCCCCACTACTGCGAAAGGGCGTCTATTATTTATCCATAACTGCAGCTGGTTTCCTGGTCTTCATACTGGCCCTGACTGTGGTGCGTTTAATTATATTTACGATCGTGTGGGCTTTAACCGCCGGCAAGTTGCATTTCTGGATCTTTCCGAATCTGACCGAAGATGTTGGCTTTTTTGCTTCCTTCTGGCCACTGTATGAGGTTAGTGGAGTCATCCTTTTACTGTGTATATGTATCTTAACCACTTTTTTATTACAGAGCAATTATGTCAGTGATGCATCCGCATCCTCATCATCTAAAACCGACAAGAAATCCAAATCAAAATCAAAGAAAAAGGACAAGGACAGCGATGCTGAGGAAGATACGGCTGTTGATGCGGATGGCGATGGTGACGGAGATGGAGATGGAGACGGCGATGCAGAGTGCGGAGCATTGCCTTTAGAACCAGAAAAAATTGAGCAAATTAAAGAGCATGATGCCGACATGGAGGTGCGCAAACGTCGCAAAGTTGGCGCCGATGACTACGAGGAGGATGACGATGACGATGGCGATGCGACTGGCGATGATGGCCGAGAGATCTCATCATCGCAAAAGGATTCAACGGCAGCAGCCAAGGATTCCAAAGCTGGGTAAGCTGGTCGCATCATTTTGCGTATCAATAAGCGTTTCTCAAGGCATTTGCTCGAATATTAATTATGATCCCTTGGTTTCGATTTTATACGCAAGTTCAGTCATATTAACTTTAGTTGTTAATTGTGTAAATTTTTTGTTCCTTAATAAATTATATTGTATGATTTCAATACGCATTAAGTTTTATTCTTCATATTTATCTTTGCCAAGTTTTTGTTTGTTATTGTTTGCAACTCATTTCATAATGTTCATCTCTCTCAATGCATGTCATTCTCATTCATAATCCAATCAAAAAGTAATTGGTGCTAAATTAAAAAAAAAATAAATGTGGTTGGCCAACTTTAATAAAGTCTATTCTAAAATGTATATAATCTGTAGAAAAACAGCTTAAACACATGTCTCAAATCAAATGTATAATCAAAAAAAATAAGCAAATGTAAAATAATTGTTAAACATTATAGACAGAAGGCCGATAAAAATGATAAAATGTTAGTATAATATATGCATAAAACAACTTTGAATTTGTTAAGCATTATAAGAAGTATAGTCTGTTGTTTTAAGTTAAATAAGTTAAATGTTGGTCAACGTGTACATATCATATTTATAAATTCCGACTCACACAAAATTTATTATATATGTACATAGACTTCAAGCAATTTCATCAATTGCCTGTATCATATAAATGGCATTTGCCATGGAAACTCATTTAAGCAGCTATGTTTGCAGTCTGTTCTTAGTTCCTTGAGTTATCGAGCAACTTCGTAAGGTGTGGATTAAATATCAAGACTAATACAATCCACATATTAACTGAGTAAGTTTTACAAGTTTAATTTATCATAACTACAAACCCACACATACAAACACACATTTTGGCAATTAGTTTTGGATTACAAATTTTAATTACTTACGCTATGATTTGATTTGAATGCTTTCTTTTAATTAGCAGACAGAGTATTATTATAGTATCCCTTACTAATAATTACGTTCTCTCTTGCAGCACACCGCGCAATTCGGAATCGGACTCGGAGAGCTCTAGCAAAGATTATGAGATAATTAGTTCAAGTGAAGTGCAAAACGTTGCGGGCAACTGAATAGAAAAAACATAAGAAACAAAATAAAAACCAACAAAAAAAAATTCAAAAAAACACTCGTAAATCTATGCTTAATGTATTTCAATGAAACACATCCAATTCTAGCTAATTGATAAGACAATGCAAGAACAATTCGTGTTAATTCCAGAACAGACATGAGACATGTGTCCGGCTTTTCCGCACATAATACAAAGAAATTCATGTAAAACTGTATCTTGATTTACTTTTCTGATATTGTGCCTGAATACATGACATTTCCTATCAATAATATTAACATATTTCAAAACAAAAGTATGGCTCGGGGCATTTTGGCAGTTGACTTTTCGTTTTAGCTGTGTTTTTGTTTAATGCTAAACGCTAAACAAGTTCTCAAATTATTTTAATTTTAACAACATACATAATTAATTATTATTAAATTTATAGAGAAATGCATGCGGCTCAGAACATGTTCTTTTTTAAATTATTATTATTGTTAATATTGTTTGATTTCGAGTGTATGCAACGATTGCAATTGATAAAAATGTTTACGATGTGCATGATTATGATTATACAATATACAAAAATATACATATACAATATATTTAATGTACGATCGATCATTTACTTTAAATGTAATTAAAGCAAAATAACATTGAAATTAGTAGTGTAAACATCTAATTAATTAAAATATAATTAATAAATCTAGGCAATTCTGATGTGAGAAATATAAAAAAAAAACCAACGCTCGTTTCTTTTAAAAAAAAATATAATTTATTCAATTCACAAAATATATAACTCATAACTCGTCCTTAAACTGACGCTCAACATGATATTGATCCAGCAAATGATTGAGCAGGTACCACGCATGTCGAGGAAACAACATACCAAAAACAATAGCTGCACCAGCTAACTGTAACAACAAAGATGGTTATTAAAAATATCTATTTATATTTTAAATAATGGATTACTTACAAAAATAAGACATTGAGCTAACCAATAGATAAGCCAAAAGAATACGCTGGCACAGACACTCAGAAGGGCAGCAGCGGGATTCCGATAACGCAGCTCGGCTTTCAGTGGGTCACACATCTTCTGGAAAATAGATTATAGAAATACTTGAATATTGAAACTGTTCGTTAAGTACCTTACGACAATCAGGCATGTTCCGGTTTTCGGCAAGTGAGTTTCTTGAAATTTCTCTAAGAATTTTTGATAAATTGAAGTCTAATAAATTAAAAACCAAGTTTTTGATACTCAGCGTAAATACAACGGATAAAATTAATAGTTTTATAATCATATACAATTATAAAGGGAAAACGGGAACAGCCCTGTAAAGTCTATTGTGATCTTAACATTCTCTAAACTTAAACTTGCATTGACTTAATTAGTTTTCTTTATAAATGTGGAACACTTTAAATTGACGTTTCCTTAACTTTTTTTATCTAGTGAGATATGCACCTCATCTACTAAATTTCAAGTGCCGTCCCTTCATTAAAACTTAAAAGTTTAATAGGTTTTGTCATCATTTCATGGATTTTCTTTTGAACCAATTCGTTAGCTAACCATTGATCGTTCTTCTCACTGCTTTTGCGATGCGTCTTTTTATTAAAATCTTTCGGGGATTTGTCATTGACTGTATAGGACCATTCCAATTGCATTGCTTTGTACTTTATTTGTCGATTTCTGTGCTTAATCGGATGTGCTGGCCAAACTGGAAGTTGATGTCGTTTTGAACTACGTATTCGGCTTTCTGAAACCGAAAATTCTTCTAATAGTTTACACGACACTGATGGAGCCGATTGTTTATCAAAGTTCTCGTATTCGTAAGTCTGCACATTCGATTCGACCTTTTGAACATCTGGAGTTCGAAATTCGAGAAGGCCAAAGGGTTTATTTAAGATCATTGGCTTCAGTTCATATTTCTTTAGTTGTCCCGTTTCTCTGGCTGAGGAAACCATTTTGGGTTGTATAATCTCGCCACACTCAAAACAAACTGTTTCAATAGTCTTCACCATCTGAAGAATAGTTGGAAATTTTGACTCATGTTTAACATCACTTCCAGACATAAGCTCAATAGATGCACTTGTTTCCGATTCCAAAATTGCTGAACTTGTAGATTCTGCGATATTATAATTAAAATTTGGAATAGTTCTTGTAGGAGATTCTTTTAGATTGTCATTATTAATAAATTGAAACTTGTTGGCGTCTTCTAAATTATGAAGATCTTGGGATCTTTGAAATTTCTCAGAAGTCTTATTGTTATGGATACTTTGGGATATATAAGGATATTCATCAATATCTTCTTTGACTTTTCCTTGAAACTTTTTTAGACATTTAAGATTCTGAGAACCTTGTGATTCTTTTGGAGATTCTCTGATATTATCTATGAGTATGTTTTGAAAGTTTTTGGAATCTTTGAAACTTGGGTTATTCTTAGGTTTTTTTACAGATTCATCTTTGAAGTTCCATTGGAGCTTTTTAGTACGTTCAAAACTCGGAATATCTTTAGTTGTTGTTGCAGATTCTGAAATATGACCATTGGCCTTTCTTTGCAATATTTTGTTGTCTGTAAGATTCTGAATATCTTGTGTATGTCTTAGTTTTGGTTTGGATTCAACCGACTGCAATTCTTGATATTTGAAAAATTTCTTTCTTTCAGATATTTTGATATTTGTCTGAGTTGTCTTTGCGGTGTGGTAAGAACTGGAAAAGCTTAAGCTTTCGGTAATATTTCTGCCATTTCTCTTAATATTAACGTTGTTTGGGCGATTTAAGCCACATTTCTTACAGTTGAAATTGGTAGTTTGTAAAAATCGATCTACTGATTTCTTACCTCGACAGCTGTAAAGCCCCTCTTTTGTACGGTGTTGATTTATGGAACCGTACTTCTGATTTTCCGTAATTCTCAGTGGTTTCAATTCTTCAAGTGAACTATTAGTTAAAGAACCTGCTTTGGAGCGTTTGGATGTGAAATATCCACTGATAATGGACCACATCGATGTACTCGAATTGGGTTTAGAATTTGTGATACCACCGTTGTTGTCTGTCTCTGATCGTATCCCTTTGTTGGAAAAACCATTGACATACTTGGCATCGCCTTCAGATTTATTTGAAGAATTTAAAGGCAATTCTTTTGACATGTCATTGGAAAGTTGTATCTCTGTCAGAGGAGTGTCTACACTTGTTTTAAACTCATCTTCAATGTCGTTTTTGAGTAAACCTGAATGGGTATCATTATCGTGATCGCCGCCATCAATGTGAAGTCTTTCCATGAACTGCAAGAGGGCTTTAACGGATTCAGTGTGATTGTCTTTAATTTGATTTGATTCCAGTTTGTGCTCGGTCGGCTCGACATCAACTGTGGGCTTTTGTTCCATTAACCAGAGGATCTTTTCCATGACGGTTAGTGGTACCACAGCTGGCTCGGCGGGCTTCTCTTCATACGGTGGCTCCTCGCCTCCACGACTGCGCACCGATTGCTGCAGCACGGGCAACGTGGAGCTGGCGCTCTTGTGGCTGCTGCTGCCCGTGCTGCTGCTGGAGGCACTGCTGTCGGAGAGACCCGACTGGGCCACCGCCTTCATCATCTCGTGCAGACGCAACGGAGCGCCCACAGTGTAGCTCTGACGTGGACGCTCCGCCGGCGGCGCCGTGGGCATATCAAATGGCGACGACGATGAGCAGTCGCTGCTCGGTTCCGACTCAAAGCTGGAGAGTCGAGTGGTTGGCAAATCGGGGCGCGGCTTAATGTGCAGAGCCTTTGGCTGTCGCAGCATTTGCCGGGCACTCTCCACAACCAGTGCATCCTCCGAGGGACCCTCGTAGCTGTCAAAGGGCGAGAATTGACTGGCGGTATTGTTAACTTCCTCCTTGGCTGGCAAACCGCCGCCCTTGGCGCGCACTTTCTGCTTGGTCAGGATCTGGGAGAGCACTTGGGACAGTGGGGGCAGGGGGCGACTGTAGTGGGAGCGCAATGGACGACCGAATAAACGGCGACGCTTCGAGATGGCGCCACCGGCAGCATCTGTGATGGGCTTCTCCAGCGGTATAAAGTCACTCACAAAGAGATTGTCATAGGAATTGGGCTGTCGCTTGCGCAGATGCAGCGGACGATTGAATACCTCGTGGGCAAAGGCCACCAGATTGGGCATATCCTTGTTTGGCTGCTCCCACAGAGATTCACCGCAAGCTAACTTCGGCGGCGGCGGGGATTTTGGTGGCGATGGTGGCGGCGGCGGCGGTGCAGTGGTAAGCGGCTCAATATCCAGCTGCTCCTTGGACTCCACCTCGAAGTCTCCATCACGACGCTTGGACTGCACACGTTGGGGCTTGCGACAATGTCCAAAGCGACCCATGTATAATCTATTGTTGCATCTGAGCTTAATCTGCTGCTGCGATTGCATCGAGTTCATTGCTGGCTTCTGCTGTCCGCCACACTTGATGCAGTTGCTCTTGTGATGGGGCTGTGACCTTGGCTTGGGCTTCTTGGCGCGCACCAGACCCTGACGCTGCTGCTCCTCCGCCTGACGACGTTGCTCTGCCAGCATCAATTGTCGTCGCTCTGCTGCCCGCTCCTCCTCATCGCTGGAAGAACTGAAGCAGGCACGTGGACGTCGTCGTCGGCCGCAGACCTCGCACCAATGCTCGCGACTCGGAGTCGGTGCAATGTGGAGAATCGATCGTGGCAGCTTCTCGCAGAGACACCAAGTCGTCGACGACGTTCCGTAGCTGGAGGACATTTTCTTCAGATACAGCGAGTAGAGTTCGTAGAATCGAAACATTCAACAATGAAATTCAGTCTCGATTTGAAGTACAATGTTTATTTTTTTGTTGTGCTTCCGGGGAGCTCCAGAACTCGACTGAATTCAAATATTATTCCTGAACTCCACAAAATCCACATAGGCCTGCTTTAACACTGGCAATCCACAGACATCAGCTTAGGAAAGTATCCAAATATAAAAATTTTTAAGCTAAAACTGACTGTTCAATTCTTTGGAATTGTTTTTTTTTTGTTCTCAACTGCGCAGTTGCAGCGACTTCATTTTTCAGTGTTGCATATGCTTGAAAACTTGCAACTTTTCTTCAGTGTTGCAAAACGGAATTGCAAATTTCTAAATTCCAAAAACGACAAATCTCAAATTAAAACCTTAAATTTAAATACAGTATTATATGCTCAAAAGTCAAGTTTAACAAGAGGCATTTTTAAATTTAAATATAAACATAAATTTTTTAACTTTAATTTTGTCATCACAGCACACACTTTATTCGAATTTCAATTTTTTATTTTGCTTGAAAACTTGCCACTTTTCTTCAGTGTTGCAAAACGGAATTGCCAATTTCTAAAAACTTAAAATCTCAAAATAAAAGTTTAAATTTATGTGCAGTATTATATAATCAAATTCAAGTTAAACACAAGTATTTTTTAACTTAAAATTTTTCATCAGCTCACACAATTTATTAGAATTTTAACTCTTTATTATAATATATTACCTTTCTTTGATTTTTTTTCCACCAAATCTCACAATTGCAAAAGTTTTTACGTAAATTATCGAATTTGTATTATTATTAAATATTGTATTATTCTTATTCTCTATAATTTAAATAGTTTTTTTTTGAATTTAAATTTTTGTAGTTTAATTTTGTTGCCACAAAATGGATTTACCAATGGCTAATTCAGTTGCACAATATTTGGTTGCATTTTATACATATTTATAAGTGCATGTTTATATTATGCATATGTATGTATACAGAAGCATACGAATACACAATCAGCTTGCGTGTTAATCTAAGTAATATTTTATGTACCAAATGCAATTATCCAAATAACCTACAACTGAAACAAATATAATATATAAATAATTTAGAGTTGTAAGTATAAACCATATGCATGTATGACTAAAGGATATTAGAGGAAATGAAATTGAAACTGGTAGCCGAATACAAAATACCCCGAAAGTTTAACATATATATGAAAATAGAAGATAACAGCTACTGTATGTTATAAAAACATCGAAATTGAATTGTCACTTAGATTAAACAGTAAGAGTAAAACAAAATAGTTTTAAATACAAATTTGAAAATAATACCAGAATACAACATCTGTTCTGCATTTTTATTGTTTGTTGTTGGTTATTTTTTCCGTAGTTCCACATTTTGCTGTAGGCTTTATTCCAAGGAAATTTGTGTACAATTTATTTAATATTAAATAAAAGCAGTCACAAAAAAGATAATAATAAATGTAAAATAAAATTTCGAAAAAAACATCGAAATTGAAATGCCATTAAGATTAAAAACTAAGAGTAAAACAAAATAATTTTTAATACAAATTTGAAAATAAAAAAAATGTATTTTACTAGAATATTACATCTGTCTTGAATTTTTCACTTACATTATTTTGAAGGGAATATGGTTCTTTTTTCCGGAGTTCCACATTTTGCTGTAGGCTTTATTCCAAGGAAATTTGCTTAAGAATTATTTAATATTAATCCCAAAAAATTATAAATAGCGGAAAATAAAATAAACAATTAAATTATTAATCAACAATTTAAATATGTTAAAATATTAAAATTTGTGGTGCTGATCTAACATTTTTTTTCTAGGGTATGGAAACAATTATATTAAAAGCATAATTCAATAAATTGTTTCATATAATTAAGCTGACTTTGAATTTAGACTTTCCAGTGCATTGTGCTGCACATTTAAAGTCAAAGAACGCATTAAAAGCTCATTGGCCGCAGTCGCCTGTTGTGCATTTCCGGCTCATTGGACAGTAAAAGGCAAATGGCGAGTATACGCCCCGAGTACCCAAATCAAGCATAACTATAAATTATAAAACAAGTCGTTACGTGCATCGAGTACGTGCATCCATTTTGAATTACAGGGCAGCTGTTGGAGATTTATATTTGCGATTTACCCATAAAAATATGTAGAATAATATCAGTTTCAAACTATATCATAAGTTCGTACTATTGGCGCCTAATTGTGGAGTGTATTCTGTATTGAGAATGCTTTACAAGTTTACAACAATAACAATTCCTAGAGGAAAGCAGTAAAAAATTACTTGGTTGTTGGCGCAGGCATTTTAATGCAATTTTATTGCAATACTTTTGGTGTTCCTTTATTTTCGGCATTTTTACTTTGCCCTGGAATTTCAGTATGTTTCCTTTTCCGGGTTTTTTTTGGTTATTTGCTGATTTTTTGTTGGCTTGCGTGGCTTTTAGTTGGCGTTTATTGCATTTCCTTCAGCATTTAAAACGCGAATGGGTTGCTGTAATTTAATGTGTGCCAACTATTTGAGGCACGCACACACAGACAAACACAGAAGGGGCGTGGCATTTGGTCAGACAATGAATTTTCAAGATTTTTCTTTAAATAAAAGATTTTAAATGTGGTAAAATAATCTATTAAAGTTTCGATGCTTGTTTCTTATATGCTGTAATTATTGCATAGGCTGAACTTCACGTATTAGAAACTAGATTTGTCGGCTTCACCGCATTTTCATAATCTATAAACAAAGTAAATTAGTATATCTGATGATTAATGTTATTTACTTAGAGTTTATATTTTTTTCAATATATGTTTATTCATAAACCCAAAAATATCCGGTCGAAATGTTAGAAAATCATTCCAAAACGTAGTCAAATGCAGTGCAAACCCGATTTTTCTTAATGAAATTTTATAAACCTTTGAGTCTATTTTTTCGAACAAATTGGAATAATTCTGGGACATATAATTTTGATGTCGTTCTAAGAACTAATTAAAGCAATAAGATTAATAACTTTTCTCTTTTATATGTATGTGATAATATTTTGTGTTAAATTTTTTTCAAATTTACTTTAATTTTTTAAACTATTTCTTTAGATTTGAAGTTGTTCCTCTAAGTGTAGCACAGTTTTCAGTTAAAATCGATTGGGATACAAATTTAATTTATTAGCTGCTGTACGTATAAACTGTGACAGCTTCTTTATGTGTTCACCCTGAGGTTTTAAAATAATTGTAATTGAAATTTTGTACTTCCTGTTACTTGCTCTTAATACAAAAGCAATTTCCGTGGTTTTTGAATTTACTCGTGAATGTATCACGTACTATACATGCGAGAATAGTATTTATTTTGGTGAGTTAAAAGGGGGCGGTGGGTTGGTCTAGCACTTTCAAAACGCCTGGCTATTTGGCTGAAGCGCCATGAAATATAAAAGTGAGGTACAACTATGATGCGGCTACGTGACTTGTGCGTATGTCGGTGTCTGGTGTGCCACATGCATCAGAGCGCATGTTGCAACGCACCAACTGTTTACTTATTTAACACAATTTGTACATTTCATAATTCAGAGCGGTACCTTGAAAGCGCCGGAAAGAAATATGAATATTAGGGTAGAGCGAAAATAACAAATTTTTTTTTCAAAACTCTCGTATTATAAATATGAAATCATCCTAAGGTACGAATTAATAACCAATAATAGTTTGACTTTTAATTCCAAAACTTTAAAAGACCCAATCTTAATTTTATTTTGGTTATTTGCCTTTATATTAATTTTCTTTGATTAGAAAACGATATCGACTGTATAGATCGGTGTAAAAGCATCAGACTTACAGAACTTATAAATTTATATATGTATATTAGAGTGTATTTGTCAAATGGTAACTCAAGGTCGTAATCTACGGTCAATTCTAAGATGTTTTTACCAAACCACCGTTCTAAAATCAATTCCTAGTCCTTGCTTTTTGAGTTGAAAAACGTGGTTTCTTATATTTTATTTATATTTTAGCAAGATTGGTATCAAACCACGTGTTAGGACCAGGACTTTCAGTTTTAAAGACAAATTGTCCTTAAAACATAATATTATAATAAAAATAAATATAAATAATATAAAAACGCACAATTTTTGAACTCAAAAACGGTGACTAGGAATTGATTTTAGAACTAATGTTTCTTGGTAAAAGCATCTTCTTATTTATTTCGACTTTTAAGATTTGCAATAATATATAAGACTAGATTATGGATGCGATATTTTAGAAGATCTTGAAATTTTTTTTATTATACCCGTTACTTATAAAAAATAAGTATAAGGGTATATTGTGTTCGTTGGAATGTATGTAACAGGGATAAGGAGGCATCTCCGACCCTATAAAGTATATATATTCTTGATCAGCATCAACAGCCGAGTCGATATAGCCATGTGTGTCTGTCCGTCTGTCCGTATGAACAAAAGGATCTCAGAGACTATAAGAGATAGAGTAACCAAATTTGGCACACAGATTTCTATATACCCAGCGCAGATCAAGTTTGTTTCAAATTTTGGCCACGCCCCCCTCCGCCCCCACAAATCGCGAAAAGCTACCACACCCACACTTTTTAAGATAATATGGTTTTTCTTGTAGTCACTGATATCTATTATTATTATTTATTATCCCACTGAATCGCAACACGATCGGACAAGTAGAACAGCAGTTATTGTCTGAAAATGATTCTTTAAGCAATACATGGCAATAAATGCCCCCTAGAGTATGCAATAGATTTTTATTGTTAGAAAATTTTCTTTAAAGTATTTTTATATGTAGTGAAATAAGTAACGGGTATCCTATAGTCGGGATCTCGACTATAGCCTTTCCCACTTGTTTTTTTTCTACAAATATTACATTTATGTTTATGTTTAAAAAAAGGATTTGTGCTTTGCTCCACCCTACTAAATATAGGTGTGGATTTAGCACGGGTGTAGCTGTGTGTATTTCTGCCACGCATGCGTAGCCGCCACGCCTCAGGGTTTAGAATTGTTGTGCTTTACTTATTTAATGGAAGTTTGGGACAGAACAATGTGTGGATGCAGGGTTTTTTTTTTTGCTGTTGTTGCTGCCATTTGAAGTTTGTTTGGGTAAGTGGAAAGTGTTGTCAGGCATCTTGAAAAGGTGGCGTGCAACAGTAGGAAGTTGCAGCAACATCAACACTGCTGACCCAAGTCTCCCATCAATGTCACAACCTTGAAAAGCACTCAGCAAATAATGCTAGCTATTTTCTAAAAACACACACACGTACAATAACATTTTTGGTAAAATGTGAAAGTATTAACATGTGACCTTCGTCCATAATTATGGAGCTAGTTTCTTAGCTAGTTTCTTGAAGTTTACTGGAGGGAGCTCACGTCTTGGCCACATTCTTTCGTTTTGTCAGAAAACTTTGAAAGATTTCCTGTCTCAATTTTCAAATGTGGCTAATTTAAAGAAATCTCTTAAAATAAGTTGGCTTAAATATTAATGGCTAACTATAATAATTAGAAAATAATAATGTCGGCAAAGCTTTATTATTTAAGGTAACAACACACTTTAAGCTATAACCTCAATCCTTAGCATACCATCAAAAACCTTGAACTATATTAACTTGTAACTCTTATAACTCCTGAACTCATTCAGCATTTAGTTTTGTTATTTGGAAACTTAAACTATCATTCTTAACTTTCTCAAAAATCAA
Source organism: Drosophila phalerata (assembly GCA_951394115.2). Classification (NCBI taxonomy): domain Eukaryota; kingdom Metazoa; phylum Arthropoda; class Insecta; order Diptera; family Drosophilidae; genus Drosophila; species Drosophila phalerata. The sequence continues at coordinate 10,912,345 of OX596008.2, forward strand.
AATCTTTAAAATATTTCCAAATTTTTTAATTAATAAAGCGTCTTAAATTGGGGTAATTTTTTTTCAAAAGTTATCAAGAAAACCCTTGAACTATATTAACTTGGAACTTCATAAGTCATTCTGAACTCCATCAGCATTTAATTTTATTTTTCTTTAGTTCTTTATTTAAATTATAAGATTTTTAGCTTCTGAATTTCTTTCCTTCAAAATCGGACCACTTTCTAGAGTCTATCAAGTTTTATGAGTCTAAAGTGGCAATTGGGGATGTTGCAAGTTTTGTTGTTAGGTTCATTATATACGAATATTTCTCCCCGGGGAGCGTGAGAAGAAATCGTGATTGTCCACAAAGTGCGAGTAAACTCGTACTAAAATAGAACGAGTGCCGTTTTTATAGTGTACTCGTTTCATTTGGTGGGGAGGGGGGTGAGTGTTCAGTTCTGTTGAGGCTTTGTTGGTTGGCCAGAAACTTCCGCTTTCATAAAAGCGCTTCCAAAGGTAATTGTTTAAAAATATATTTCATTTTATTATGGCGCAGTGCACTGTCTGCAAAGTACGAGTACTCATACTCTCACTCACACTCACACTCATATTCAAAGTCATATTCAGACTGTTGGATCGCTTGTCTAGTCATGTGTATGTGTGTGTGTGTGTCCATGTAAATTTCAGCAACTCTCGCAAACTAACCAGCAAAATTTGCTGTTGCTGCGGTTTATTTTGTGTTGCAAAAATATGCACAGTCTCCCCTCTGCTTACGTCCTTTCACCCCATCCCTTATCAAGCATTTTACTCTCCGTCGCTTTCTCTCTCACTTCCGCATTGTTGTTGCGTTTGACTTTTTGTTGGTCGCGTCAGGAATGCTGAGTTTGTTGTGTTTTTTGGGCTTGTTTTGTTGTGTTATGTTATGTTGTGTTATGTTGTGTTGTGTTGTGTTGTGTTGGGTGTTGGCCTGGCTTGTTATTTTAGCCAAAAGCTGTTAAATTGCATGAAGCAAAACAACACAACTGCAGTGACTGCATATAGAAGAGTGTGAGTGTGTCTAAAAGCTCTGGCAAAACGAGTTGACCAAGTGCAAAGCATCACACAGCAACAGCATCAACTATATTAAACAACAACTACAACTACAACATTTGCCTATAAATATTAGAGCGGGTGTCAAAGGGAATATGTGTGAGAAATACTTTAGAAACTGCCTATCTAAAGATAGTTTACGAAAGTTACTTTCGCTTGCTCTCGAGTTTCCTCTCTCTCACTCTCTCATTCACTACTTTTCTCTTTTTACCTCTTAGTTGCAGAGAATTATAATCTTCAACAAGGTTTCTAAATATCTCAAAATAACCGAAAGATTATAACCTTTTTTAGAGCTGCTGTTTAATCTGCTCTTAAAAATATGCTATGTTTTTTATGAAACTGAACTCTAATCTGAAATAAAGGCTTATACTCGAAGATATGTTATATTTCATTTGTATATCTAACTGAAAACTAAATATTACTCATATAGCTAATTAAATGAGGTTTATATTAAATATTCATCTTGAAAGTTCCGTAATATATTTTCAGACATATTTATAGTAATTTTTCAAAAGAAAAGTTTTGTTCTTTAACTTTAATTTCTTTCTTTTAATATTTTTAGTTCTTGACTCTTGGTTAGCCGTTTCTCTTTTTAATGCTTTTTTCAGATACTTTTTTATGGATACAAAGTTTTAATTTGGCCAGGAAAATAATTAAGATATCTTTCTGGCTTGGGAGTACAACCCCGTCCACCTTGAGCACGCATAGTAACTATAAATATTTTAATCAAAAACGTAAAAGAAAAATGAAATTAAGATTTTTGCAAGCCACTTTTGACGCGCTTTGAATGAAAAATGGCTGAAAGCATGTTGTTGGTAAGTGTGTGTGTCTGTTATAAACTTGAGTTCCTTTTCTTTTAAAAAAATATTTCTGCTTATGATGTGTTAAGAAGTTATGCAGTTTGCTTTACAGCAAGCTGGCATTGAACTATGCGGCGAATACGTAATGCTCCATTTTTTATACATTTTTTAGTTAAATTTTTTTTCAAAGTTGAGCTGCTTGCATATTATCTGAATGCCTGTCCGCCTTTGAGAGTGCTTAACTTTCGGCTACTGCAACTATCGAGCCGCGCTTATTTGTTATGAAAACTTCAAGTGAATAACTGGGCGAAGGATGTACAAAGGACGATATGAAAATTGAGAACTATGGCTTCAACTTAACGTCTATGAAAAGCTTCTCAAGTGCAAGCCTTTGACTGGAAGCAAGGATAAAAAAGCGTATATCCTTCATCTCTCCCTTACATCCTACTCTCTGGCTGGCAATACTTTATGTGTGCTTACCACTACTTATGTAACAGGAAGTTGTTGGCTTCCTAAACGGATATACTGACTTCAAATAGTGTTTTTTCCACAGCTAAGCTGCATTCTTTTATGCTATTTTTCAGCCACGTTTTTTTTGGTTTTTTTTTTTTTTTTTTGGTATTATTTTGTTGTTGTTGTTTTGTGGAGGAGGCAACGATGATTTCTTTCTTGCTGCGTGGCACACTCTGTTTACGTGCCTGAGGTGTGCATAGTGGGCTGTGGTCTATAGCTTTACTGGCTTAAAAGTTAATAAATATTCAGTTTCAAAAGCAGATGCTGAGCTCATGTTAGCAATAATATTGTGTTTAACTGTAACAGTTTAACAGATGTAAATATGCTAAACTTAAATGTGTTTGAATATTCAACTGTTAGTGATTTGTTGCCAATTTATTTTAAAATGCAAATAGCTTTTAACAGTAGCTTTTATTACTAAGATTGGTTAAATTGTTAAAATATATACATCTGTTAAATTAACAGCTGTAACTAAAATGTTACTTTAGTTGCAGAAAGGAGTACATTTTATTTTGACATAGCAATATTGTAAACACACGTTCAATGTCTTCGTTGATATATTTTATTAAATGTGAACACAGACTCACCTTCACATTGATCAAGAGGAAAATAAAGGGATTACATAGCAGACTCACGAAATATAAGTCAGAGAAGGCATTCAAGAAATTACAAATTATCAGTATCAACTGACAGGAAAAAAGTCCTGTATACTTAGGCATGACTTACACATCCAAAGGGACCATGAGCGCTCTTTATGGACCCTTGAGATAACATGAATTTTAAAAAGTCAGGTCCAAGAAGCAATTCAAATTATTTATTTTAGAAAATATTTAGTTTAGAAAATATTTAATTATATAAATCAGACAGCTTAACGATTTCTTCCAAATATTCTAACACTTTGAGTTCATAATATTTTAGAATATACCCTCTATTTAAAAAACTTTTAAGAATATTGTTGCTTAAAATTATCTCAAAACAAATTAACAGAAATTAAGTAAGAAGAACAGATTTATGTTGTTATTTGTACAAATTGTTAACAATGACTTGATTCTATAAATATAAATATATATACATTTATCTGAATTTATATCATAAAATGGACATATATAGGACAATATAGTCCCAAAATACTTCCATTTAACTTCTAGTTGAACATTTTTGAATACACTCGCTGCCACTGTTGGGAAATTGTTTATTTTGCAGCACCTTCGACACTGATACCATTGGGGAGCACCTTCAAGAGTTTCAGTTAACTTGTCTGGTTCATATTTACTAACAGCCACTTCAAGCTCAACTTTATCCAACATATTTTAGCCAACATTATGGTCAGTTGAAGCAACCCTAAAGGCAAAGTGCTTATCGCCTGCTACTTTTTTGTCTGCTTCTCCGCTCGTTTAATGTGGCCTTTGATCGGGTTATTATAACCAACATATAGTATATATATATATTGATAAGTGCTCAATCTTTTGAACCATAAATCATGTCTCAGAACTTTTGCAACCAAAGTATATTAAACACACTACAGTGAAGCTAAAATTAAACTCTGGAAAATAGTTTATAAAGTAAATGTTGTTGCTGATTAGCTTTAAAAGATCTTCGCCTATTTAGCATAATTAAAGACAGAGCTAAAAAAAAAATATATGTAAGTGGGAAAAGTATAAACATTTTTATGCAATGCAAATTCATTTCGCTCATTATGACACGCAGTTTCCAACACCAGAGACAAAGCCGGACTGCGGCGAGACACCATAATCACACCCGGACCGAGACTAACCCCACCTGTCCGCGCTGACAGTTTTGCAGTTGCAGTGCCCACCTGTTCTTCATAGCATAACACTCCCTCCCGGTTGCCCCCTCAGTCCGTCAGCTGACGGGCATTTAATCTCGACAACATTTCCTTTGCCTGTGCCTGCGGTATGACATTTCCTACCAGTGACCAGTACCACCTCCGCACCATCAGCCCCTTTATCGCTAGCTAACTCTTCCTTTGCATCCTTGCACCCGGGGACTGCGACAGTCCTTTGCCGTTGTCGAAAACAAAAATTAGCCGTGCAGTAAAATGGCCAAAGGAAGTGGCAAGTAACTACCTTGCTGCAGTAACCAGCTCCGGCTGCCCCTCTGGTACCCCGATATGGTCTACAATCTACCAACTTCCATCTAGCATCTAACATTTACCATTTACCATTTACCAGCAGCCACTGCCACATGCAGTAAAAATTCGTTAATGTGCAGCTAATTAAGTTCAAAGCATGGCTCCGGGCTTTGGCTCTGACTCTTCTTGGTCCAGCTAGGGATATGTCTGGGGTTCCTTGCTGTCGTAGTCTTTATTCATGCACAGTTAACGGCAGTTTTTCTATTTTTTTTTATTTCTTTATTTTTTTTTTGCCTCTGCAGTTATCCCTTGCAACACACAAACTATCTTTGCTGGCTGATAACATGGTAACAGTTTTCACCATGTTGAGAAACCACCACTGCTCCCAATTAGTGGCCTAATTTTTTTCAATTAACTCAAATTGTTGTGTCTATATTTGAGAACAGGAGTAAATCTGACAAGAACTGTTCGAATGAAAAGTGAAATGAACTTTGAAGAGGCATTGAATTGAGCAGTGTTAATCTTACGCCTCCACTTCTCCACCTCTGTTATTGTAATGCTGTTAAGATGATGCTTAAAATCAATAACTGTTAAGGTAAGATCTTCTCTTAAATGAAAACAGTAGTAATTTAAAAAACACTGTTAGACAATGACTTTTTATTATAAATGAAGCAATCAGCAAATTAAAAAAAAAATTAATTAAATTATAAGAAATATAATTTATATTAATTAAAAATTAAGAAACTTAATAAATAAAAAAAAAGGCTGCTCTGTGGAACAAAGTCTGTTGAAGTTACCCTGTTATATTATTAATGTTAAACACACGCTGTTAAATTATGTAACATAACTATTGTTAAAAAACTTAATAAATAAAAAAGAAAGGATGCTCTGTCGAATAAAGTCTGTTGAAGTTACCCTGTTATATTATTAATGTTAAACACACGCTGTTATAAATAAACAGAAAAACTTTCAATATTACTTTGTTAAATGCATATTGTTAAAGCTAGCAGTTTTAAATTTAAACTGTTAGACGTATTTTGCAATGGGTAATTACGAATGTTGACAAATTTCACTTAGTCTTTTGAGCATAAATCACAAGTTCCTGCATCTAGTACAACATAAAATTTACGACTGCACAGTTTTGGGCGCCATTAAAAATGCAAATATGTATGAAATTTGAGTTGCCGCAGACGATCCTCTACAGTCACTTCATTAGCCGCATTAGCCAAGTTATGGGACACTTTTTTATGGCTCTAATTTATATGCAGACAGTATGCTCTCCCATTTTGCGACAATCATATACAAATTGCTGTACACAGAAATAACAGAGAGTGTTGATTGAATATGTTTCGAGATGAGAACTGTTTGTTTGTTTGTAAAAAGCCATTCCCTTCTTGATGTCTTGAAGCTAAGTAAAAACTTGACTCAAGGATGTCCTGCTTCATTGGGCCTGTGGGCAGGACAACAACAATAAGGACAACAACAATAAGGACAACAACAAGAATAATCATTGCTGTAGTGGATAAAACTCTGTCCTTAAATGTGGTCTGGTGAGGATTGCAATTGCAGTGCCAGCTAGAATGCCATCGTCTTTGTCCATCGGACCGCATTGTCGTTTGTCTGATGAGTTTTTAAGTACAAACAATTACAAAAGACAAATGCAACAAAAAAACAACAACAACAACAAAATTATAAATAATATTATATAACTAAGAGCATCTGAAGCACTTTTATATACCCTGTATTTATAGTCTAAATTCTAGACTTTCTTTTATTTAAAATGTCAAAGTAGCTATAATTTTGTTATTTTTATTTTTTATCAGTCGGTCGCTTTTCCATGTTTTTTTTTTAGATTTTATTATATTAAAATAGTCTATAGATATCAAGATGATGTGGGAAACCGTTTCATGGTCTTTGTGCTCCTCTTTAAAATTCAATTTTAAAGTGAAAATTTCACGTCATTCAACTCTACGTTTGGCTTACAAATAAAAACTCTATAGCTTATTTCACATTACAGGGTATAATTAAATTACAACTACAATGCTCAGAATCATGCCAAAGTCGCTTCAGTTATTTAGCCAAGTCTGTGCCCTTCAGAGTTGCGGTTATCACATTCTGTTGGGCATTTTAGTTGCGTAATTGAATTAAATTTAATTTTCAAATGCAAATCCTTTGTTTTGCGGCACTCTCGTTGGTTGCATTTCGATTCAACCAACTCTTAATTGCTATTTGTACTTAATATGCTAAAGGCAAAAAATATTCTGTTAACCAATAATACTGGGACTATGAAGAAAACGATATGCAACCAAATTGGGCAACATTTTGTTAACATTAACTAACAAAAAGAACAGACTTTCAGCATAATGAATCGCATTTATATACAAATATACTTCAATATGATTTAGATTTTACATTTGCATGCGTACAGTGAAAAAAGTGTTTAATATATATTAATTGCAATATTACAAATTATATAAAAATTTGTCACAGCTGAGGTATCAAGTCTTCTAAAATATTTAATTCATTTTATTCAGAAACCTTACAAAATGTGTTTTACATAAGATTAATGTGGCTTAAACTTATTGGGAAGCAGTATTTAATGAGCACCTTATTAATGCGGTATTTTAAACACAATAAATAATTTAGCTATAATAACTTACTATAAATTTTATGAAAAATATTTCTTATTCACAGAATTCACTTAAAGAGACACAAAATTGATAGGTGTATAGCAATATTTTGCAGTGTAGGCGGCAGATCAAAATCGAGCACACGATACCAATTATAAATGCAGATGCCCTGTCGGCTAAAAGGCCCAAAATCGACATGGAAACAGACAAAATAAATGGCAAACATGACCAGAAAGCCGCTTAAATGCCAAATGTTCAATTTACCTGAAATGCTATATGTAGGCCCTGTATGGAAGCAAGGATATATGCAAGGAGGAACTGGTAGCACGACCTGCTGCATGTAACAACAGTTACATGTGAAAATTTGTGCAACGCACTGCCGTTGCTCATTAATTAAAAATTGGAAAAGCAACAACGGTAATGTTATGTGGGATGCTTCATGATAACCATGACATCCACGTGACACGTGTATGACACAATGCTCAGCACTTTCATCACCAGCTGACGGCCAACGTATGTCACAGATGCCGCTGATGGGTCCAACAACCCCGACTCCCTTCTCCCCACTCTCTAGGTCGGGAGTTTATGTATTAAATCACTAAAGCGTATGACAGGATTATACTTATAGGCATGCATAAATCAAGTGCAATGGACTGTCGAGGTTACCTTGTTTCCGCGCATAGTAAATCGCTAATGGTATTGTTTTCTTCGCAAATGAGCTTAAAAATAGCGCAGGAAATACTTCAATAGTGTTTGAAAATACTTAATATTGAAATTTGACTAAGATTAGATATTTGGTTTGACTTTTATTTATAAGATATGCCCATTTTTAGTGAGTAAATATTCCTCAGCTTTATATAAAGTTGAAACTATTGAAAATAATTATAATAATTTTTTTTATTTAATTGAGCTTGATGTAAACTTTTGGGGATTTCATATATTTTTGTAACTATGCAATAAAATTCGAAGCTACATTTTGGCTGTTTTTTAATTGAACCTAAGAACAATGTTGAAAAGCGCAAATCGACTGAAATTTTTATGTTAGCTTAGAAAAAAAGATTCACGTTAATTTCAATATTTTACTTTACCTATTGAAGCCGGCTTAAGTGCCAGGGACGCTCCCTAATGATGCTACAAACTTTTTGTTGGGTTTAAAAAAAAAAGATGAAGATGAGAATTGTGGCATATCCCCAGGCGGGCATTGTTGCCAATGTTGCAAGCGCAGCACAAAAGTGCCAGATAATCGCTGGCTAATACAATGAATGACCGCCCCCGGATGCGGATCCATTCGTATTGCCATTAAATTCAATTACATGACAATAACGTGGCGCTTATGGCGCTGCGGTTCACGAAAAATTGAATATAATAATAAAAATAAAGCTGTGAATAGATAAAAAGTGCAAGCCAAAGCTAAACTAAAGCTCCTCTCTGGCGCGTGCACAAGTGAGAGAGACAAATAGCGAGAGTACAAGGGAGAGAGAGAGAGAGATGGGCGATTCTGTGGGAGAGGTCAGTAGCAAGAAATTATGATTAGCTTTTGGTAAAGTTTTTGGCCGCAGTCAGCAGACACTTGAAAGTAGCTGCACATTGCATACTTTGAGGCGCCCAAGTCGTTTCAACTATTGCATTGCTATTCAAGCGTAAGCGACAACCCTGGGCAACTCTATGCGGCATGCATCGCATGACAATAGCAGGCAAATTTGTGCAACGTTTGAATTTCATTCTAGTATCCCTCTGATCATTGCCGTCGCATTGTTTTCCGTTTTGTTTAATCGCTTCATAATGCGCCTGAAAGTGTGCTAAGCTTTTCTACTATGCAGCCGTTTTTGAAGTAACACTAGCAGATTTACAGGATTACAGCGCTCGTATGTACAGATAACAGTGCGAAACAGAGCTTGTATAGATAGACACTCTGTTAATTCGCATTAGACAAATATTCAAATTAAATTAAATTTTATACATCTTGTTGTAATGAAAAAATTCGTATTATTATATATTATCACTCGTCTAAACAAAACTTTGGTGAAACATAAAACTAGCCAAGTATATTGGTATAAAATGTAAATTTTGATTCAATATATACTATGCACCTTTATTTTTAAACAAATTATATATTTAATTTTATTTAAATGAAATCTTTATTTCTTTGTATTTTACATTACAAATTAAAGTGTTATTCTTATAAATTTCAGGAATTACATAAGAACTTCTAATTTTCAGTTTGGAAAGAATTACTCGGAAATAGCTACTAAAAAGTTTTGGATTTAAGTTAAAGTAAATAATAATATGTATAGCAATTTAGTTTAAAATAGTACAAGATACTTCTGAACAAAAACTTTTAAACAACATAATGTCCCTTACTTTAAATTTAAATCTGATTTTAAAAGCTCTTGTTATAGAAAATATTGTTTGGTAGATATTGCGAGTTTATTTTCCGCAAGGCATTTTGTGTTTATCAAATGAATTGTGCCATAATCAGTTATCTAAGCATTTATATACATAATTTAAGACTACAATTTGCATAGAATTCTGTAAATTGTGCCCATAAGAAGGCTTTAAATGTCGTCGCTAACCGAAAGGAATGTAAACGAAGCGGGGAAATTTAGCACAAAAACACAATTTGTCACAATCTCAATTATTACAGACCCAAAATGACAGGCAAATGAGAGCCAAGCAACTGGAAAACAAGCCAAGCCAATTCAAGTTAAGTTAGCCAAGTTAGGCTCTGTGTGTTTACAGATTGTTGGTAAGGAGTGCTCTGTTCTAACATGACCAACGACTTTCGTGAGCCTTGCAGAATGATGCAGCAAACCTGGACGAAATATGTTATGTATGCAGAAGGCGCCACCTGAAGGCGACTCTTTCCAATGCATTTTGTCATATTTAGACCCCGTACTTAAAAAAAGTACAGGGGTCTATTGGGTTTGTTTTAACGAAAATGTGCGTAACAGGCAGAAGGAGGCGTGGCAGACCCCATAAAGTATATATATTCTTGATCAGCATCAATAGCCGAGTCGATATAGCAATGTCCGTCTGTCCGTCTGTCCGTCTGTCCGTCTGTCCGTCTGTCTGTATGAACACCTAGATCTCAGAGACTATAAGAGCTAGAGCCACCAAACTTGGTATGTAGGTTAGCCTATATTGCAAGCAGATCAAGTTTGTTTCAAAATTTGGCCACGCCCCCTTTATCGCCCACAAATCGAAAACAAAAATTTCATATCCAAATTATAAGAACAATTTAAAAGCTAGTGACACCAAACTTAGTATGTAGGTTCCTCTACATTGCAGGCATACTAAGTCCATTTCTTTTTTGGATCGGACCACTATATCATATAGCGCCCATAGGAACAATCGGTCGAAAATCAAGTTTTAGTATGAAAAACTTTTTTGTTTTATGAGATATCTCAATCAAACTGATACAATATGCATAAGATTTAGTTTTATATATCCTGTCCAAAGTTGGTTCAAATCGGACCACTATATCATATAGATGCCATGGGACCGATCGGTCGAAAATCAAGTTTTAGTAAGAAAAACTTTTTTGTTTTATGAGATATCTCAACCAAACTGATACAATATGCATAAGATTTAGTTTTATATTTCCTGTCCAAAGTTGGTTCAAATCGGACCACTATATCATATAGCGCCCATAGGAACAATCGGTCGACAATCAAGTTTTAGTATGAAAAACTTTTTTGTTTTATGAGATATCTCAACTAAACTATTACAGTATGCTTGGTTTTATATATCATGACCGATGTAAGTTCAAATCGGACAACTATATCATATAGCTGTCATTGAAAAAAGTAGTCGAAAATGTATTACAACGCTCTGCAACAGCAACAAGCGGCCAAATTATTATTTTAATTTTTGTAGTCTTTTCTATTTCCATAGTAAGTACGGGGTCTCCGACAGTCGAGTATGCTCGACTGTAGCACCGCGAGCGAAGCGAGCGGGGGGTTGGCGAGCGAAGCGAGCAGGGGGCGGAGCCCCCTAGTTTTAACTTATTTTAATTTTTAGACCCCGTACTTAAAAAAAGTACAGGGGTCTATTGGGTTTGTTTTAACGAAAATGTGCGTAACAGGCAGAAGGAGGCGTGGCAGACCCCATAAAGTATATATATTCTTGATCAGCATCAATAGCCGAGTCGATATAGCAATGTCCGTCTGTCCGTCTGTCCGTCTGTCCGTCTGTCTGTATGAACACCTAGATCTCAGAGACTATAAGAGCTAGAGCCACCAAACTTGGTATGTAGGTTAGCCTATATTGCAAGCAGATCAAGTTTGTTTCAAAATTTGGCCACGCCCCCTTTATCGCCCACAAATCGAAAACAAAAATTTCATATCCAAATTATAAGAACAATTTAAAAGCTAGTGACACCAAACTTAGTATGTAGGTTCCTCTACATTGCAGGCATACTAAGTCCATTTCTTTTTTGGATCGGACCACTATATCATATAGCGCCCATAGGAACAATCGGTCGAAAATCAAGTTTTAGTATGAAAAACTTTTTTGTTTTATGAGATATCTCAATCAAACTGATACAATATGCATAAGATTTAGTTTTATATATCCTGTCCAAAGTTGGTTCAAATCGGACCACTATATCATATAGATGCCATGGGACCGATCGGTCGAAAATCAAGTTTTAGTAAGAAAAACTTTTTTGTTTTATGAGATATCTCAACCAAACTGATACAATATGCATAAGATTTAGTTTTATATTTCCTGTCCAAAGTTGGTTCAAATCGGACCACTATATCATATAGCGCCCATAGGAACAATCGGTCGACAATCAAGTTTTAGTATGAAAAACTTTTTTGTTTTATGAGATATCTCAACTAAACTATTACAGTATGCTTGGTTTTATATATCATGACCGATGTAAGTTCAAATCGGACAACTATATCATATAGCTGTCATTGAAAAAAGTAGTCGAAAATGTATTACAACGCTCTGCAACAGCAACAAGCGGCCAAATTATTATTTTAATTTTTGTAGTCTTTTCTATTTCCATAGTAAGTACGGGGTCTCCGACAGTCGAGTATGCTCGACTGTAGCACCGCGAGCGAAGCGAGCGGGGGGTTGGCGAGCGAAGCGAGCAGGGGGCGGAGCCCCCTAGTTTTTAGTTAATTTTGTGAAATGCAAATCATCGACGTACCTAGTAGGTACTCTGAAACTGGAGCATTTCCTCCTGGCCTGGTCTTTTGACAAATTTTACCATCATTGCTCATTGGGTGTACGCTCGTTAAAACTATGCAATATTTCATGGGCCTTTTCGTGTAGGATTTCCATTTTGTTGTTGGTAAAATATTTTCATTGTTTGCCTTCTACAAAATGGGAAATGTCCTTGTGGTCGTTAATATTCACAGAGTTGTCGTCATTTTTTGGATTCAAGAACAGCATGCTTGTTTTGGCCTTTTGTTGACTGGTTATCTGGTTATTGCGATAGTTACTGCTTAATTTTTGGACATACAATATATTTTTAAAGCTTTGAAAGTTAATTTTCATTCCATTTCCATGAAATTGAATTTAAATTAAGAACAGCGCAATATTTCCATCTCTAAGAATCAATTACAATTTTGAAAGTAGATAGAAAATGCATTTAATTTGAAAATTAGAATATAATAATTATTATTTTCTTTAAATCATTTTTTATTATTAAAATTAATTTATATAAAAGCAATTAAAAATAATTAAATTGTTTAATTTTTAATACATTTAAAAAAAAAATAAAAAAATTTTATTAATATTTCTAAAAAAATTGAAAAATTGGCTTCCTTGTTTTAAAAGTCAATTTATTTATAAACATTTTTATTTATAAATTGAAATATAATAATTATTTTTTGTTTATTTTTATTATATACATTAAATGTAATAATTAATAATGAATTTTAAATCTAAGATTGAAAAAACAAATAATGTAATTTTTCCCACTCTTTTTGCAGTCTTTTTGGTATAAATTTTTCCAAAGACATAATTATTATATGCGGTCCATGGTTTCTTTAATACTTTTCATTCAATTTACCACTTGGTTTCAAGCTGGCTTGAAGCTTTCAGCAACTCTTTGAGCTTTTCTTAAGCAAGTTAAAAGCTTAACGGTAGCCGTCGTCTTTTAAAGCCGGTTTTCGTAATTGCGTATGCACCACCGACGCCGCCGCCATTCAAGATGCATTTTGCATAAAGTTTTGAACAAATGAAACTTTGTTAACTTGTTGCTGTTTTTGTTGTTCCATACAAAAACTGGTAGCTGAGCTGAGCATACTTAAAAAGTACTTTACTCCACATCGAGCCGGACAGTTGACTCTGAGACGGTGACGCGTGCGCACAACGAAGACGAAACGGTAAATGTTGCATTTGTGAATGCGAAACAAAATGGAATTCAAAACAGTGCAAAGTGTTTTTTAGTGAGAAAATTAACTGAAAATTTATAGATATGTGTAAACAAACGATTTCCTTGAATTTTATATGCTAAAATAGTGAAATATTTCATTACATCTGGTCAAAAATAAAATACAAACATCTATTCGCACAGGTTCAACTGGTTACAAAATGGCGTTTATGAAAATTTGCATATTTGCTTTGCTCGTGGGTAAGTTTTCAGTGAAACTCTTAATTGCACGTGGCAATTAATAAAATGGACTGCATGCATATTTTATTTAAATATATAGAGTTTTTATGACAACGCTCAGCAATTAGCATTAATTTGAGCATCAGCTGAATTTGTATACAAATTCAAACCATGAAAACTCACGCCATAATTCAAGTGTCAGCAACAGAACATTTCACAATACTACAAACAGATTTTATTGTTTTTTCAATTTTGTTTTGCCAAATTGCAATTGCATTTCATTTATTATTTTGACCGCAAACAAATGGAGCTGTTATTACACACATATTTGTTTCACATTATTTGTCTAATGTCGCGCAATTTGCATAGTTTTTGGTTTTTGGTTTTTCATTTATCCAGACGGCAAAACAACAATCACTTTAGTTAACATATTTAATTTGAGGCAGCTCATTAAATACGTGTTGTCGCTCTGAATGTCCAAATATGAGTATGCAACATGTTTAAATTGCATATTGTTAAACTGTTTAGTTGTGAAATGTAACCTAAAGGGTATACTGTGCTTCACAGTCTATATATGCAATGGTAATGATACATATATTAAAGTCCAACTATTGTACTGAGTATATTTTAGTCGAGAAGTGCCTTTATAATGGCACTTTGTCTGGTCGCACCAAAAATTTTAATTTATTTGCAGTTATTGCTGTGTTGTGGGTGTTAAACATATTTTGTAATTATGTTAAAACGACCATGAAATATATTGGCAATTGTTTGCGTCTCTTCTAATTAAATGTGCGAACAATTTTATCGAATGTGGGTGTAAAAAAAGTATAAGTTTTGTTTAATTGCGGACTGATTTGTGTGCAGAATAGCAAGTGGCTTTTTAACAATAGAATAAAATTAAATGCAATTATATTTCATATTTTTATTATTATATTTATTTTTGATATATTTAATTAAAGACCATTAACAGCATGCTCTTCAATTTTAATTTTTTTAAACCAAATTTAAAAGCCTTTTGAGTTAAATTTAATTATTTTTAGAATACATAAAACTTTAAATATTTATGTATTTTTAAATAAACTTCATTTAATATATACACAATTGGTTGTTCTGTCTTCAGTAATCGAATAATATCTATGTGTTTACCTTTTTCGTATTTATATGTTTGTAATTTATTGTGTTAGTTTATCAATATATTATTTCAAATATTATCACAGCGAGCTTTCACTGCGCTTCTACAAAAGCCTGTAATTTAAAACAGTCTAGACATCTTGAAAATGTTTATCTGCACTCAATAGGCCAGATAAATTTGCCTAACAGTTCAATGAGCGACTTGAAAAAAAAATAAGAAACGGCAAAACGTACTGCAAACTGTTTATTTTTAATCTATTTAATGTTCAATGAACTTAACACGCATGTTTCACGCACATTTATTTATTTTCCTTTGACGACAACAGCTCAACACCCACAAAACTGTGTGTATGTGTGTGTGTTGTGTGTGACTTGAATTCAATTCGACGAAAGCAACCAAGGCACAAAAACTTTGATTTTTTTTTACTCATATACATTTTTTTGTATTTCAACACGACGGCAGCTAAGGCACACAATTAATCTAGTTTAACCGGACTGGAAACCAAGTCAAAGGGGCCAAATGGATAAGGGGTGCGGGGGAGGGAAAGGGAGAGGAGGCAAGCGACAGTTGTCGAAACCGGGACTCTATGACAAACTTGTTGACAGACTGTCAGTTCGACGGTCGACGAGTCCAGGCGGCAAAAAACACAACAACAACAACAACAACACTCAAACCACATGAATGACGACAATGCGACACTGCGTTTGACATGCTGGAAAAAAATATATACAAAAAAAAACTACAACAAAATAATAAGAAAATATATTATTTATAGCACATGGTCGATATACCCTAAAGAGAGCCTTAAATTTTATAAGGAGTATAAAAACTCTTAGAAAAATAAATTTATAGATTTGACTTAAGTCTCTAAAATAAAATAATAATTATTTTGTGAAATTTTATTTGCAATAATTTGACTGGAAGCACAGAAATAATTATTTTATTATCGTAATCTATACGATGTCTTTAAAGTCAATTCTTGAGCAAATACGGAGTTCTTAGATATATG
This sequence comes from Drosophila phalerata, assembly GCA_951394115.2. Taxonomy (NCBI): domain Eukaryota; kingdom Metazoa; phylum Arthropoda; class Insecta; order Diptera; family Drosophilidae; genus Drosophila; species Drosophila phalerata. The sequence continues at coordinate 10,928,160 of OX596008.2, forward strand.
TAAGCTGAAAGTAGCAAATACTTAAATAATTAAAGCCTTCTTAGCTAGCAGCTATAGGATACTAAATTAAATAATTAAATCAAGATAAAATATTGATAAAATTTAACCAGTCCAGTCTCAACTTTCGCCAAGTTCTTTTCGCATGTGAATATCTTTAGTCTGTTCTACAATAGTTAAATTTCCGCTAAATTATGCGGTTTGAATTTAATTTTACTTGGAAAATTTTAAGTTCAATAAAGTGAAAAACAATTAATTGGTAATTCTTAGCCTACAAGTAATGTAAAAAGTAGAAATCGAAACTAACCCGTATATTATTCTATATTCCTTATTAAAAAAATTGACTTTATAGCCAAATTTATAAAATAATTTTAATAGCCATTTTTCCGATAGAGTATATACAAAATCAACTATGAAAGTCATAGCTACTTTTGAGTATTTTTTCTGTATTCCTTTTTATTTTTCCATTTTTTTTTTTGGCCAAGTCGTGTACGAAACGTGTTTCAATGACAAGCAGCAGCTGCAGTGCCAACAAATACAACAACTTGCTACTCGCTGTTGTTGTTGTTGTTGGTAACTGCTGTTGTTCGTTGTAGCCGGCGTTGGCTTAAATGTTGCCTGACACTTTACGCACTAATTGCTCTGTGGAATTGTTTCTTTATTAACGTTAAATCGAATGTCAGGCACTCCCAACACTCAAGCAACTCGTCGGCATTGTTGAGTGTTGTGAGTTGTCTCCAATTGAATTGAATGAAATTGAATACAACTCTTCTCGGCACTTTTTGCAATGTTGCTGATTAAAGTGGTTTACCTTGAGGTGTTTCATGTTGATGTGTTTCTTGTTGCAACGTTGTCGGAAGTGCATGGCATTGGTTTGATTTGTCTTAACTTGACTTGACTTGGCCTGATGACTGACTCAATCAGTTGAATCCATCGAAACAACAGCTGTTAACAATTTACACAAAAAACAGCTGTTATTTTTTAATTTTTTAAACATTTTTTAGGAATAATGCAAACACAAATGATGAGCGAAACTTTCACTTTTAAGGTCGTACACTTAAATTGCCGATGTCACAATCTTGCCAGACTATAAACAATACGCTAACTCATATACATAACAGGTTTTTAGTGGCTAAATAACGATACAAATAAACCGGAGATCTACACTGTTGAAAATTATGTTGATAGTTTCAAGACCGACCGGTTGAAGACAACTCGTAATAATATCAGAAATGTTAACTGAACATTAAGAATTTATGCAGAAATGTAATCAGTTAAACGAATGGGCAATTATTAAAAAATAATAAAATATAAATATATTACAATGTGTAGGAATAATCTTTTTGTTAACAGTGTATGTATTACCCAATCAAGTTCTACATTCAAATGCTATGTTAAGTTACTCAATGTATATAGGTGACACTGTTATGGTTCTGTTGTCATTCTGTTGTAGCGAAAGGCTAAAATTATGCTAACAGCAGCCTAAAACTGTTTTGCCCAATGTAATTTTAGGTAAATTTAATATTCAATATTATATTATTTGTTAAAGTATAACTTGGCTAATATATTTTATCTTTCTGGTATCGGGCACAGGGACAACATTAGCACAGCGAGATCGTGCCAATTTCCGTGTGGGTGCAGGTCATCCGCCATCGCAGCGTCATTTGCCTCCAAGGACGCGTAATCCCGTCGAGGAGGCAGCCGCTGCTCCCAAACGCAAACAGGTCGAGGCTCCGGCGTATGAGCCCACCGACGAGTGTCCGGATGCGAATGGTTTCTTTCCGGATAGCAAACAGTGCGATAAATACTATGCATGCTTGTAAGTTGAACCAATTCAAATAGTAGACCAAGCCAATGCGGCGTATGTGTAATATCCGTTGCCAAATTTGCACAAGTTGAATGTTAATGGTGGTTCATAATTCTTTGATAAATATATTTGCTCTTTCTGAAGCTAGTTAAATCTACTTTTGGTTAGCTTTTAATGATTAGTAACAGTCAAATGATTTCCCCAACTCAACCAGAACATCTCTCGGGATAGCTTTGAGCTGTAACCAATGGTGTGTATAAACGCGCTTTGCTCAGCTTTCGCACCAATGAATTATTTAGACGTGTTACAACCAAAAAAAAAAAGTGTTAAAATCTGACTTGAATTTAATGATGTGTTAGGTCCTTGGAGACATACAACAAAAAAGGTCAAAGCATGATAGACAGAGAGATATGCTGCAAGAGATCTTTATAGAGGCGAAAATTTGGGTTGTTTACAATTATATAAAAAAATGTACAATTAATAAATTTATTTTTTCTTTTTTATATTAATTTGTTATTTAAAAAAAATGATTTTATTTAAAAACAGAGATGGCGCACACACTGAACTCACTGAGAACTATTAAATGGGGGGAAAATTTGAGTTATCTACAATTATAATATAAATAGTACAATTAATAATTTTATATTTTTTCTTTCTATTGATTTGTTATTACAAAAATATGTTTTTTATTTATAAACAGAGATGGCGTACACACTGAACGCCTCTGTGCCGATGGCATGGTCTTCAATGATTACTCGCCCATCGAGGAGAAATGTGATTTACCATATAACATTGATTGCTCCAAACGCTCCAAGCTTCGTAAGTATCCTCACTCTCTCTCTCTCTATCTCTCTTAATCCCTCTTCTCTTTAGTTAAGTTGAATTTTTAAATATATTTTAAGTATGCACAGCGTGTTGTTCATTGGCAAAAGCAGTGAAGAAATCTCTCACGTTTTGTGCTATATTTAAACCTGGCCAAAATCAACCCATAAATGCGAGCCGTGCTCACACTTACTGGCTCGTTACTTGTACTTCTCTTTAAAAAGACAAGAAGAAGAAAATTACATAAAAAATAACTAATTTATTATGCAAACGGCATTCAAGGCGGTTAACCCAAATTGTTGTCGTCAATAGGTCTTTGCTCTGTGGATTTAGGCTTGTTCTTTTTATACCCGTTACTTATAAAAAATAAGTATAAGGGTATATTGTGTTCGTTGGAATGTGCGTAACAGGCAGAAGGAGGCATCTCCGACCACATAAAGTACATATATTCTTGATCAGCATCAACAGCCGAGTCGATATAGCCATGTCCGTCCGTCCGTCTGTCCGTCTGTGTGAGCGCCTAGATCTCAGAGACCATAAGAGATAGAGTAACCAAACTTTCACACGCAGATCACAAAGACGTTGGAGCAGGTCAAGTTTGTTTTAAATTTTTAATCCGCCTTATTCCACGCCCGTAATTCGCGAAAAACTGGTCGTCCGTCTGTATAAACACACGGATCTCAGAGACTATAAGAGATACAGTAACCAAATTTGGCACACAGATTTCCATATACCTTAAATTAAGGCAAAATTAAGGCCCCCGCAAATCGCGAAAAACCACCACACCCACAATTTTTCATATAATACGTATTTTTTGGTAATAACCGATATCTGTTATTATTATCTATTATCCCACTGAATCACACCAAGATCGGACAAGTAGAACAGCAGTTATTGCGTGCCTAAGTTGTTGAAGCAACAGGTGCCCCCTAGAGTATGCAATAGTTTTTGTATTGTTAAACCTTATTAGAATGCTTAAAATTCTCAACTAGTTCTGGCAACGCAAATATGACATAAGGATTGAATTGCAAATGTATTGAAATAAGTAACGGGTATCCTATGGTCGGGATCTCGACTACAGCCTTTCCCACTTGTTTTATTCTATTGTAATGTGTTGTTTTCTAACTATTTGTGATTTCATTTTTTTTTTTGTCACTCTCAATGGGGTTTAATGTGCACAGCAGGCGATTTGACATTTACCAATTGACATTTTATATTTTCTGCAACATTACCAGTAATTAAAATTGTTTCTATTGCACATACACTCAAGCATATTTATTACAAAATACTTTTTAGGTTTATAATAAAAGTTCTCACTTCAGATTCTTTTTAATAGTATTTACATTTAGAAGTATATTGAATTTTAAATATTTAATTGTGAATCCATCAAAGCAGTTAGCACACGTAGTAAAAACCCATTAAAAATTCCTTTCAATTACCTTTGTCGTTAGCTAACATATGTGTCAAGTATTTTAATGTGGATGGAACATAACAGTATCTGGCGGGCAACAGGAAGTGCACAGTGTTTTCCCACAGGATGTTGAAAATGCTAAGATACATATGAGCATGCAGTTAACCCATTTACACAACTCGTAGTCTGTTGGCGTTCTTGGCAAACTGTTGTTGCAATAAACTCTCAGTCTGGAGCATGAACAACTTGAGGTATGGAAAGTGTCCCTGGGACACTTTAGAACTGAACTACAAACTCGAATACATACAATTTTGCAACGAAAAAGAGAAGTAGTCAAAAGCATCAATTTAAAAATAAAGTTACTAAACTTAAATAAAAAGAAAAAAAATAAGTTTTTAAAAAGACTATTAACTATGTAAAAAGAGCCTAATTGTTTTGAAATCTAATATTTTTTAAAAATTAGTTTTGTTGCCGCATACGTACACAATTTCACTCACTCTTCGGGTTATGACTACCACTTTGTTAGATTCCATAAGATTCAATTTGACTTTTTATATAATGTTTCACATTCCTTTTGATGCTCATACACAAATTCTTCAAGTCTAATATATTTGTAGAGCTGTTTAAATAAGTGTTTAATTGGTTTGAAATACAAATTCTTAGTTGCCTAAATAAATATTAACTTATTTATTCTACAATAGAAATGAAATCAATAACTATGAATATAATCTACTATTAATAATAAAACATATATTTTTAAATTAAATGTTTTATTTATATGCAATAACAATGATCTTAATTCTAGTTTTAAAAGTATAACAGCTGTTTGTCTTATGATAGTTTCTTGTTTAGTTTGAGTTAATAGTCTGTTATCGTTATAGGGTTTCCATTATCAGTTTACCATTTACCGAATTTTGAGAAATGTTTGCCATTGCGACGCCTTTTGATGACCTTCTTGCCAGGTTTTTTCACAATCTTGAATTTGCGTACCGTTTTCGTCTTACCGCCCTTTGACCCTGCGGGTGTTGTAGTTTCAGTGCCATCGGTGGGAACCGTTGTTTCTACTTCGGCTACGGTCGTCTCTCCGTTGGGGGCTTCTGTTGGTGCCTCTGTTGGTGGCTCCGTTTCCGCCACACACTCGGGATCCTCGGGTAAAGCGTCGCAGTCAACGCAGTCAACGTCAGTGGGATCTTCCTCGCAGGTAACAGCGCCACCTAGAGGCAGGTAGGCAATTGCCAAAAATGCCAGGGCTGCACAGCACACAAGAACTCTTTGGGATCTCATATTAATTTTTAGCTTATGAAATTCAATTGTTGAATGATAAACTATTACCAAACTTGCAACATTTTATACCAGTTTGGTTTTAGTTCAACCGCAAATGGCGTTAATTGGCTAAATATTCACAGTATTTATTAAGCTGTTTTGAAAAAAGCCTATTTGTTTCCAATTATTTAAAGTTTGATGTCTAAAGAAATCGAACTAATATAAAAAGAAACATAAATTAAACGAATAGAAAAGTAAAATAGAAATTGGGTCAATGATTATGCTTTTATGATCAAGTAAAAATTAGGTCGCTTTTAATGTTACCAATTTGCATACTTACATATTTATTTTTAAATAAATATTTATGTAATATCTTAACTGTTTTAAATATTTAACTTTGCAGAAACTCCGCAACCTTCTCAACATTGCCCAAGGAAGAATGGTTATTTTGGTCATGAGAAGCCAGGCATTTGCGACAAGTTCTATTTCTGTGTCGATGGTCAATTTAACATGATTACGTGTCCCGTTGGCCTGGTATTTAATCCTAAGACTGGCATCTGCACCTGGCCGGATGAGGTTGGCGTCACTGGCTGCAAATCGGAGGATATCTTTGAGTTTGAGTGTCCCAAGGTGAATGAAAGTATTGCCGTGACACATCCACGTTATGCGGATCCTGATGACTGCCAGTTCTTCTATGTGTGTGTGAATGGGGATCTGCCACGTCGCAATGGCTGCAAACTGGGCCAGGTCTTCGACGAGGAGAACAAGACATGTGACTGGGCACGCAGAGTGCCAGATTGGTAAGTTGAAATCCAACTAATAAGTTACAACTATCACATGTGTTTCAAAAATCTCTAGAGTTTTTTTTTGAAAAGAATCGCTTTTGAAAACAACCAGTCGAAAGGTCGATTTTCATTAAATGTCAGAGATTCAGGTTTTTTTAAACATAATTTCGAAGTTCCTATAATTTGCTTACTTTCAGCTTTAACAACATTTTTTTAGTTTGAAATATTTTATATCTGGAGCACACAGAAATATCTAGAAATTAAATTAAAACTGAAATTAAAATGAAAAAGTTTATTTACAAATATTTTCCAATAATTTGAGCCAGCGTAACTGTTGCAAATTCAGCCATATTTTTTTTTGCATATTTATTCAATTTAAAGATGTTAATTCAATTTTTATATTCAATTTTGACCTGTATAATTAACAAAATCATTAAAAATTTAGTTATTACATTTTTGTTGAATTTAAATAATAATTTTAATAAATTCAATAAACAAAACATATTGACAAATTTCTCAACAATTTTTAGACATTTAAAGGCACCTCTGATTATCTCAGAATCACTAACAATTTAAATATGATTTATGTTATTTTGAAAATAGTTTGAATCTCTGATTTTTAAGTTACACCGATTTGTCGTGACATTTTTTAAAATTAATTACGCAACCGAATCTGAAAAAATTTAATTTACATAAATATATTTTTTACATTCAAGTGCCGACTGGTATAAGGATCGCTTAACCGATGCCCAGCTGGATGAGCTGGAGAATCCCAAGCCAAAATCAACCACAACCAAGAGGCCTCCACGTGTCCGTGGTTCCTCGAGGCGTAAGCCCAAACCCAAGGTGGTCAAGGAGGCAGAGCCTGAGGAGGATGAGGAGTCCTAAGCGTTGACTGTTTAGTTTTAAGTTTGTCATTCCTGATAACAAATAAACGTTGCTGACAAACGTTTTCAACTAAAACTAAAAATGTTTAACATTCTTTTGTGAGTTTTGGTGTAAATTAACTTAGTTATATTTTAAATTCGCTTTACAGTTGCTTCTAAAAGTATGCTTTAGATATTTCGACTTGCCTAATAGCTTGTATAACATTTCGTAGTCTACTTTAAGGCACTTGCAGTTGACAAGTAGCAAAAATAGCGAAGCTAACGTCAAAGCATGTTTTCCAGTCTGTTTGCCACAGACAACTTGCAACAGAAAACAAAGAAACAAAAAAACAAACAAAAACAACGAGAACAACAAATTTTGCACATAAAAAATACAAAAGCAATACGCGCTTAGATTTTGTGAGCAAAACTTGAGGCGCTGCCAAAATGACAGGATTTTTATGCGCATACTGACAAGGAGACAAGGATTCCATAAGGGTTCGGTGTGTTGTTGTTGTTGCATTTTCCCCCTTTTTATAACCCAAAATCAATGCACATCTTTATCTCTCTTTTTCTCTGGCTCTGCTGAAAGCTGCAACGCACAGTGACCAATATAATGAAGTTGAATTCTTTTTATTAATATGCCAGAAATGATTTAAAAAATTAGAAAAAAAATATATATATTTAATTCAAGTTAACATTGCATCTTGAAAAAGTCTATAATTTTCAATGTTCAAAATTCTGTTGCAATAGATTAGCTAAGTATCCCACTGTGCAGCTCATAAATTCAATTTACCGTTGAGCATGCACAAAAGTATGCAACAAAATCTTAACAGCTCGACACACAGATACACGCCCACAGGCATACACTTATACACGGACACATTGGACATGTGTATGACATTTGCCAGACAAGAAGCACTCGATAAAACGCATCGAAATTTCATTGCGAAAATTGTGAGCAGTGAACACAGAGAATAACGAAAGATTGAGAGAGGAAAGGCAAAGAATGTGAATAAGCGAATGGAAAGAGAACAAATCGTAAATTGTATCGTTCAAGTAGCAAAGTAAAATCTCAGAATACGATAAGACATTTCACATCCACTTTGCAAATATTGAAGCATTTGGTTATGCATTGAACATGGGCTAAGACGATAAATTGATAACCCAATAAAGAGATGTTCCAATTGACGTACATACTAGTGATCTGATCAGTTGAACAAGTACGATTGGAATTGCATTTACATTGGATCAATAAATTAGAGAAATAAAGTTTTATCAGTATAATTTGTGGAAAAATTTGTAAGTATGAAAACAAATCGGAAATAAGAATAAAATACGATCTATTAAGTTTGTTTTAATTTATCGAACTTGTGCGTAACAGGCAAAAGGAGGCGTGGCAGACCCTATAAAGTATATATATTCTAGATCACCATCAAAAGCCGAGTCGATATAGCAAAGTCCATCTGTTCGTCTGTACATCCGTCTGTATAAACAACAAGAACTCAGAGACTATAAGAGCTAGAGACACCAAACTTGGTATGTAGGTTGCTTTATATTGCAAGCAGTTCAAGTTTATTTCATAATTCGGCTACGTCCCATTTACCGCCCAATAATCGACATAGAAAATTGTATATCCAAATATTACGAAACAATTAAAAAGCTAGAGACACCAAACATGGTATATACTATATTTGCCTCAGATAAAAATGGTTTCTGTAGCACCGAGATCAAAGGGTGGACGAGCGAAGCGAGCATGGGACGGAGCCCCCCAGTTTTTAACATAACTGACATGCAATGCATTTAATGAATTGAAAAATATACAAATAGATATCAAGTGTAACTTAAATGAATTGCATAGTTATTCAATTAACCTCTTGCTTTTACGTATATCAACAGCTCAGTTTCGTAGCATGCTTCAAATTCCAACATGTGAAGGTTAAACAATTTAACCCAAGCATCGAATCGTGCAATGTTCAAACGAGGACAATGACCAGGCTGAGATGTTTCCTGCCTGGATGTTAATGAACAACTCAACTCAACTCAACTCAACTCAACTCAACTGAACTTCATCCAGGGTCGACTTATGACGCGGTACTTGGAGCACACAGTCGGTCAGGACGAGGGCAGGAGAAACCTGTTGGCTCAATGGCTTTTGCGTCTAATTAATCAAGCAGACAGGGGGCAAAATATTCCGAGTGTTGGTCGAGCTTTTGTCACGCTGTCAATAATTTGGCACGTTCATTGACCCACTTTTCCCCCCCACCCCTGAGCTCCTGCTGTTGCGGTGGCATCTAAAAAGCATTTCGTCGAACTCAGCGCCTACTTAATCAAGTGTAACATGAACATGTCCAAGCACACCTGGTACCTGACATATTGGACCACAGCACTTCCTGTCTGCCTTTCACAGAGTGTGACTGAGCTGTGTGTGTCTGTGAGCGTCTGTGTGTGTGTGTGTGTGTGTGAAGTGTCTGCAACTCAGACACTCCATACACCCTCGTGTCGTTCGTATCAAATGTCAAAATTGACATAAACAAGTGTTTACATAATGACAACAACAATTTGCGTAATTGTCGGAGACAAATTTTAGATGGACATCGCGTTCTTCTACTGTGCTCTTAACTGGGGACGCATTTCTCTTTGTGTCTCGCATTTTTATCATGATTGTCATATTGCATAATTAGTTCAGAGTCGTGAGTTGACTAATTGATGGAATGAACAGGGAGTAAGTTAAATGGAGATCAACTTGACACTGAAATTGCATTTTTTTTTGTAGAGTTCTTTTTGTATAATTGGGAATTGGTTTGGATTAAGTACATCTATTTTGATTTTTATACAAACATTTATTGTTAATTTGTAAATATATATTTTGGATTAAGTATCACAATTAAAAACAATATTAAAAACTTGCTATTATGATAAAAACAAACGCATTCTTTTAATTGTCTTAACCATTTTTCAAAGAATTTGATAAATATTGCAATATTTTATAATACGAAAGGGAATTGTTTCTTTGATCTAATATCTGATAATGTTGCTAAACTGCAAACATTTTGGTCTTAAGCATCTTTGCACAATCCGAAAATTAAGTCATTGTTTGCCCACGTACGAGGGCTGAGGGCAGAGAATTACTTCAACCAGCATTTTCCGGCTGTTTTTGGCATGAACTTGGAACTTTCCGGATACTGAGTGTGCTGAGGGTTACGTCTGCTTATGGCGTTATATGTATGTGGGTATGCCCAAAAATAAAAGAGCAAGGGGAATTAACGAAAATAATAAGGAAAAGAATATGCCAATGCCTTATGTTGGGTAGAAGTTGATTGTTTGCTCCTTGGGCTATTTGCTTTCTTGATGAAATAATTAAATGTCATTCATTGAGGTCCTTTTTGCCATTTATGTCGCTGAGAAGCAGCTGCTGCCTGTTCGTCCAACCGCCCAACCTCCCAACCTCCCAACCGTCTCACTTCCCGTCTGTCGTAATTGTTGACCAATTTCGCATATCCTTCTTGGGCCTTTGCCTTCTGTAACTAATTTGTGCAGTCGCCTTTGGGCGGTGTCCTTGCGCCCAAACTCTTTGATTTTAGTTATTGCAACCCGCCCACATTCTCCACTCACCATCTGCCTTGTCTGCGCGGCAAGTTCATTAAACTTTCTTCTTGGCAGGCTGCACATTTAGTCAGCTAATTAACTGCTGCACACTATTCGGGGCAGCTAAAGTTTAATGAACCAACTCCAGTAATGTCACACCTGATGCCGCTACTTCTACTCCCTCTCTCTTTCTCTCCTCTCGCTATCTTTCTCTCTTGCCGCAGTGCCCTAATTTGCATATTCATAAGCGTCACATTGAGTCGAGGAGTCAAAAATACATCAGTCTGAATGATTAAGACACTCAATTTGTTCGCAAAGTTATGCCGCCTTGGACACTTTTTGATTTAATGGCAGGCGAAATGGAAATTGAGCTATCTACTTAAAAGTCAATTTTTATTAGAATTTTGCCTACAAATTTGCATTTTTTAAATATAATTCTAAATGCTTTAAAAACTCTTAGCAGACAATCAACTGGGGAAAATGGAATTGATTGCCCGTTAAGTTTAATAAAATTATTTTTTTAACTAACAAATTTGTGAAGCTTGTTTATTATATTTATTTATTTAATAATCCAGTGCAATTCCCAGTTATCGTTTCGGTCCTAAGCAGGTTACGAATTTTGTATCAAAATATAATCGCATGTTTAGTACAATTTACAGAGGTAAATTCTTACTTAAGTCACTAAAGATAAATTTAATTTAATAGTTTGGTGTGCTCCACAATTTAATTTATAACTGAGACTTATTTAAATAAAATATAAAATTTAGTTAATTAAGTTCATTAGTTTTCAGAAAAAGTAAAGCTTTTGAAAATCGAAAAAAGCAAGATATGGGCCCCATATCTATAAAAAAAGTGGGTTTGGTTCGTGTAATTTTTTGACTAGTGTAGTTTCCCCAAAATGAATAAATATGTACATAGAGTACAAACAATTAAAGCTCCGCAAATATTAGACAAACTCTCACATGATTTGAACATTTGTTTTATTTATATGCAATAACAATGATCTTAATTCTATTTTTAAAAGTATAACAGCTGTTTGTATTATCATAGTTTCTTGTTTAGTTTGAGTTGAAAGTCTGTTATCGTTATAGGGTTTCCATTATCAGTTTACCATTTACCGAATTTTGAGAAATGTTTGCCATTGCGACGCCTTTTGATGACCTTCTTGCCAGGTTTTTTCACAATCTTGAATTTGCGTACCGTTTTCGTCTTACCGCCCTTTGAACCTGCGGGTGTTGTAGTTTCAGTGCCATCGGTGGGAACCGTAGTTTCTTCTCCGGCTACGGTCGTCTCTCCGTTGGGGGCTTCTGTTGGTGCCTCTGTTGGTGCCTCTGTTGGTGGCTCCGTTTCCGCCACACACTCGGGATCCTCGGGTAAAGCGTCGCAGTCAACGCAGTCAACGTCAGTGGGATCTTCCTCGCAGGTAACAGCGCCACCTAGTGGCAGGTAGGCAATTGCCAAGAATGCCAGGGCTGCACAGCACACAAGAACTCTTTGGGATCTCATATTAATTTTTAGCTAATGAAATTCAATTGTTGAATGATAAACTATTACAAAATTGCCAACATTTTATACTAATTCGGTGCCAATTCAATTCAATCTAAAGCAAATATTTTAAAATGTTTAAGCAAATGTAACACTATTTGATCAGATGTTTTTTCAATTTCGGTGTCATTTATTACACTTAACAATAACTAAAATGAAAATGTTCCAAATAATCGAACTAATACTGACAAATAAATAAAGTGAGCTATATAAACACTATCAAGGGTGCCACAGAAAACGAAACCAACCGAAAATCTCCCAAAAATGTATGGAGATTTGGGTCTGCAAATAGGCCAATGTAGAACGGCTTTTACCTTTCTTCTTTTTATTTTTCCCAAATTTTCTGAATGATTAATTTCTAGTGTGCTAAATGTTTGTGTCCCCATTATGATATTCAGACAACAATCATAATTTGGTTTTCCATTTTTGATTAGCAAAAATTTGGTTATCCGTAAGATAATTGAATCATTTTTGCTTTAATTCTATTCAAATTCGGGTATTATTTTGGCAGACGTCTCACAAAATTAGCTAATGAGATTTGTTGAAATTTTTTATTTCTTCTGGCGAAATGATAAACGATTGCATACATAATTTATCGAATATTTCGTATACTATTGTTTATTTCAGCACAACCCAGCAGAATCAAAAATATAGATAAGATAAATTTATTTTCAAATATTTACAAATTAAATTAATTATTTTGGTTGCGGGTTTGGTTACTTCGATGGGATTTGATATTAGTAAAATTTGAAAGGGTTTTGGTTTTGATCTTTAGACATCGTTTTGCAGTACATTTATTTTTTCCCCTACTATAAATTGGTGATTCGTTATTGCGGTCTAGTCACCAATCAATAATATTGATGATGAGAAATCCCACAACAAGGATTTTAATTATGAAATCCAGAAATATCCGGCGAAACCAAGCTCACAGTTCACAGCGAAACTGCCCCATATGCTAATTGCACTAAACATGATTTTACAGTCCCTCTTGCTGTGGTCCTCATTTTGGGAATAGACAAAGCACAACGGACTTAATTTCATTGCTGAGTTATGACTCAAGGGCAATATTAACATGGAAATTATGAACATGGCGACCAAATGAAAATTGACAGCCGCCACAGCCCTAGTCAAATGATATTATATGCAGCTGGAGATACCCTGTACAATTTGTGACCACTTCCAATGAGTCAGCCAAAGCGAATATAAGAAGTTTTTTTTGATCACAATTCTAAGTGGAGTCAATATTTTAAGCTAACATTTAAAACCAAAAATTAAGATTTCTTTTGAACAGATCAAAAATATAAAATAAAAATATTGATAAAAAACAGACTTAAAAATGAATTTTCTGTTCTTTTAAGACTTGATAAATTTGCTAAAATTGGGCTAGATTTATTTAAATTTAAATTATTTGCAATGCAAATTAATTTAAGTATAAAAATGTGTAATACAATAGTTGTAGGAAACAAACATGTATGCCATAATTTGTTTTCTGTTTCCTCCCCTTATGTAGACTACTTGCAGAATTCATTATGTTCTGTCTGAATAATTTGTTCCTCAATTTTAAGCTAATTTTTATTCTATTTATTTGATTAAAGGCTAATTATATACTTTTAAATAGAAGATTCACCCAAAATTGGTATACCCGTTCATGTGTAGTAGTAAGGGGTAAACTGAAAACAAGGCAATAAAAACTAATTGCTAAACCCATAGAGTTCGGGCAGCGTCAACTGCAAAACGGCAAAATGCAGTATCAAACCAAGGATTGCCTGCAAGCTGTCGGACGCAAAAACAAGAAAATAATTTCCATAGCACAACATACTCTATTTTATATACCCGTTACTTAAAAAATAAGTAAAAGGGTATATTGTGCTAGTTGAAAGATATATAACAGGGAGAAGAAAGCATCTCAGACCCCATAAAGTATATACATATATTCTTGATCAGCATCAACAGCCGAGTCGATATAGCCATGTGTGTCTGTCTGTCTGTCTGTCTGTCTGTCTGTCTGCCTGTCTGTCTGTCTGTCTGTCTGTCCGTCTGGTTGAACAAAAGGATCTCAGAGACTATGAGAGCTAGAGTAACCAAATTTGGCAGATTTGCATATACTCCACGCAGATCAAGTCTGTTTCAAATTTAAGCCACGCCCCCGCGAATCGCATAAAAACTAGCACTCCCACAGTTTTTAAGAGAATACCGTTTATATGGTAGTTAAGGTTATCTAGTAATTTTATCTACTATTCCAGTGACAAAGTAATACAAGTAATTTCTTTAAAGTTAATACTTTTATATATCTTAAAACAAGTAACGGGTATCCTATGGTCGGGAACTCGACTATAGCCTTTCCGACTAGTCTTTTTTTTTGTTAGTGATTTTAGAGCAATGCAGCCCAAGGGTTGTCGCTCCAAGGGAGATGCTGGGGAAACTGTCCAAAAATTTACGCCACAGCGGTGCATTTTTGGGAGTGGTCAAGCGTTGACAGGGGTTCTGGTTTTGGGTACTCGTTTACGCCTTTGTTCCCGGACTTTTGGACTGCTCCCTGGCTTTGACTGCATATTTTGCGGCGTTTAAACAACGAAAATAATGCCCAAACAACAACAGCATCGCTGTCATGCTGCAATTTTATATATGCTCCTATGATTTATGCTATCATCATAATAAATTTATGTGATTTATCTGCGATGCCTAAGGCGAGCAGCTATATATAATTTTTTTCTGCTGCGGTAACTGTACCAATTCAAATTGCCTGCACTTTAATTGTGATGCAGTTGTGCGTATCTGTGTGTGTGTGTGTGTGTGTGTGTGTGTCAGTGTGCGTGCCAAGAGAATTCATAACTTTTGACAGTTTTGGGTTGGCATTCGAGGTTTCCCCTCGCTTTGAGTTATGAATATAAGAAAATCAGGCAATTACTTAACAATATTACACACATATATTTAGCACACTTTTCTTATATTAAAGCAAATTTCGAAGTTATATATGACATAGGCCTCACATTAATATGGAGCATATTCCAATTTAAAATGCTCATTCACATAATAGTTGTCTCTAAATTGGAACACCTTTGTATTTGTTCAGTAACATATTATTTCGGTGCCCTAAAATTAGTATTGAAATTTTCAATTTGAAAAACCTTGTTATATTTGTTTGTTGTCAGTAGTTCGATTATTGACAGTAAATTAACCATTAGTTATTGCCATATTGAATTAGTGACTACAGAAAATACCAAAACAGCTTTGCAAATATTGTAAATATTCTCACAATTTGCACTATTTGTATTTGGGTCGAATTGAACTCATTCGGAAGAGGTATAAAATAAAAGAAATTTGACAATAGTTTATCATTCAACAATTGAATTTCATAAGCTAAAAATTAATATGAGATCCCAAAGAGTTCTTGTGTGCTGTGCAGCCCTGGCATTCTTGGCAATTGCCTACCTGCCACTAGGTGGCGCTGTTACCTGCGAGGAAGATCCCACTGACGTTGACTGTGTCGACTGCGACGCTTTACCCGAGGATCCCGAGTGTGTGGCGGAAACGGAGCCACCAACAGAGGCACCAACAGAAGCCCCCAACGGAGAGACGACCGTAGCCGAAGTAGAAACTACGGTTCCCACCGATGGCACTGAAACTACAACACCTCGATCCCCGGGCTCAAAGGGGGGTAAGATAAAGAGGACGCGCAAGTTCAAGATTGTGAAGAAACCCGGCAAGAAGATCATCAAAAGGCGTCGCAATGGCAAAAGAGTGGGCAAGTTTTACAGCAAAGGAGGCAACAATCCGGTGAACAGAAGAAGCGGCAGACGAGGAGGCAGAAAAGGAGGACTTATATTTTAAGAAACTAAGACGCGATAACTGAAATGACACCTGAAAATGAATTACTGTTAAAGCCAAATATTTTTTTTACTAGAGCTAAGAACTTTGTTAAGTATTAATTAAAAATTGTTGTAATAAAATTGAAAAATATGCAATCGATTTATCCGAAGTTTCAATTGATTTTTCTCATAATCTTTGTCAGATGAGGATGTCAAAGTATATTAAAATAGAATTAGAACTGTCTCTTGAGTTTAGTTGCGTTGAGCTACAGTTGGTTGGTTGCTGAATTTCTGAGTATAAAGTATTAGACAAAAGGTGTGCAACAAAGTGGCATCTGACTGCACTTGACAATGTTGCATATTTAAAAGCGTCTAAGTGCCGACAAAGAGTGCACAACGCGTTGTCTGCCACATCATGCATGCTGTTTTGGGTTGCCTGATTGTTTTGAGTGAAAGCGTCAAGCATCAACAACAGCAACAGCAACAGCGACAACAACAACAACAGCAACAGCGACAGCGACAGCAACAACAATATCTGTAAGCATTGATTGCATTTGTGTCTGGACGAGAATCACGCCCACGCACAGCTTCACAGGCGTATTTTAACAATGCCATTGACATTCCAAGTGCACAGACAACGACAACAACAGCAACAACAACAGCGATGACAGCACACTTGCTAATGTCTAAAAATTTGTAGGGCTCTTGGACTTGGATGCATGCCACTTGAGCACCGGCGTCGACATCCTGTGCTGCAACTGCAGTTTAACCTGCGACATCAACAGGAACAGGAGCAGGAGCTATCATAAAAAGGGGCAGTAGAAGAGAGAGAGAGAGAGAGAGAGACAGATTGAAGGACCCTTTATGAGCTAGTAAATAGTCAAACAATAGAGGCTTTGGATCAGAGCGCCCAATTGACTATCAAGTGAATGGAAATCACAGCACTTTTGAATATTCAAATATTGACTACGAGTATTCAGCATATTGATTGGTTTTCTCTACTCCTCTCGTTGTTGTTGCTGAAGCGAACTCAACTTTGGCTGCATTTTAGAATATCTGACAGAACAAGTGTCCTTCGCTTTAGGAGCCAGACTCAGCAGCATGTTAGCGTCACCTTCATCATCAACTTGTTGACACTTTAACGGCTGCTCGTGGGCCACGCGGCGTATACGTGATGTGAAATACCGAACAAAGGAATACGGGGAAAAGGTGGACAAGATATGGGATACGTTAAACGGGGATATGTACTGCTATTTTTTGACTACTCAAAATATTTTGTGCTTCATAATGAAGTTGTTTGCCATTGCAAAAATTGCTTTGAATTTCAAGACACGCTCTGTGCTGAATTAAATTGAAGTACGCAGCTAAACGGAACAGAAAGCAGGTCAAAAACAGATAGAACTAAACATATTCAGCATGTATAATTATAAGTATATATTTTAAGAGAAAATATTTACTTATCTTCTCAGTTTTATTGGGATATCAATAAAAGTAACAAAGAATAGTTCAGGAAATATTTTAATAAAGTCTAAGACTTTTTATGTCAACATCTAATTATTAAAATGTTTTTTTTTTTAATTATACATTATATTATTTTTAAATATAAAAATGTAACAAAATTCTAAATTCTATTGTTAATATTACAAAGTATTTGTGTTGCAGGTAATTGTAGAATAGTTTTAGCTTGTCAGTTATATCATCAGTATTAAATTTCTCAAAATATGGGACCTTCTCTTCTGCCATCTACTCTTCCATTTCTTCTGTAAACCGGATTGTTGCTTCTATTGCTGTTTAATTTCCAAAACTGTTTTGCTATTTTCTGTGTCAATTAATATCTGTATTAAATTATCGAATGGAAGACAACATATTGAACATTGTGAGAAAGTATATTAGAATGAAGAAATAAATATTAATATAAAATAGATGCATTGACTCAAAACATCTCGAAATACATTGATTAAACATATGGCATAGATGTGCATAAGTATAGTTAAGTACTTATGCTAAGCTACTTAAATCAATTGCAGATATTTAGTTGAATCTGAACTCGAAATTCTGATGATTACCATCCAATTGAGAACCAGCTGGAATAGAATTCCAAATCCGCTTAGCAACCTCATAATTGGCTGCTTTTTCTATCTGTCTATCTGTCGATTTGACTTTGGGTGTGGGTGTCAATCTCGCAGACATCGGTCATCTGGTTCTTTTGGACTTTACTTCATTGCATAATCTCTAAAGCTTTAAAGCGACGACATTGTACATTGTACATACATATAAATATATAAATATATATATCGCAACAAAATTAATTCAACGAAAACCAGTGTAAAGTTTTATTGTTTTCAGTTCCGTTGACGCCAATCGATTCTAATCGCATCGTTAAATTGATTAATTTCTTTGTTTGTGTCTATAAAAATTGTCGCCAAACTTTTGATCGATATAAATATTTTGGGTGGCGTCTGTGGCAAATTGTTTATAAATATTAGTTTATTGATTATTTTATACAACAAAAAAACTGCTCACAGTTTTTATTGAAAGCAAATTTTGGAATTTTTTTGGTTTTCCCCAATACTTGCAACAGTTGTTGAACCAATTAAATATCTTTTTTTTTTAGGTGACCCATAACATGTTTTTACATTTTAACTTTTAATATAAATTTATTCTTACGTGTTAGATGCATTCTAATTGTTTTATTAAATAATCTATATATTTATATGATTTATTTGATTTTTAATTCCTAGTGCTACAAGGGTATCCTTATAAATTAGTGCGCTAGTCAAAAACATAAATTATATTAAATAAGTACATATACTATTAACCTACTTAACCTAACATATAATGTTTTACATATACATTTACATTTCGTTTGAACAATAATGAATAATAATTTTTATTTAAAAAACAACCAAAAATAGAAAAATTAATTGATATTATTAATTTTTGTGTGAAAAATATATGAAATACATATAATTTGTATGAACAAAATTAAACATGATCGCGATAGTCCAAAAATAAATCTGAAAAATGATCAGACTAATGGCTTGAGATCCATTCCTTGTTTTTAATTAAACCTCTTATCCTCAAATATATGTATATGGTCATGATTTCAATTTAAAATTTACTTTTTTTAAACGATAAACTTTGAAGAAAAACAACGAATATTATAAATGTACATGGGTTGGTTAAAATAAGTAGAATACTATTACTACTACTAAATATAGATACTTTGACTGTGCATATTTGGATATCCGTTTCGACGCCAATTTTGATGGATTATTTCGAGCGACAAACAAATCTGAGCAGTCGGACGTTGTAGGAGGTTTACTTTTGTGCTGAGTGTGTGTAGTGTAGTGTGAGTGTGAGTGTGAGTGTGAGTTCATTCAGTGTACACTCAATGTGTGTGCTATACATACTGATACACATATATGTGATTCGTCTCAGATCATTTGTCTTAGTCTGACTGACTGGCAATTATGCCGCCTCTATAGTTCCATGATGAATACATTCATTCATTGAATGCGGAAAGGTGTTTATGAGCTGAAATTTGCTTGTCAATAGATTGTTTTGATCAATATCTCTGTGTGCGATGGATTAAAGCTGGCCCCTTAATTGACTTAAATTGTATTACCAAAGACTTCCTGCTTGATGGAATGGAAAGTTTTCATCTTAAAGGCAATTTGCCAAGTTTAGCAAAAGAGAAGCCGAGAATCGAGAATTGCAAACTGAGAACCTTGACAGCATTTCCATTTCAATGCCTCGCTCAATGCTCAATGCTCATACACATACACATACCCATTCACATTCACACACACACCCATAAAATGTGCACATGTTTGTGTGATTTTTGTGTAAATTGTCTGTGGAACTGCAGTCGAGTGCATTTCGCAAGTGCCGCCCACCTCAAATACCCTGTACCTTGCAAGATAACTTTTGTTGGGGGAGTCTTTTGACTTATAACACCAAATTTAGATTTGTCAATGCTTTAACACATTTTTCATTTCTAGTAAAATTGGCTAATTATTTTTTAAACTAATTTCCAACAAATCTATATTTATTAGCCGACTATACAATAAAACCTATTTTAAATATATATTGAGCATGTTGACTAACAAGCTATAGAAAATTAGATTAAACCTATAAGTTTCAATTTTCAACGAGCTAAAATTCTTGTTAGCATAAAAAATACAGAAATCGAAAATAAAGCCAAAGTATCTCAAAAATGTATGAAGATTTGGGAGATTTTAAGTTGGTGTCGCTTCACCTCTCATAAAATAAAAATTGGTCTGATTTTATTTTTTATATACAACATTAAAATAATATAAAAGTGTATTATAATTATTTGTATAATTGTTTTAAAATGAATATAAATAATATTCAAAGACTGTAGACCTTGCAGGGTATCGAATATCGTGCATTATTCACTCTTGTTCAATTCTGTTACCTTTTCATGGCACTTGATGTGATTTGAGTATCTCGTTCGTCTCACGCTCGCTGTCGCTTCCTCTCCATACCTTTTTCACCTTCAGTCTCCTTCTCCATTTACCTTACTATCTCTCTCTATCTTTGGACACACGCGTTGCTCATTTCGCTAGCTAAAAATGCATTTCCTGTCAAGTGTAAAAAGGAAATGATGTGATGCTCTCGAGCTTTAACGTGCAATCAATCATTGCCTCCGCACTCGGTATCACTGCCATTTTACAGCCCGACACACAACTATTCCCCTGACCCCTGATCCCTGACCCCTGCCTCCCATTCCATACCCCTCTGCTAGCATCCTGCTTGGTTGGCCTTGGTTAACTTTTTCAATCTCTTTGCGTTTCGTTTGTGGCGGCAAAGTCAACGAAAAAGAGTTTATTAAGCCAGGCAAATAGTGTTAAGTATTTGTCAAATGTCAAAGAGCACCCAGTCCCTTGATGCTGATGAGTGTACTCACTTTGCACTCATCACATACCACTTTGATTCGATGCATTTCCGTTACCGCAATTTCCGCAATTGCGACGCTTTTCCATTTAACGTATTCGACTAGTGGGAATCATTACCTTCAACTTCCTCTTCTACAAAATGTAAATAAGAATTAATTCAAGAATAGAATCCAATATACATATTATAATAATTACTAACCATATTTATAATCAATTATGGTAATCCAATGTTAGCTAATCAAATTTGAGATAAAAATGTTTAATAATTTTACTATACAATGAATATTATACTCTTATAATTTATTGAATTGATTTTGTTAAGAAATAATTTATTACACATATTTAAAATATTTCACATTCCAATTAGCCAACTGTTATTCAAGTTCAACAACTTCGCTCAGTTTTTATTAATACCAATTTCAATCCATCTTCTACCTTTTACTTTTACATATTTTTGCAAACAGCTGTCTCAGTCTGTCTACGCATCTTGATGGACTTTTGGGAGTACGTGTCTAGAGACAGTAATTGGTGTTTAATGGCCATTCGAATAGAATGCGTCAACCTCCGGAATTGGACACAAAACTGACAGTCGACAGTCGACAGCCGACAACCGTCTTATAAATGCTTCACGCACTATTAATTTTGGAACTGAAAGGGAAAAACGCTCGCCTTTTAAGTAAACGCTCAAAATAAAATATTATAACACGTAGCAACAACAATAGCAAAAGCAGTAAGAAAATATGCCTTGAAGATTTAATACAAATAGGCTCGAAATTCCTTGAATTTGTTTAGCGTTTAATTACATTGATTTTAACCACAAGATGACTTGACAACTTATTTTCCCTACCCATTTTAGGTAGAAAACCCTTATTTTACTTATTGGTCAACCTTCAATCTCTTGTATTAAATAAAACTGATTTTCAATTAAAAATGCAGCCAATTGTGTTTGAATATTGTCGGGTAATTGTTAAGTCTACCCCAAGGTTCAAAATGACCGCCTATTGATGGGGGTTTCATTGGTTCTAAGTATGACAGTTTTGTTTCCTTTGAACTTTCAACCCAATGCGGCTTAAATTTCTTAGTTCATTTTGGTAATGATATTTTATTCAATAATAAATTTAATAAATTTAATGACTTGATTAAATTGATTTGTTCTTAATTTGTTGTCTGAAGAAACTTAAATGTGATAAATTTGGGTATTGTAAATTAATTCTGTAATTAAGTAGATGACATGAAAAAATCATTATATTTCCTTAAAATTGTTAAAGCCTAAGTGTTGAATGAATAAGTTGGAAATAATAATATAAAATTGATTTAAATACGCTAAAATATTTATTTATTTATTTATTAACGTCAACTAAAATCAGTCGACAAAAAGTTAAATAATGGAGAAGATAAAACAAAATTAAAATTAAATTAACAATTAAATTATTATATGATATGACTGAGAACATAAAAAACTAAGATTAAATGAAGTATAGTTAAATAGTTTGATATATTTGATAATATTCAAAAAAGACTACACCATGCACGGCTTTTATTAAATGTTAAAATAGATATATAGGTATATTTTTATATGGTATTATTTGCATTACGTTGGACATATCGAAATTATGTTAAGTAATATTAATAAATTTTAAAGGTTACGCACTGTTTTGATTAAATTTGAACAGACAAATATTTATTAAAAGTATCTTGTGCTTTAAGTTGACATATCGAAAAGTGAGGAAACGAACAATGCGTCAATTAACAAGTGAATAAACAAAAGTGAATATGGCAATTGGGGCATGGACACGAAAATGGCACAAATTCTCTAAAAATAATAGCTAAAACAGAAATTGAAACACTAACGTAATCTGAAACTGAAAACTGAAGAGCAAAACTGAAACTCATGCTGCATTCAAACGGTGCGGGCCAAAATAAAGTGAAGCGGCCAAAAGAGTCAAAAAAAGTGCCAAAGGTGATGACAGACAGTACGCTGACAAATCACCTAACAACGAGTATGAAACAAAAGGGAACGGTCGTTGGGGTATTGGGCCACTAGAGATGGTCGTGCGTCGTGACACGAGATCATTTACACATGAAAGTATCTAAGGAAGTAAAGGAAAATTACCTACTATACAAATAACCTGATTGCAGTTTTTATTATAGAATTTTATATATTTTAAGATTAATAACTGTACGACTTATTTGAGTTCTAATTGATTTTTTGGTTCAAAACACACTTATAACCGAAACCGGTACCGGAACCGTTAACCGAAATAAACCGTTTCATTTTGAGTACCGGAACCGAAACTGTAACCGAAATAAATTTGTTTATCAGATCCGAAAACCGAAACGTTTGTACCGGTACGGCTTTCGGTACACTTTTCCAAAAATAATTTTTTGTTTTCCATATGTATATCATTTTGCCAATTTTGCTTTCTATTAAAAAATACCTTTAAATTTAGGTTAGGATTATCTCGATAAAATACATACATATAGTACGTATGTATGTACAAATCTGTTAATATATTTTAGTTTTATAACATTTTTTTTTTGTTTTAATTTAATTGCTGTACCGGTACGTACCGGTACTGATACCGGAACCGATATTTGTTTCGGTTTAATTCAATATTTGAAAGGTTCTATTGTAATTTTATTTTATTCTACTTATTATATTCAATATTTATTATTTATTTTAATTTTAATTAATTTTTTAGCTAATTAATATAGTTTGTTGTGAAAAAAAATAATCCATATTTTATAATATATTTTTATTTATTTATTTATGCATATCTTATCGTGACACGCTCCCATCTCTTGAAAGGTTGACAACGATTTGACTGACAAATGGCAGTCACCAAAGTGTGAATTTCAAGTGCAAAAAGCTGAAAATGTGATGTAATCGAGGATGATTGGCTAAAGAATTGATAGTGAGGATTTGGAGTACTTCAAACCGTGTTGACAATTAAAGACTTAATTAAATAATGGTCAATAGGCCCACGAGGAAGAGCCGTTAGCGTTGAACTTGAAAATGCCCAATAGCGCACAATAAAAACCGTAAGAAGAAGAAATAGAGATAGAAAATGAAACTGAATTTGAAACTGAAACCAGTTTGCTACAAAATTGTCAAATTGTCAACATAGATATGAGATACTTTTGTACTTTTGAGATACTTTTGTACTTATTACCGGTTTGTCAACCTCTGCCTTTCTGTGTGCGTATGTGTGCGTATGTGTGTGGGTGTTAATGGACAACACCACAAGGGGAAGCAATGTGAATTCTAGACACACGCCCGCTCCATATAAAGTGACATGCAGGCAACACAAACCACATCATTATCCAAACGTCGCTCACATCGCCAAGTGTCGACGAGGACGAAAAGTCTCTTATAAACGCGACGGATTCGCTTTATAAATTTCCATACCTACTACGTGTCTGTGTCTGTGTCTGTATCTGTGTGTGTTTTAGCTTGTGTGCCGCGAGCCTTAAAGTTTCAATCACAGCCAAGTTAACGAGAAAATGGCAAGCCAAGTAAGTTGCTTGGTTATTCCACATTTTTCCCGAGCCACATGAGGAGATCGAAAACAAATCGTGTTAAGTGGAAGGCTGTCTATTATGCATACTATTTGAACCAACCAGAAAAGTTGTAGATATCAATGTACACATCAGTTACATACATGTACTTCCATCTTTTGACAGTTTTACGAATAATTTGTAATTTACTAGATTTGTATCAAAATATCGCTATGAAGTTAAAGAAATTTCAATTTCGTATAGCAAAATAAAATTTGAGTTCAAAATAAAAGTTTCTTTCAAAATCAGAAACTCTTTTTTCGAAATTTGAATTATAATAACTTTAAAGGGAAAAATGTGTTCATTTTATATCTTTAAATCAAGTTAATAAAAAAATTGATTTTTTACTAAAACGGTTAAATTATAAATTTGTTCGTGGATATCGATAGTTAGGCAGAAAGATATTTATATAGATATTTTTCATAATTACATTTTGGCGGCCTCATAGATTGTATTTCGTTACCTGGTTACGGGGTATCTCATAGTCATGTCGCATTGACTAAAGTGTTATCCTTTGCCTTCTTTCAGTTTTTGACTGCACTTTCGCTGATGGCGCTCACTGGCAGCTGTCTGGGTGGCTTCGCAGCCACATACGCTGGTTACCATCCTGGTTTTGCCACCTATCAGGCAGCTCCAACTGTTTACCATGCGGCGCCAGCAGCTGCTGTCTATCATCACCAGGCGACTGCTCCAGTTTTGACCAAAACTTTGCTGCCCGCAGCGCCAATTTACACCAAGTCCTATGCTGTGGCCACACCCTTTGTTAAGGCTGTTGCCCCGGTCGCTGCAGTTGCTCCCGTTGTGAGCACCTATGCTGCCCCCGCTCCGATTGTTAAGCAGGTGGAACTGGAGTCGGCTCCCCGTTATGATTTCTCTTATGGCGTGCATGATTCCCTCACCGGCGACATTAAGAGCCAGGTGGAGAGCCGTGACGGCGGCAATGTGGTGGGCTCCTACAGTGTGCTCGATGCCGATGGTTATAAGCGCACGGTAACCTACACCGCCGACGATATCAATGGCTTCAATGCGGTGGTACAGCGTGAGCCTGTGGTTGCTGCCCGTGCCGCTGTTGTTGCTCCTGTTGCCGCCGCTCCCGCTCCTGCTGTGCTCCCCGCACCCATCTACTACCCACAAGTCCAGCAGCAACTGTTCCATCCACAGCAACAGCTCTTCCAACCACAGCAACAGCTCTTCCAACCACAGCAGCAACTCTTCCAACCACAACAGGTTAATGCCGAGCAGGAGAGCGAAGTTGTAGAGGCACCACGTCAACCTGAACAGGAGCCAGCACCCATTAACTACGCCGAGGAGCAACAGCAGCAGCAGCAGCAGGAGCAGGAGCAACAGCCGATTTATCCACAGGATCAGCAATTCCCACCTTATCCATCAGCTACCCCTGCGCCAGTTGCCTCCTCCCCCTCCGAAGATGACTCGGATTCCGATGTGGTGGAAGCACGCTCCGCCAGCAGCGAGGACACTACCACAGCCAGCACCACAGCAGCGCCAGCTCCTGTTAACGAGGACAACAAGGAGCAGGACAAGAAGTCGGCATAAATTTTGACAAATTTCAACCACTGACAATTCCCATTATATTTTGTTAAAATTAAATCGTCTACAAGAAATTGAATATTATGCGTTTTACTTTGTCCAGCGATGTCAAACCTCAAATTTGCAAGGATTCCCTCTAGAGAATTTAAGAAATATATACAGGTCTGTTCCGGTATTCACTTTCGGCAAGATTTGCGGGAAGTGAAAATCTTTAGCCTATTCTTATACCAATCTGGAAATATTTTGAGAATTGAATTCACTTTCGGTCGGTGAATATAAGTAAAATAAAGTGATAATTTGAAAATGTTAAGCCCAAATGCAACGTGAAAAATTACATTTTTTGAAATCCGATAAAATCGGATGTGAAAACCGGAACAGGCCTGATAATCTTTGGTGTAATCCATGTTTATTTAGCATACTTTCTTATAGTCCTATGTAACCCATCGACAATCTTGAATTTCATAGCATGCTTCGAAAATTAATTCAAATAAACATTTTAATTCATAAGTACACAATATTCTGAAAGCTTACAACTGTAATGAGTTAAAGATTAATATATGCAAATTAATAACTATCAACTTCTTGAGCGTGACGTCATTAAGAAGTGTAAGTTTTATTATTGAATAATAAATACAATGGACATATGAGTATTTGAAATTTGTAGAAATTAAACTTTTAAAATTTTAAATATAGTTTGCATTATCTTTCATAGATTCCATAAAGTTGATTATTTTATTTTAATGATTTTTAAATTTTTAAAAGTGAAAACTGTCGAGAGAGAGCGCCAAAAGAATAAGCTTTGCAAAAAAGACAAAAGGTGGCGCCATCTATCGCATAAACGATCCACATACGATCCAGCTGATCGGGCATACAATAACATTGCCATTCTGAGTTTAATATAAACGTAACATAATATTTAGATAATTTGCAAATGTTAGCTGCTAAATTTTAATTTGGATGTTTATTTAATCTATTATTATACTCATATAATATATTGTTCTGGTTCTTAAATTGTGTAAATAATCTTTTATTAATTTACCACAGAAAATCAAGCCGACGAATATCGATACCAGCTTTACATGTGGAGATCTCAACTCATAAATATCGATTAAATTTAAGCAACCCTAGCAACAAATAGCATCTTGTTCAAATTAAACGGAACTTTTAAAGCACAGAGTAGGCATTGAAGTCAAATTCGCTGTAACTTAATGTATTAAGAGCTATATAGCTGCACAGTTTTATTTGGGTTTTAAACGTGTTAACACGCTCAGAAATTTATTTGTGTTGTTCCAAATTTGTAGGTTGAAGTAAATTTAAAAGTTTTTTTGTTGGAAATATTTTAGAAATTCAGCGCACCCAAACAGCAGTCCAGCTTCTGTTGATATATACAGCTAAAGAAAAAGGTAAGTTTTGTGCAATAAACTAAATAAAAAATTATCTGCTGCTGCAGCGACAAATGGCGGTCTCTTCTCTCCCTCTCTATCTCTTTTATCTTTTGCACAGTTAAACGCAGTCGCAGCCGCAGCCGCAGCTGTTGCTTCAGTTGTTGTTGTTGTTGCTGGTTTGGCCTTGTAAAGCCGGCTCTTGAGAGCGCGCAAAAGGTAGACCAAAAGAGAGAACAGATTGCCAGGCAGAATAAAAGAAATGTTAAAAGTACGCACACAAACGCACCTTTGAGTTCATGTATGCGTGTGTGTGTGTGTGTGACAATCGTAGCAGCCCTTGACCCTAGTCTCAATCTCAGTTTTAACATTTCCTTTGCCCACAGCGCACATTTTTCTTTACAGCTGTACACTTGTTAATCGTAGCAGAAACAAATCAGTTTTAATTATCCTAAAAAAAAAGCAAGCAAACTGCAAAAACAATTTTAACATGAATAAATCGGAAGGAAGCGCACACCAGGGCCACTACAAGGCCAACACCCTGAACACGCAGGTAAGTTGCTAGCGCGCGCGCGCACATTTTAAAAACTGCACCATTCATGCCTAACCTCACTTTCGATGGTATGGGGTTGGTTTTTTTTTTGTTTTTTGTTTGTTTGCCGGTTAGGACTCGCGCATGCGTCGCCATGAGGTGACCATCGAGCTGCGCAAATCGAAGAAGGAGGATCAGATGTTCAAGCGCCGCAACATCAATGATGAAGATCTAACCTCGCCCCTCAAGGAGGTCAACGGTCAGTCGCCGGTGCAGTTGTCGGTGGATGAGATTGTGATTGCCATGAACAGCGAGGATCAGGAGCGTCAGTTTGTGGGCATGCAACAGGCACGCAAGATGCTCAGTCGAGAGCGCAATCCACCCATTGACCTGATGATCGGACATGGCATTGTTCCCATATGCATACGCTTCCTCCAAAACACTGGCAAGTAAGTTGAGTAAATTCGCAGATTGGAATCTGACATTAACACTCTTTAACTTTGGTCAGCACCATGCTGCAGTTTGAGGCTGCCTGGGCATTGACCAACATCGCCTCAGGGACAGCGGAGCAGACGCGCTGCGTCATCGAGCAGGATGCAGTGCCGCATTTCATTGCCCTGTTGCAGTCAAAGTCCATCAATCTGGCCGAGCAGGCTGTCTGGGCACTGGGCAACATTGCTGGCGATGGCGCTGCAGCTCGGGACATTGTCATTCAGAACAATGTCATCGATGGCATCCTGCCTCTGATCAATCATGACACGCCCATCTCATTCCTACGCAACATTGTCTGGTTAATGTCGAATTTATGCCGCAACAAGAATCCATCACCGCCATTCGAGCAGGTTAAGCGTCTGCTTCCCGTCCTGTCCCAGCTGTTGGTCAGCCAGGACATTCAGGTGCTGGCAGACGCCTGTTGGGCCTTGTCCTATGTGACGGACGACGACAACAACAAGATTCAGGCGGTTGTCGATACGGATGCAGTGCCCAGACTGGTGAATCTCCTGCAGACGGATGAGCCCAGCATCATTGTGCCAGCGTTACGTAGCGTTGGTAACATTGTCACCGGAACGGATCTGCAGGTGAGCAGTAACCCTTGCCAACACCTGTCCTATTTAGTAATCCTCTTGTGATGCTTCTCTCGCCAGACTGATGTGGTAATAGCTGCCGGTGGTCTGCCCAAGCTGGGCATGTTGCTGCAGCACTCCAAGGGCAACATTGTCAAGGAGGCGGCGTGGACAGTGAGCAACATAACGGCCGGCAATCAGAAACAGATTCAGGCGGTCATCGATGCTGGCATCTTCCATCAGATACGTCATGTGCTCGAGAAGGGAGACTTCAAGGCACAAAAGGAGGCCGCATGGGCGGTGACAAATACAACCACGTCGGGAACACCCGAGCAGATAGTCGATCTGATTGAGAAGAACAAGATACTAAAGCCTTTCATTGATTTACTGGATGCCAAGGATCCCCGCACCATCAAAGTGGTGCAAACGGGTCTCTCCAATCTATTCGCACTCGCCGAGAAATTGGGCGGCACTGAGAATCTATGCCTGATGGTGGAAGAGCTTGGTGGCCTCGACAAGTTGGAAGCGTTACAGCAGCACGAGAATGAAGAGGTCTACAAAAAGGCCTTTGCCATCATTGATACTTACTTCAACACTGGCGACGACGAGGCCGAACAGAAGCTGGCACCCCAGGAGGTTAATGGCGCTCTGGAGTTTAATAGCACACAGCCCAAGGCGCCCGAGGGCGGATATTCCTTCTAAGTAACGCAAGTGCCAGCCATCACCATCACCTTCAACACGACAACACTACCACAACACACAACCAGTTACATTTTGTTCTCGCTTTTTTTTTTCTATTATGCGACCGCGCCTACACAAACAATACACCTTATCAACACTCTCACTCACCCACACACATTCTATACTAGTTTGTCACTCCCAAGCACACACAATTACTCACACACACAGACAGACATTTGTATTCCAATTCACATCATGCACGGAAGGAAAATCCTTAATTGTGCGTTTCCATAATTGTACTGCATACGGCCATGAAAACGCATCTTAGGCGCGTTCACAAATTCGCTTCAAAATTTCCATTTCCATTCGCACATATCCTCGTTTAAAGCTCACACACACACCCACACAACGCATACCTGCACAAATTACCATGTGATTATACCCTACACTTGTCCAGCTGTGCTGACAAGTGTCGGCTTTTTAGACAATCGGGGCTTTAGAACGCAGCCTGTTGCGTTTGCATGGCCGAATGTGCTGTTTTGGAGTGTGCTTTATTCCTTTTTTAAATCGCCATAATTTTTCGGATAATATTTATGTATATTTAGGCTGTTAGTATATTTATTGAATATGTATTTGTAATGTACTTTTGTGATTACAATACGCATCTCACAAACCCCTATTTAGAACATACACAATGTCCACATTATACAACGCAAAGCAATTTATCAATGTGTCCTCATCCCTGTATTAAAACTAAAAAAAAAAAAGTATAAAAATAAATGGTAATAAAAAAAAATTAATGCATTGTTAGGGATACGCATGAATCCCAAATAGCTCAAAACGGTCCAAAAAATATAAAATTTTAAGAAAATATTGCTGGATTGAAACTATTAAATATTATATTGTTAATGAAGAGAATTAAACTTGTTTGCAAAGTGCTCAATAATAAAATTATTAATTCTATTTAATTTTTAATACAAACTCGAGTAATTAGGCATAAAATTATTAAAGAATCTTACAGATAAAAAGATTTAAATTCTACTCCAATTGTTTTGATTATAATTTATTGGTTAATTTTGAAAATGATAACATTAGCCATAAAATATTTAAGGCAACAATTGCAACATAGAGATGTCATTAAATTATCTCTATTGCTAAACAAGTTTTAAGCATCGTTTCTTCGCTAATACTATATAATAACAATGAGTAGGTATAACGACCCCATTGCATCAGATTAGATAAACCGATTAAACAATAGAACTGTGGAAACAATAGCAGAAGCTACATGACTCAATTTAATCAAGCGTCGCATCCCAATCAGCGACAATTCTAGTGGTTCATCAACAAAACACAACATTGGATGGAATAGAAATGAGAATGAAAACGAAAATGAAAATGGATGTACCTCCCACCTTTCCCCAAATGGACGATGAGCAAAGTGCGTCCAATGTTCCGCAGTTCGTCTTTGGCGTCGTTTAGTGTCTGTTCAAGCGGCCAGAGGAATTATAAAAATAGATTAAATAGATTTGTAGTTGCAGAAAATTCAAACTTGGCCAAAGCTTTTCAACGTTCTCCAAGTGTCGTCATCAATGAACAGAGCGCCAGTCCAATTAAATTGGCTTCTTTCAAATATTTTTCCCCATCTAATGAAAATGAGCATTCAGTTTAATTCTGTTCGAAGCTCTGTGCGGGCGTGAATTCTTTTCTCTCAGTGATCATCTTTTATTTTTTTGTTTTTCGCCAACGCGTTTTATGTAATTTTTGTTGTCGTTTTCGTATTTTGTATACCATTTGGATTTACATCTTCATTTGGTTTGCACTACGAAGTGGAGTGGAAATATAAGAGGTAACTACTATAAGTGAGGCCAAGTGATCAGTGAGAATTGAAAGTACTGAACTTTAACATATCCTCTGAGAATTTTAAATGTGTAGTCGCAGAAATAATAATATATACAAAGAAACCATCAATTCGACGTATATATTTAATAATAATTGATTACAAATAAAAACTACGTCTGTAATATTTCTAATTAGATATACAGATGCAATCATATATAAAACAAATATACAAATAATTCTACGTATGTAAAGTAAATTGCTCGGACTCATATTGCTTTTAAATTAAAAGTCCTAATACCTCTTCATTGATATTAAAGTTGTTGTTGTTCACTTTGAAAATGATTCTGTGACCTCATGCCCAGCTATTGAAAATGTTGTGATCGTTTACCATCTGCCGAGCATCACTTCTATTCGGATATGCATAGTATATATAGTACACATGTCTACAGACGTAGGAGCGTGCTCTATATTTTGCAAAATAATTAAAAGTTTAACAACAAATTCGGAATAATTCGAAAATCGAGTACACTTTTGACAAATTCATGATGTAATTAATTTTGTAAAGAAAACACAAAAATTGGCACACAAAAACTAAACAATAAACATTTAAGAGCACGTAGAGAAGCGCTACTTATTCGACAGCTGGCACGAGTAGCAGCTTGTCTATAGTAAGCCAATAAAATACCCTGTAAATTGAAAATAATTAAATGTTGATAAGGCAGTTGTAAATGTAACTCCGTGTTTAGTTTTAAATCTTTACCAATTTTATTTCGATTTTTTTTAAATATTATAACTTTAGAATTCATTTTAAATTTTCAACAAATTTTTTATTATTTGCTAATAGTTGTTCACTATCTACGAAGTATTTTGTTGTCTGGTTCTACGGATTATCATCATTCTATTTGCTTTCATTTGTGCGGAAAGCGATGCTAGAGCATCCGCTACAAAAACAACAGCAACAACAACGTTTGAAATTCGCGTGAGATTAAAAGTTGCCGTAAATACTTAAAAGTATATATATGTATACATATATACATACGTCGTACATACTTACATTTGTGTATTTCTTTAGCCGCACAATGTCAAAAAGTTTTTCCTTTTCGGGTTTTTTTTGTGTACTTTCTTGTCTAACCGAGAATAGTGTCAAGTTTTTCTATGTTTGTGGGTCATTGTCTGGGCCCATTGTTTTATAGTTTAATATTTTGTTACAGTTAATTTATAGGAATACCCTGTAATCTTAAGAAATCTGTTTTTCAGATACGATTATAGATTATAGCGAATATTCTACTCAAGCAGTTTTTTGAAATTGAATGAAAACTAGAAACTGCAATTTTGAAGTTTTAATCTAACTGACTTCTTATTTGAAAAAAAAAACTTAATCTCAAATTAAAGACATGTGAAACTTAACTAAAAATTAAATCAATACGTCGAATGAGATAAGAAACTTTTATAGTTTATTACAGTAAACAGTATGCCTCTGTACTTATGTATAAGAATGTACAATATTCAAGAAGAACTCTCATATGTATATGTAGATCTCTAAGTTTAAACTGAAATCTTAATTTGAACGCATGTGTTTCGCATTATGCTACAAGGGCATTTTAATGCTAGGGATATTAAAAATCAAATAATGCACACATGCTTGCTACATCGTACATTTATAATATTTATCTAAAAGTTCATAAAACGAACTTGCAGTAATTAGAGCGAAATCGAGTTGTAATTTTGTATAAAAATATTTATATACCTTTACGGAATTTTTAGTATGTTCTGTTTCGAATTTGAAATCTATTTTATGTTAGCTGGCAAATTAAAACTTATCTCTCTTATTGCCTGCTGTTCTTTAGTATGATCCATTAATCAATAGCAAATTAATTAGATATAGATGGTCTTGAAGCATTCTACATAGAAGAAAAAAGAAGTCATTCTAAAAATCAAGTTTAAAACAATAGATTTTAGCATCAATTTTTTTAAGTATGTATTAAGATAATACGTAGAAAAAATGGCAACGATATTAAAAAATCGCCATTAAAAAGTCAAAGATGCGTAAATTATTTGATTTAACTGAACACAAGTGTACTTCTGACACCGCCTTGGATTTATTTAAGCACGGATTTAGGATTTTTTTTCTGTGTAATAAGATTCTTTTTATTTATTGAATGTTTTTCCCCTTATTTTCATGCAGATACCGCCAGTAGCCCAGCCAGAATGAGTGCGGCGTCCAGTTCTAGTATACCACAGGGTATATCACAAGAGATCAACCTTGGAGCAGAGATATTCCACAGCATTGCGACGACAGCTGGAGATCAGAATGTTATCATTTCGCCACTGTTGCTGGAGGCGACATTGGCGCTGCTCTACCTCGGATCGGATGGCGCCACTGCCGAGGAGCTGCAGGAGTTGCTAAAGCTAAAGGATCGATTTGCCAGCAATGCCAAGATGGCCAACTTCTATGCCGCCGAACTGAATGCAGTGAGAAGTGATCCGGATACGCGAATTCAACTGGAAAATCGCCTGCTATTACAATGTACGACTGGGGAGAGTATTGCAGATGACTTCCAGAAGATTGCTCAAACCTATTTCCATGCGACGGCAGAGTGCGTGGATTTGCAGCAGGCGGAGAAGCTGCGACATCACATAAGCGACACAATCCTGGCCAGCCTTGGAGGCGGCAGCTGGCAGCAACAGCTTCAGGTGAATGGCAGCCAAGTGGCACAACTGATGCTTCTGGTTGCGGCACGGCTAGAAAGCAAGTGGTTCTTACCATTCAGCTCATATCGAACTGGACTCTATGAGTTCCACAACAATGCCTCCGGCAACAGTTGCTCCCAATCTGTGGCCATGCTCTTCGATGACGACATGTTTGTCAAGTACGCCGAGTTACGGGAATTAAATGCCCGTGCCATTGAGTTGCCCTACGAACATGCCGATGAATTGGCCATGCTTCTCATCCTGCCCAATCAAAGAGATGCCTCGGCATTATCACAGTTGGAGTCTCAATTGCGTAACCTTGATCTGGGTGCACTGCAGCAGCGAATGCAGATGGAAAGTGTTCAAGTGTTGTTGCCCAAGTTCAGCATCGACTTTGAGTGCAGTCTGCGACAGGCATTGAAACAGGTGGGCAAAAGAATAGATACAATATGCGTATTTATATTAATATCTTCTTTGATTATAGCTGGGCTTCTCCGAGATTTTTGGTACCTCGGCTAACTTTAAGCATTTGCATTCAGCCTCCACCAACCTGCCCATTGTTGATGTGCTACAAAAGCTGCGCATTGACTTGAATGAATCGGGATCTGGCTCAGAGTTGCCTCAACCGGCTGCAGGTGAGTTACCAACCAATTACCAGTCGATTTAATTTAATTCATTCTGTTATTTCATTTAAATTACAGGGTACAAACCGATTGTGATTAGCAATTCGTCACGACAAAAATTCTTCCGTGCGGATCATCCATTTTTCTTTGCCATTCGCGGGTTGAATGTGACCCACTTTATGGGGCATGTGGTTAGTTTTTAAGGAAGCATATTTTATAATATTCTTATATTTAACACTAATTGACATTTTCCAAACTATGCTCGTTGAATAAATGGATTAATTGTTGTAGATTTTTTATAACAAGAGTCTTGAGTTTATTCAAAGATATATGTGTATGTATAATTTGTCTTTTATTTTTGCAGAAATAGATCTGTTATGTTCTGTTAGTTTTACAATTATTGTATTTTTTTTGTATAGAGCCTTCCATCATTCGACTTAAATTTATTTATAATTAATTTACTTTTAATGTCTAGGAAAATTGTTTAAATGGAATCAAAAATTCAAGCACATTCTAAACCCATTTGTTGTTTAGTGTGTGTATGTGCTTAACATTTAATTAACCTATGGTTAAATTATTTAGTTACTCATTTATCTCATCTTAATTGGTAAATCTAGCTAAAAAATTGCCTTTATTTGTAAATTCTCTCATTTTGATGTAGTTTTGAAATTTGATCTTGGAATGAATGATGTTAAAAATCACTTTACAGAGTTTCTATATATGATTTCATGTTGTTTCATCTAAGGTATATTCACAGAAATTGAACATATAGTACATTTATTAGTGGAGGTTGGAAGAATGTAAAAGAAATTCCTTAAAATATTTCACAACAAAACAAATTGTAATTATAATAAATTAGTTAAATATTATTAGATATTTACAGAATTAGAGTTAGTTGTGTGGAAATATTTACACATTGCATATCCATAGACTTATCTTTTTTTTTTCTCTCACTCCCTTACAACTTGCTGCTCTGCTGTGTTTGTTGCTGTGACTCTTCGCATTTCTTGTGCACCACCGAGGGTGGTGGTGGTGGCGGCGGTGTTGCTGTGTCCACATCCAGGCTCCCACGATTAAGCAAATAATCGAGATCATGTGTTATCCGATCGAGTGTCGCATCGTGACCCGAAGTTTTGCCCGTGTCTACGCCCGCAGTCTGGGTGGACGGTGTAATGGAAACGGTTGTGGTGGCCGTGGTGGTGGTGGACACCACTGCAGCCACCATCGTGGGCAACAGCGGATCGAAGGTGGTGCGAGATGTTGGCTCCAGTATGGTGACCCTCTTCTGGGTCTTGGGCGTGGGCAAAGTGGCACTGGAGATGCCACCACTCAGATTGCCACTGATGGTGGGTGGTGGCAGCGATGGTACTCCTGTCATGTTGAGCATCAATGAGCTGGGCACAAAGTCCACATAAGGGTTATGTTGCAGCGGCACGTAATGGGGTGTGTGGATGCCAATGATGCTGTCTGCAAGTCGGTCAGAGAAAGTGGCACATTAATGTTGCAAGCAACAATTGAATTGTTGAAGACAAATTTACAATTAAATTTGACTAAATTAAAATTATATTTATAAGTGAAATTAAAATTAATAATTAGGGACAACAACAAATTAATAGTATAATTAATAAAAAGTATAGATACATTAAATATTAAATAATAATAAAATCGAGTAGATCTATGATGCGTTGAGGAAGAATCAATGATCAGAGATAAACCAGAGAGAGTGGATGATTTTTCGATATATCATTTTGATGAGCAATATAATTCGAAATTACCTGCTGCCAGCCCTTGTAGTATGTCCAATGTTTCCACACCCACGAATTCATCACACGCTGCCGCTGTGTAGTGTGTTGTCTGCTGTGGATGCAACATCCGGCGGCCCAGGCTGCCCGTGAGTCCGCCCATCGTGTATGCATCGTAGGCATATCCCAGGGCCGTGGCTGCCTCCGCGTTGCCACCACTGAGCAGGGCACAGCAGCGTGTGGCCGGTGAGGCAGCCACTGTCCGTGGCAGCTGTTGATGTCCACCGAGTAGCGTATCCGTGCCACTGACAACAGATGCCGCCTGGCAGCGCGGTGCAGTTGATATGATTGTCAACGGCAGCTGCACTCCTCCGGCTCCTCCTGCGGATCCTGTTGCCGTAGACAGCTCAAGTCCTTGCTTCGCCTGCATCGCTCCTGATGAACTTGCCACAGCTGCTGCTGCTGCTGTTGCCGATGTTGCCATGCATTCGCTTTCCTTCTCCTTGTCGTGATTCGTGTAAACTGCAAGCGATTGATTAAACGGGCTAAGGTAATTAATTCCGTCTCTCACTGTGGCTACTTACAGCTCAGCGGGCTATTGATGCTCGCCGTCGTCGTCGTACAGTAATTCTCGTCCAGACTCGTCTTGCTCGTATTGAACTTGGTCTGCTTCAAGGAACTGTTCTGACTGCTCCCATTGCTGCTCAGGAACGGAGGACCACGCAGTTGACTCTCCGCCTTCAGCACAAAGCAACAGAGTATGCCAAAACCCTGCAATTGAAGTTCTCTTTTAAATACAAGATACTTTGATGCCAATCTATTGAATTAATTAATAATTGTTGTTTAATTATAATGATTGTCTTCAATTGGTATAAATCTTTAGTATATAAAATAATTTTTTAATTTAACAATATTCTGCAGATTTATTGACTATCGATAAAACTAGGAGCTTGTAACTGATCAGGAAGAGAGACAAAATGTGTAGAGAATCGGGTAGGCAAATTATGAAACATTTTCTTTGGCTTAATTTGATGATGAAATTGGATTTATTATACTTTAAATTATTTAAAAATTTGACATTTGTGGTCTTGATGAATAACACACAATACAAATATTTATTCCATTTTTTTACACGATATATTTATATTTCATTAGTCACAGCTACGTTCAGTGTAAGATTCTGCAATAAAATAATTAAGAAAATAGGGTAAAACACATTTTTGACCGCGACTCTCAGAATGCTAAACAAAATCTATGTCTTCATATTATTCCAATTGTAAAACTAAAAACCATCATCACCCATTAAACGGTACCCTTTCTGTGATAACAACCAATTAGAGTTGTTATTCTCTTTTTTTACTTAATCACGAAACATGTAATTGTATACATAATACATTTATTATTGTTATTTTAAGGAGCGAAACAGATAGGTTACCTAACCTAATGGCACAGCTGTCACTTTTCAGATAGCCATCAAAGGTTCAGTTAATAATCTCAAATGTCTCTATTTCTCGATACAGTGACGGCTAGGTTATAAATTCAAAATATTCATTAATTGTTACGTAAACATGGTATACAATTAAAAGACCATTACGATTTACAGATTGAACAATTGTAAATGTTTATTTTGATTTTGGTTTCGATTTCAGTTGACAAATGTCAGAGACTTGAAGCAGATTAAACTTTGAAGTTTCCAATAAATGTAAAGTAAGAATGCTATAATTAAGTGTGTTTGACTATGAAATACTCAAATAGACTGTGAAATTATCAAAATCACATTGAAATAATGAATATTAAATAATCGCTCAATTGTTAAGATAATAAGTGAAAAATTTGAATTCTAAGTGTCGAAAATGATGTCAACCTGCTACATAACTATAATGATACTAATTTATAATAATAAGTTTATTTAATATCTTGAAAATGTATAATATATTCGGGCAATTTTTGCAGTGTAATGTCGAATACATTTGTAACCTTTGAAGACTTCATGAGGATGCCACTTTTCTTTTGGCATACTCTCGGAGTGGATCCATATAATACGGTTACCGAAATATCGGCAAGTCGTTGGCTTAATGTCAAGTTCGTAACGCAGCTGTTCAATCTGAACTTCGGATTTGGAACTGTACTGACTTTCTTGTATGTGTGCTATAAGAATGGGGAGAACTTTGCGGAGGCCTGTATGGTGGTCGCCTTTATAGGGTTTATCATTGTCGGCGAAATAAAGATAATCACTGTCTGGAAGCAGAGGAACCAACTAGATGCTTTAATTCGTGAATTGGAGCCATTATTTCCATCTGCCACAGCCAAGGATCAGGAACAATATCAAGCGGATCTCTATCTGCGAAGATCTCGCCGGGTCATGAAATATTTAACTTATTTATTCTTGCTTCTAGTCGCAATATACAACCTATATGACATCGTTCAGTTCATCCTACAGCGTTATGTACTCCAATTACCTGACGCAAAGATGTCACTGCCCTATTGTCAATATGCTCCTTGGAGTCTGGACACCAAACTCGGGTTCAGTGCAATGTATGCCATACAGGCATTTGCCGGGTATACTTGTACTATGGGTCAGTTGGCCAGCGATATTCTCATCTACGGAGTTGTCATGCAGGATATCATGCACTTTGACAATCTATCGAGAACTCTTCGAGAGTTAGAGATGAAACAAGAAGACTCTAACAAGA
The DNA here is from genome assembly GCA_951394115.2 of Drosophila phalerata. Lineage (NCBI taxonomy): Eukaryota > Metazoa > Arthropoda > Insecta > Diptera > Drosophilidae > Drosophila > Drosophila phalerata. The sequence goes on from OX596008.2 coordinate 10,967,328, forward strand.
ATCTGAAAATACTACAGCAATTGATAGTCTATCATAACAAGCTGCTGGGGTAAATTCTTTTATATCTTTTATTTTGATTGTCAATTTTTAATATATTTAATTTTTAGTTAATATGTGTAAATTCTTTTATATCTTTAAATTTGTATTTTTTATTTTTAATCTCTTTAATTTATAGTTAATATGTCTTTAAATCTTTTACATTCATTTTTTTAAATTTATTCAATTTTTTTTTAAATATTTGTGTCGACTGTTCATGGTTGATAATAATTAATTAAAAGAGTTAATGCATAAATCTCTACATAATATGCTTTATATATTGCATTACACATTGTAGAATTACAGATGTTATAAATGAGGTCTTTGGAGTATCGCTGCTTCTGAACTTTATGTCATCTTCTGTGCTGGTTTGCTTTTTGGGATTTCTACTTAGCATTGGAGTGACCCCTATCCTTATCTGTAAACTGGGTCTATATCTGGTAGCCGCAACCGTGGAGATCTATCTTCTCTGCTACTTTAGCGAATCGCTTATTGATGCTGTAAGTAATCGTATCTAGATCAGAGATACTATATATCTTCATTTTATTTGGATATTACAGAGTGAGGGTGTTTCTTCGGCAGTCTACGAAATGAATTGGTTTGGAGCTGATCAAGGTTTTAAGAAAATGCTCATCGTAATCGCTATTCGGGCTCAGAAACCCGTTTTCCTAAAGGCCACGGTCTTTTTGGATATGTCAATGTCGACTATGACAATGGTGAATTAAAATGGATTAAACAAATGCAAACACAAATACTTATATAATATTTCTCATTACTCAACAGTTTCTTCAAATGAGCTACAGATTCTTTTGCGTAATTCGTACAATGTACGCTTAAGGACATTTTTAATTTACTTGGAAGTTAAATTAAGCTGTAGATCATATCACTTTGCACTTAATAGATATAGATTTCTTTTCTAATTTATCTCTTCACAATTTGTTATTTGGCAGTGCAATAAAGTATAATATCATATACATTAAACTCTTTAATATATTTTTTTAATTGAAATGGACTACAATTTCGTAATTGGCTTTGACAGCTGACATTTTTCAGATAGTTATTAGAGGGTGAGTTAAATTTCAGCACAAATTACTTATTTATTATCGGTTTGCACAACAAATCGTTAACTAACGACAACTACAATTTTCTGGCTGAATTATGCACAAACTATAACCTCAATCCGGAGTCCAAATCAGCTTAACCCGAATCTTCCCAGCGTTACCATATGGTAATAAGCAATAGGCTTTTACTAAAACTTCATTTTTAGACAACATATTAACATTAGATTAACTTTTATTTGATATTCTAAGAGTAAGTTGTTGGCTCTAACTGATAAAAAGTTGATTGACTTTTATATACAATATACTGCACCGATTTGAACCAAATTTGGTCATATATATCAAGGAGGAGCCCCCCTGTTGGATTAGACTGTGCTTATTAGATTTTTTCTCAAATATATGTATATTTTACTATGTAAAATGGTAACAGTCGAAAAAATGGCCCTGTCGATTATTCTGAAAAGGACGAACACAAAGAATGTATTTTTCGGATTCAGCGACCTCAAATTTATAAGTCCTAAAAGTTTCATTAAGAAATTCCAAAAAATGTTGCTCAGGACGATTCGGGTTAAACCCTTTAAAACTGCCACCTGTTCATTTGATTAATAATGAAAAAATTCGTAATGTTAGCAAGGCGACTACCATGATTTTCTTAAAACTTGTTTCGAAATTAAAACGATTTTTATCATTAAATGGTAAATGCTGTATTGAAAAAAAACTAGGACTAAGATTATTTATTGCAATTGTTTGTTCTCTTTAAATACTAATTTTAATGTTATCTTAAATATCATTATTTTAGTTGAATTCAAATAAACAATTAAGGTTTGGCGATAAGATTTCCTGATTAAATTAAATGAGATGAGCTTAAATCTATTAGAAAGCGTATTTAAAAAATCCTCTAGACTTGATATGTTGTTTCTATACAGAAAAGAACCCATTAATTGGTATCCAAGTATATAATATAGCGGTTTTGCGGTTTTGGCTAAATCGAAATCAATTGGGCCTCAGTTAATAGAACTGCTACTAACTCAGTTAGTATCGGTTGGAAACTTAAATTGAGAATGTTGCGAAATCAATTAGCTCTTACAGGCAGTTCACAGCAAGTATATGTGACTTTCAATGACTTTATGAGCCTACCATTATTCTTTTATCACACGATTGGAGTGGATCCCTATGAGTCGACTAGTTCAAAGTCAGTGCCAAGTCGCTGGCTTTATGTCAACTTTATGCTGCATGTGACAAATTTGGGATTTAATTTTCTGATGGAGTGTATGTTCATAGTGCTCTATTATCAGGACATGGACAGTATTGTGGAAGTCTGCATGACAGTTTGCTATGTGGGCTTTGTTCTTGTCAGTCAACTAAAGACAATTAGCGTATTGCGACAAAAGGAAAAGTTAAGTGCTTTGGTACGTGAATTGGAATCGATCTTTCCAGTTCCGATTTGTGAGGAACAACGAAAGTATCGCGTGGATTATTATCTTCGACGTTGTCGCTTCTTTCTGAGGGGCTTTAGTGGACTCTATTTGGTTCTTGTCGTGACGTACAGCTTTTACATCTATGTAAGGTATCTCATTCAGCATTGGATACTGCAATCTTTGGATGCGGAAAAGGCAATGCCGTACTTTTCCATATCGCCATGGAACTGGCATGACAATTGGAGTTACTATCTGATGTATCTGCTGCAGGTCTTGGGTGCTTATACCGCAACAACGGGACACATTTCGGCTGATATTCTTATCTATGCAGTCAATATGCAGCTTGTTATGCACTTTGACTTTCTATCAAAGCAATTATCTGAAATTCGACTGCTTAAACGGAGACTAAATTGTACCAAGGACTTGAAATTACTGCAGGATTTGATCTCATATCATAATAAGCTGTTAGGGTAAGTCTATATTGAGGATCACTTTGATTAAAATATAGGTTCAACTCCTTTCACAGTCTTTCCGATGTCATGAACAGCGTATTTGGAATGCCTCTGTTGTTAAACTTTCTGACCTCATCCGTAATGGTCTGCTTTGTGGGATTTCAGATGACCCTTGGTCTGAGTGCCGATCATACTGTCAAGTTGGCGCTCTTCCTTATCTCAGCCGTATCGGAAATCTATTTGATTTGCTATTTTAGTAACCTTTTGATAGTTGCGGTGAGTTGTTGAGTATGATCATTAATTAGACCTTTGGGGTATTTTATTTCCTTGACTTTTGTGTAGAGTAAGGGAGTTGCTTCGGCTGTTTATAAAATGAACTGGTACGAGAGCGAATCTCGCTTTAAGAAAATGCTCATATTAATAGCTTTACGTGCTCAGAAGCCTGTTTGCCTGAAGGCAACTGTATTCTTAGATATCTCAATGGAAACAATGACTATGGTAAGCTATTTTTTTATTATAATACATGTTAATTTACTGTGTCTCATATCTTTGTTTAGTTCCTGAAAATGTCGTATCGCTTGTTCTGTTTAATACGCACAATGTATCAGTAGATTACAGGACCTGGCCTCAGATTTATTAAAAGGATTGAAGGAATAACGACAAGAACAAAAGATTCATGTATGGAAATGTAGTCTTAGAGTTTATTAAGTCATTTAAATGTCAGTTTGTTTCTGATCTCGATTTACATGAAGAAATGTAAATAATATCTCACGATTTCAATATCAAAATATAATCTGAATGTCAAAAAATATTTCAAATAGTAAAAGTAAATTATCCTAACAAAAACTATAGATCAACAGAGAAAACTAATTTCTCTGTAGGGCATTAGGCCATTTTAATTATGTACTTGCAAACTTATTTTGTAGCCAAAAGATGTATACCTGCTTAAGTATCATTAAAATATCAAACACGTTAATAAAATAGCTCACAAATCGATGCAAAAAAAGAACGTGTCTTTTCTTCCAAATGGGCTTTCATTTCATTAGGAACTGCTATTTACAGTGAAATTGATTACACAGTTAAAGATAAAGTCTCTCTCTCGCTTTCTCAGCGTTAAACCAGCTTCCATTTGACCAAAGGAATCAATTGTCTAATAATGATTACTGTCGAGAGTGTGAGAAACAGCTGCGTTCAGAAGGAAACACTGAAATCGGAACTACATGCGTGTATAATTCCATTTAAATGTTGTTCAATTAAATGTGCTTGCTTGTAAATAATTAAACAGGAACACAAGGCAATCTAAGCACAGAAACTTGGCCAATTCCAAATGCCAATCGATTGACCATACATTCATTAATAGCCTCGACAGAAATTCAAAAATACAATTGACTGAACGTCAGAAAAAAAGCCTGTGCGGTTACTTGGACAATTTATTGGTGTATGCATGTTATTTCATTACACATACCCTATATTTATCCGAAAACAGGGTGTCATAAAAGAGTACTAACCTGAGTTAAATCATAACTGATTTAAAGTGTTAATATCTGTTCAAAAACCAATTTAAAATTATCTTTCAGAGGCTTTTCGTTTGGATAAAATTACTCAAATATTGCTCTATAAATGTTTCTCAAATCCGTAAGGTGAGCTGTATTTATTTAGTTATTACTTTTGTGGAAGAATGTCATATGAAAATCTTCAAGGAAGATCACAGAGGAATGATTTTAGCCTTTTTTTTATAAGTTCCAAAGAAAAGTCAAGTGCACTTATTAAATTTACACAAGAAATAAGTTGGAAAAAAATAAGGATAAAAACAAAACAACAAGACCACATTTTTGGAAAAGGAAGAAAGTGAAAGTCAAGTGTAAAGTGTAAAGTACTCATCAGCAAAGGCTGCTTTTCAAGTACTGTGCTCGGGAAGGGCAAGAACGACCTCAGGTAAAAGTTAATGCAGCGAGTGAAAGTGGTTTACAAAGTGGGTGTTGTAGAGTACTGATAAGAGAGAGAGAGAGGCTCTAAGAGAGTCTCAGTTGATTTTGCATGCATAATTTGTGTGGCAGGTGTAAAAATATGCAGGCTTTGCACTTTGATGAAATATGTACGCCAAATGCGATGGCAAAATGAAAGTAAAGAAAAATACGACTGAATAACGTCGAAAGAAAAATGAAATAAAAGAAAAGCGATTTGCATAAAAGCGAAAACCAAACGGGAGCAGTTGCTTAATAGTTTTGTTGACAACTTTCGACTCAACTCGTAACTCAATCAGCATAAAAAGCAGAAATTGCCATAAAACTGGCTCAACAAATCAAGCATACGTCCTGTTGTACAATCTTATTCTGTGATATATTATCTATGCATATATGTATTTGTGCTTAATTAAATATCAATTGACTTGTACCACTCACCAGCATTATACACGATATGCCAAACGGATATGACCATAAAGTATCCGGCGATGAATTCACATAGGCTATGAAGCATCCATCGGTGCAGAGTTTTATGAGCAGCAATCCTCCAGCCCGATAAAGTAGGCCAAGTCTAAGGAAAGAGAGAGAGAACGAGCGAGAGAGAGACGGACATAAAGAACGAGAGACAGAGAAAGGAAATTAAAAGGGCTTTCATTGAGATTGAGACCGATTTTATGGTTTATGTTCGTCTGGTCAAATGTATTTCTATTTTCAGCTGACGACAGCAAAAAGGGAAATTAGTTTCTGACGTGCTCCAAAAATAACTTTCAATATATATATATTATATATAAATTGAACGATTATGCTAGTCAGTCTAGACGAAGTTTCAGTTATTTATATAAGTTAACAGTTATTCGTCAATTTCTATTCGCAATAATCAGTTGAAATCAAACTCATTGCCGATTTCGGTTGAATTGGTTTTCCGTCACGACGTCATTTAATGACGCCAAGATTTGAACACCATTTTAAATATTTCCTGCTAGGGATGGACGCGTGTCGCATAACGAATGGTTAAGATTCGTCAACCCCGTGGTCATCTCAGAAAATTAATAATTAAGTTTGTATAATTTAAGAAATGTTACTCGCAAAAGGATATTAAAATAACATAAACATAAATTTCTAGAATGCTCCTTGCGATAATTGAAATATATATAATTAATTAAAAAGTCAGTAATCCTTATTTTAGCATTAAGCAGATGACTTCAGAAAGGCAGAAATAAACAAATTTAAGTAAAAGAAAATTAATTGTCAAGGAAAAATGCGTGAATAACAATCGTTCTTTTTTTCAGAATCAATCTTAAAATCACGACTTTTTTCCACTTTTCCACGTTTCAACTTTAATACTAATATAATAATAACTAAACGATAGATAATGAATTAAATAAAATTTAGAATTGATACAATTATTTTAAATCTTCTTCACATGGGTCCCATTGTTTTTATTTTTTAACTCACGCGCCCATCTCTAAGCGATTGTCAATTACCGGCTAAGACTTACCGCCTGCGCAGCGCCATATTGAATTTATCTAACGGATGCGTGTGCACATTGCGATTCTTGTGCCACAACCACAAAAGTTTCTTCATTAAAATGACAAACAGCGCCACGAAGAGTAGAATGAAAAGCAAATCGATGCAAATGAAGAGAAGGAAGCTCAACGATGGCGACGCTGAAGGCGATGCCATTGAGAATGACGATGACGATGACGTTGTGGCTGTCACAGCCAAACCGGAAGTGAATGCCGCTGACTGTTCGTGTTGTTGTGGCCAAGTTAAAGCCGCAGCTGTCACAGCGCTCAAGTCTTGGCTGCCTGTGATTGATGACGTCGACGTGGAGACATCAACGCCCTCGTCTATCGTTGATAAAGTCTTTGGATGCTGCACGGAACTCCTGGCCGTGTCGTTGCCGAGCAGTGCCTCCGATTCGAGCAGTAAATTATCGCCATTGAGTAGCGTATGTGTGGCATAATAGATACTTGCATTTCCATCATATTCTTGGCTCTCCTCATTGCCACTACCGGCATCGGTTGTTGGCCTGATCCAAAACAACTCGAGCCACCAATTCCGCGGCCATTTGCCAATGATGCTGCAGATTAGAGGCGCTGTAATGGCAAACAGCAGCGGTAACAACCAACTAATGCCAATGGCGCCGCGTATTCCCGCCGAGGTTCCGGAACTGGACCCCGAATCGCAATTGGCCATCTGGCGATTCCTGCTGCGACGAGCAACTGTCAACTCCGCCGGCGACTGGACGCTAATTTGCGTTATATTGGTGAGACTCTCGCGGCGTTTGGTCTGCTTTGTTGGTGTCGTCGGTTTACTGCCGATCTGCAGATACTTCTTCGGCACGAGCTCTGTGTGTATGACCAATGCAATGGCAATCAACGTCGAGATGCCCAGCAGCAACAGAGATGCCAATGTGCTGCTGATTATCGCATGCCAGTTCTGCAAATATAAACATATATATATTTATAAAAAAAATAAGAAAAAAAAAACGAGGATGAAATTATGAGACGCATTAATAACGCTCCAGTAAATGCCACATTGCCACTTCACTTCGTTGCAACATCATTATTTTTAATTAAATATAAAAAGTTGTCCTCACATTACAGCAACAACAACCGCATTTACAACAACATTTACGAGTACGAGTACGAGTACAAGTATGTATCTACTTATTTTACAGCTATTTACTTTGAATTTTCATGCTCTTCAGACCATAAAGATGACATCAAAATTTGACACGTGCCACGGGCATAAATTATTTCATTGCCACGCCTCCAGGCAACGCCTATGCCTACGCCCACATTAACTGTCAATGACTGGACCTGGCTTATTAAAATGTTATAAAAATTGCATCTATACTACTCTTACCAAATATAAAGCCCACTTTTTATGTGTGGCCAAATGGGATAATGTTTTATCAGCAGTCAAAAAGTATCTTCAGATACTTGCAAAAATTACTTTTTATTAAATTTCTTCATTAATTTTTTATGGTTTTTATGTAGTGATAATACATTATTCACGTTTATAAATATGTTTATCATCATGTGGTTTAACTTGTAAAGGTAATAAAATATGTATTCTTTCCACTGAAATGATATCCTACTTTTAAAGAATGCTGTACCCACAGGTAACTTAACGATAAATGCAGGCTTTTACTTTTTTCGTTCTCTCCTTTTGGTTTTAATGTAAAATGGGTAAAATTTTTAAAAATTAATGTCTTGAAGAGTAAGTTTCTAATTAATTTGATTTATGTTTATTAGTAATAGATTAAAGTGCAAAAAAAATCAGCTGTCGGGAACTGATCAACGTCATAATATTTCAATTTAAATACAGCAGGTATCTGTATTCTGTTGCTTGTGTTTTCCATGTTATTAAAATTGTTATGAATCAAATTCGAATTATGTTGATAATCTAGATTGTTTCGGTTCAGAGCCTGTATTAAATGTCAAATTGTTTTTTCCCTTATTATTATTATTGCTAATATTGGTTCATTCGAAATGTTATGTAATATCAAATTTATTAAAAGATGTTCTTTAGAACTTTGCTTTATATATTTGTATTTTGTTAATTAATTTTGAGTTTAAAAGTATTTCAACAAATTACATACTCATATTTTATTTAATTTATGTATATCTAAATGGCTAATATGGGCGTATTACTATTTTTGTAGCATACTTCCATAAAAGTCCCTCCACTGTGTGTTTGCCGAATTTTTACAAAGAAAAGTTTCTCGAGTGAACCATGATTGAGTACTTTAACTGCTTAATAAAAATAACACCAAAATTTATAGATTTTTTAAAACACCATAGAAAAAAAGAAGCTATTTTTTTTAAGTGGGTTTCGTTCATAAAAAAGCTAAAATGTTAAAATCTGTAGCCTGGAGTAATTAAATGTAAATTTAATTAATTGTTAAATTCGAGTCCCAAATATAAAGTTCAGGAATACAAAAGGATCATATTTCTCTTTGCATGATGTTGGTTGTTGTGCTTGTCGTGATGTCAGCTTATTATTTTATTTTTTTGGTATAACCGAACCGTAACCATTAACCAAATTGCAAGCTAACACTCTTGAAATGAGCTAACACTCGCAACTGAACTCAATATGCGAGTTTTGCGGGATTTTCAAGAGATGTGGTTTTGTGAAAGCTGCAGATTGTGGCTTTAATATGCCAAACATATAAGTACATGCTACTCAGCTTCTTGGAATCAGTGTGCCACCAGCTGGAGGTCAGCCTCAACGTGCAGCATTGCCAGGTGAAACAAAAAAAAAACAATTTGGAGAACTTTTTAATTTTCAATTCACGGGGAGAATATGCTTTGTTTCAATTCGCGAGTATTTTTTTTTTGCTGTCTTCGGTTTTTGTTGCGAAATTATGAGTTAAGTGCGCTTAAAAGCTTTCGCCTTTCACATGCCGTCAGAACTTTTGGCCAGCGGGCGTGCCACATGGCGTATGCGTTATTTATTTATTTTATTCTTATATTATTTATCATGTATTTTTAACTGGCGCTGAAATTGTATTTATTTATGCACAAATATATGCACGCAGACACATGTGAGGATGCCATAAGTAAAATGAATATTTTACATTTTATTCATTGTGGCTTATTGTGTGGGCGTGGCTGCTGCCGCTGCTGCTGCTGCTGCTGCGGTGGGCATGGTCACTTACAAACGAGTGTGACACGTGTTTTAACCATAACATTTGCATATGTCTTTATGCGGTGTGTAGGTCGTTTCGTCATTTATTTCAGATATTTTAATAAAGTCGCCTTCGCGTTTGCATGCAATTAATGTACAATAATTATAACACGCACGTAGTGTTGAATTATTTAGTCAATGTTCACCCTGTGGCGCCGCAGCACACGGCGTCATTTAACCGCAATGTGCAACACAAAGACACAACTTGACTGACAGATGACAAACGCCTTTACGTAAGTTGCTCATTAAAATATGGCTTGAACATACACATCTGTATGTGTGTGTGTGCTATGTGCGTGTATGAGTGTGGCTACAACACACCTGAAGACAAGCTCAAACACTTGACTTATGTTTTAATTATACTTGAATCCAGTCAAGTCCCTTTTCTAACCTCTTCCCCTTACTGTTGACCGTCTTATGCGTAAATTCCATTAAATTACTATCCACTTCTCTTGCTGCATCTGTAAATGTAGCTGAAACTCGTTGCCTTTATCAACTTTAGTTCAATTCCCCCTGTGCGTGTTGTCTGTACATTTTCAATTGCATAAACCTTTATTCTTTATCCTTTTGGCCGTGTTGTTGTTCTTCTTAGCCTTGTCGCGTTTTTTTGTTTTTCATTCGTTTATTTTGCTCCAAAATATTCAACAACGGCCCAGTTTATTACTAATTCAAAAATGTTACATCTTGTTAGGAGCTTACAGTCCTTACTTTTTTTTTTGTTATAGCCAACTGAAGTTGGTTTTTACAGCAGCAGCTTCGCGGGATCCCAAAAGATTAAACAGCGAAAATTTTATATTCTTGTTTATACGTTTTATTTTCTTTTTTGTTTTTCGCTGCTTCATTTTATAATTTAAAAGATTTTGACATTTCTTTGGGGGATTTGAAGAGAGATTTTTCGTGGTGTTTTTTGAACCGATCTAACGCATTTTATATTCCATAAACTATGAGGAATATCTTCCTGGTATATTCAACAGTAAATTGAAAATGTTGGCATTTATTAATATTAATTTCGACTTAAGCGATTTCTTTATTCTGCTTCCTTTTTTTTACTTTTTATATTTGGTTCTCTAGAGAACTTTGCTTCGCGCTGTTGACTTTTAATTTGCTTTACTTGCAACAGGTGGGCATAGAGTAGGGTGGGACAATGCCATTGGGAATTGTATTTCACGAATTTTGTGTGCCTTGGATTTGCCATAACAAACTGTAAATTATAATATTTACACAAATCCTGGCCAAGTAAATGCTTTTATTTGTTCTTTACTTTTCAGACGACAAGTAAATTTATTTCTGTGATTATGAGAATAGTGATTATTATTCTTATTATTTAAGTCGTGGGTTTGTTTCCTCTCTCTATCTTTGCGATGTATAAAATTCACACTTGAATGCTTTCCAAAATTAGTAATTATAATTTTCTGTTTGTTATTTACTGATTTTGGACAAGGCAGACAGTTAACTCCAAAGGATTTTGCTAAAGGGACATAACACTCATTCCGAATTATGTGTATTCAGAGTAATGCGTTTCAGTTTTCAGTTTTCATTTCTGCTCTTTTGTTTTTGTTGCAAAACTTCTTTCAATTGAAATTCGGCTTTTGATTATTATTCTTTGAATATTTTTTTCCTTACTTGGTTTCCTTTTGCATGGCTTTCGGTTTTTGGTACTTGGTTTCTTTTGTTGTTGACTTTGCCTCAATTTATTTGTATATTTATTTTGCAGTAATTAAATTTTACGCTTTGGTTGTGTTCACTTTGCAGGGTGGTTGTGTCTGTGTGTGCGTGTGTGGGTGTGTGTGTGTGTGCGTGTGTTATCATAAGGAGTCGAGAGAGGGGGAGCCGCAATCGTTATTGCAGCTTTTGTTTAAAAAAAGAGTCGAATGAAAGCATTCTACTGTTTTATAAATCTCTACTGTTATTCAAACTTTTCAATATGTTAACATTAACAATTTTTAACAACTTTAGTAAATTTTTTTATTTTTTTTAAGGAGACTTAAGGGATTTTAAAATGTTTTCTTTATTTTAATAAGAATATGAATTAGCAGTCTCAATTTATGGCATTTAATTTTAAATGTGCAGCCTGAAACTATGCAACAGTTTTAATCAGTTTAGGGGTAAATCCATAGCTAAATCGAGTAAAAGGTTTTTGCTCAAAAGTATGCTACTACTTTTGGCTAGCTCATTTCTTTCAAATTTAGATATTTTTCACCAAATTTAAATAATAAATAATGGAAATATCAACTAATACAGTAAATGTGAAATATACAATACATTACTTTACACTTATGCATGACGTTATTTATTTATGCAATAGAGGTAGCTGTATTTGAATTTAATAAATTTTAAATTATATCGAATTTCTGCTAAGGGGCTGTTAGAAATTGTTCCCGGTATAATAAATCAAAAATTTGGTTCATTGTGTACTCACCACTGGCAGCATTTTCAGGAAGCCCAGCAAGTAGATTAGCATAACACTCGATGTTGAAAAGCAGAACTGCATCTTGAGGAAGATCACAGCACACTTGCGATTACACCAGATGGGCAGGAGAATGAGAAACGCGGAACAACACTGCAGCAGGCAACAGGCACAGCTAACAATCACAAAAATGGGTCGCTGTGGAACATGTGACTGCGTCGCCTGCAACAGAATGCAAAGAGAATCGAGGGAGAAACACTATAAAATCTGTCGTAAATTAGCTTAGTACTAAAGAAAATTATGATATGTAGCGAAACAAATATGTGTATGTAAGGACAGCAATTTATGTCAATGCCAACAACTCTTTTCTACACTGACAGAAAAATGCAGTGAAATTTTAATACTTCCACATTGATTTCAATATTTTGCTCTATGATTAAGCGTTAAATACGGATTTAGTAGATTAAAAACGTAAGCACTTTGAGTCAAAAACAAATATAAAAATATTTATTTTTAATATATTTCATATTTAAATTTTTAAAAATCAAACATTTCATTTGTATTAAAAGGAAATAAAATTTAATTTAAATTTGCTTTATTTATTTTGTTTATTTTATTTTGTTTCTTTTTTAATTTTTTTATTTATTTTATTTTATTTTAACTTTGTTTTTTTATTTTACTGTTTTTTTATTATATTTAATTTTGTATTTATTTTATTTATTTATTTTATTGTTTTTTTATATATTTATTTTTATTTTAATGAATTTTAAAACTTTTTATTTTATTTAAATTTACTCCTGACTGGTCTCTTTAACATGGGTTCGAACTCAGGCCTTCGAATTGAAAAGTTTTTCAGTTAAATTAAAGTTTATTATATTAAACATTAATACGTTTTCTAGTTAAATCTAAAACTTTAAAATCAAATATGATTATATTTGTTTTCACTATGTGTAACTAAATAATAAAAGTGAAAATCCTATACCGTTCAAGGAATGGTGAAAACGGCAAAAGTAAAGTCAGCAAAAATATTTTTTGACTCCTGCCTCATCGCATTACTTACATTGGGCTGCTTTTTAGTCAGCATTACAACATAGGTTCCAGAGAGCGGACAGATGCAGCGGGTAATGTTCTCCATCAAATGCTTGGTAATGCAAAGATCCGAGCGCCACGTCGAGTCGAAGGAGGCCTTATGGTCGTGTCTGTCCATGCAGATCAAAAGTGAATAACTAAAACTATATTATTAAATATTAGCCAACTTACCCACATACAGCTACCCAGTCGCCTGATTTGGGAACAGTTTCATGTTGAAAGATAATTTCCACATGTCCAGCCTCAAAGGACAGATCAAGAGGTTCCCGAAAATTATCATTCGAGCGATTTGATTGAAATAGCCAGGTCTGTATAATACGGGAGGCGAGAACATAGTCCGAGTCCTTGGGATCACTGTGAATTATTACATAAAGATGATTTCACAAGCCTTTTGCTCATATTCATTACTGAGTTCTATTGAAAGTCCTCTGCATTAAACTACTCTAGACTTATGTCATTAGCTATACTATATATCAATAAATTGCCAAACAGCTGCTCCAGTTGCATCCTCACTAATCGCATCAATCCATACAAGTACTGCATGTTCATTAAAGCCACTCACACTTATACACACACACACCAACACACACACACACACACACTTATACAGCTACATACTATATCTATGTAATTAAATCAACATTTGTCGGCATATTGTCAACTATTCTACTGGCATTTCATGTCAATTCCAAACAGATTTCATTTGTGGCTTTGGCCATGCACACAAAACTCACACATTCATACATTCATACATGTATATTTTATGTTTATTGTTGCATGTTGCATATTTGCATTTTGTTTACTACGTAACGGCATTACATTTGTTATTGTGTTGATACCACTTCTGCAGTTGTCTTAATGCGCTTATGAGAGCTGCAATCTCTTGTCAGTAGGAATCCCAACAGCATTGACAACAGTTGGAATTACACAAGGACTCTCAAGGACTCTTACGCAGAATTTTATTTTAGACTGGACTGGGGGATTAGTTAAAATAATGGGATTACTAACAAAATATTCTATTCGAAAAGCAAATACCATAAGCATACTATCAGATTAAAAAATTAAAATATTTATGTACATTGTTAGTGACAGAATCATCAGTACTACTTGTTGGTATTTTAAGCCATACATTGTTATTTAATTTCTCACATCTAATAGAATTGATTTTAAGGCTGTCTAATTAATTCCTCATTATAACAACATAGAAAACTTTTACAACAGGTGGTTTATAATATTTAATTAAATTGGTTCACTCACCTGCCGCGTGTGTAGTAAGTTTTCGGCAAAAAACTTTTCAGATTCTTATAGGAGATCACTGAAGCAAATATTGTCGAATTGGCCATGATATGCAGCAGTCGTGTGGACAGTCCAATGTCCATATAAAGCTGATCCGAAAATAAGTCCTCGCTGTACACGAAAGAAAAGTGCAAGAATTAAATCTTGGCATGAGCCTGGAATGCAACCAACTAACGTAATTAGCTTAATTAGACACTTAAAGGAGTCAAAACTATATGGCAAGGTAAACCAGGCTCCAGCATCTCGAGAACATCGTAGAGCCTGGCCCGGCAAACTGGGGAAAAGTCTGTCAAGTTGAATTTTTATGGGCTATTTTATGGTAAACGACAGCAAGCGCGTGTGCTTGTTGTTTTTTATTTTTAAGTATTTTCTCCTTCATTTTTATTTATGTTTGCTCATAAAGTAAATTTTCCATTAAAAGCGAATGCAGAAAAGTGTTCACTCCTCAACCATTCCTCTTTGCCAAAGTGGTATATTAATCAAGCGGCCATAAAGTGAAGTTCACTGTTTACTTGGGCAGCAAAAATTTGCATTTGCTTTTTCTTTTAATTATAAAAATGTAGTATGCAAAGCACTCGCTTGTCAAGACAATTTTGAATCGAAGAAAGGTTCTTTTAAGATCAAAGCTTAAATTAATAAGTTCGTGTGAAATTCCAAAAAAATTAATAATTTATTTTGACATAATTGCTTTCAGAAAAAAAGAAAAAAAACAACTTATAAGATTTTTTTATTACCAGAATTAATAGTATTTGTATTTTGTTATTATATTTTAAGTTAATTAAGCAGCGTTTACTTTTAAGCAACAAATCTTCAGAGTTTGTATGAATAAATAGGATAGTAGGAAAGTGTGTCACAAACTAAAATATTAAGCAGATGAATCAACTTAAATATTGAGATATTTAACAAATATTCGGTATGATTAAGTAATAAATACATATGTCTCTTCTTGGAGCAAATAAATAAATTAAATTTGAAACTTATTACCATAATTGGATATTTTCAGTAAGTATATTGAAATTTAGAAATAATACCCAAATGAATAACATAAAATTGCTTATTATTAACATGTTTATTATTTGAGCAAATAAATTATATTGTATTTTTAACTTATTTGCATAAAATGATTGAAAGTCTTCAGCGATCGAATGCAGTGTGAATTAAATTGAGCTGAAACGAATGCTATTAATTCGTTTTCGAACAACTCACCCATAAATGCGTAAATTGAACGGCAAGGTTTTCACTGAGGTCATGTAAATGCGCAGGGAATTCAGGCGATCCAGCGACAATGTGTCCTCATCGACTGTCAAAATACTCGTGGCGCCACCGTTGACCTGCAATTTGCCTGCAACACTGCCAGGAGCAAGGATAGCTCCTGCATCGCCGGCATTTCCATCAACTCTGCCTCCGCTGCCGCCCTGTGCGGTCAAAGTTGTTGAGCTGTCGCCAGACGTTGCCTGACTGTTGCTGCCACTTCCACTTCCACTACTGCCACTCCCACTACTGCCACTCCCACTGCTGCTGCTCCCCGTCGATGTGGCCAGCTGTGAGGCCGCAATTGTCTCGCGGTTCAATGCCGCAGATTGCGTTAAAAGTTGTAACTTTTTAATTTGCTGCAATGGGAAAAATATTGTCACTTTAAGGTACGAGTACACTGTAACAAAAGACCAACTTGTATAATCAAGAATATTCAACTTAAATATTTTGTTATTGAAATAAGAATATTTTAAGACCATATAACTAATTTCAATAGTATTAATCTACAAAATCAAAGTTCTTAATGCAAGAATAAAAATCTTAAAATTTTCGGAAAGTATAAATACATACTATTTCATATGAAACAAATAATAATGCCCCGTTGCGCTCTGGTTGAAGAAACCGCCACAACAGTGAAGCAGGTTCGAATACCACTCGTAACAAATCAATATTACATTTATAAAATTACCAAAACAACTTAAAAATAAAAAAAAATTAATATTTAAAACTCATCATATTATTTTTTAATTTTAATTTAAAGAAAAATTATTCTTCAAATAAGAGCTTGATTTGGAATGTTCTTAAGCCCAAGATGTGTATTCTCAATTTAAGAATTAAATGTTCTCGACGCATGCTTTAGAGCAAAATTCTTAATTTTGCGACCAAAATTTGGATTTGAAAACATTTTTTTTATCAGTGTATGTCTGCTACAAGGTTGAAGGTCAAGACGCCATTACTTGCATAAACAAGTTCGTTGCCTAGACGACTCCTTTTTCTTTTGAGGAACTCAAATTGTTTGCCTACCTTTAATTTTTGACAACAACGCAAATCATTAGGAGTAGACGTTGCAGTTAACAAATGTGACATTAAGTACACACTAATGAAAATATTTATTTGAATAATTGGCCAATTTTATTGTAGCATACAAATTCTAAGCCAATTAAAATTTCAACGATTTTCGGGAGCGTGATGAGCTTTCTTTGATTTTGTTTTTTCTTATTTGAATATACTCTACTTTCAATAGACTAAAAATTACAATAAAATCCCATTTCACAAACTTTCATTCAGTCAGGTGTGAAATGTGCTAATAGGCAGTGTGTAAACGGTTGTCATGACATTGTAGCCAATAAGAAATTTTTTCCCAGAATTAAATTTAAAGGTAATAATATAGTATAGATACATTATTAACTATATGTGTAAGCGTCGTAATGAGTAACTTTAAGTCTGACAAGCTCCAAAGAAGTAGAGAATAATATGCTAAAAAGTTTTAAAGCCACAACCAATATGTTTCTTAGTTTCCCAACAATCGCTACAAAATTTTCCCATTGCCGAGTCCTTAGACAGTCCTTTGGGTGAATTGCCAACAATAGCATTGCAGTCAGCAGATTGTTTCGATGAGCATTGCACACAACAAATCAATGGCAAATGGAGTTGGCCAAACTCGTTCGAGTTGGCCATATTTATATGTTGGCAATAACAATTGGGGAAACAACTGAGGAACCAACTGGGAAAACAACAATATCAGCAAGTCAATGAACCCATATAAAATTATAAATTGTTGCATTCTCGAGTCATGAGTTGGCCAAAAGCTTAAGCGGCAGCCAATTGGTCAAATAGCCAACAATTCAATCGATTTTCACAATTTCCAATGCATTTTCAATTACATTGACATTTTTTATGATTGTTTTTGACGATTCTTCCGTTGTTTTTTTTTTTTGAATGACAGTTTCTGCTGTGATTGCACAATTTCCTGTGCAAATCAAAAATTACATTTTTGTGTACTTATTGAGCAGGATATACTTAAGAATAAATGCATTTATGAGTCGAAGGACTCATACAAGTGCAATCGATATCGAAAACAAATCCAATTGGAAAAGTTTGCAATTGCAACTTTGCAAATAACATAAGTACAAAACGAGAAGCAGCTAAAAAAATTATTTCAACTTCTGAAGCGTCAGTCATCAGCCACGCCCCCTTTACGCCTATGCAAATTGAGGCATTTTGTATGATTTACTTTTTAAAGACAAGACTCTAGTAACATTTTCTCTAAAAAAATAGCTGGAAATGCGAAAATTACGCTCAACTTTTCGACCTGGCCACGTTTAACAGTTTACCGGCAAATCACTAGGGCGGCCAACAGTGTGTGGGCGTGGCTTTAAACTCTACACATGTGTCCATATGTGTGTCCGCATCGTGTGTGTGTATGTGTGTGGAACTTTTCTGCTGATTTCAAAGTTTCGTTGTGACTTTAGAACAGTGTTTTTTTTTGTTACTCTCTTTTTTCGACTACTTTTTACTAAGTGATTTGTCGTGAACTTTACGAATTTAATTTTTGAATAGCCAAATACTCGTAATATGTAGTCTTAGATAAAGTTTTTCCCAGTCAAACTGCATACTTGTTGGCAGGAGCGCATTGCCCAGCAAAAGCGCCCAAAAGGGGCACAGTATCGCAGAGGTATCAAAGCATCGAAATTGAATATAAAATAAAGTGCCAGTATAAATTAAAGGGGATAAAAACGTTAAATAAACTAAACGCTTTGGATATATAAACGATTTAAGGCATTGAATAAAAAACAAAAAGCTAGGAAGTCTGAAATTATCAACAGATATGGCCCAATTCAACAGTTAGTCTGTTCGTTCCTGTGAATGCGTTTAAATATGCTTTAAACTAGGTCAATGAATTTTGTTTGCCATTTGGTTTCTGCTTGGTCCATAATGAGTCAATAGGCACTGAAACTTTTGCTCGTAAATTTAAAGTTTTTTTCTGAATTTCTAATATTGAAATATATAAGTTTTAAAATGCTACTGAAATCTGAAAGTTTTCTGCTAAAAACTCTTTCAATTGCAATACTATATACACAAAGAACACCAAACAAAATCAATGTTAATCCGGAGAAAATAAAATGAAAATCTGTTTTAAGCTTGAAAAATGCAATCATAGTTATGCATTATCAATGACTATTTGCAATTACCATTATAAGGTCAAATGCAGAACAACCAAAGATGAATTAAAAAAAAAAAAATACAAATTTATATTTTCATTCAACACGATGCCATAACATTCACTCACAATTAATATTCATTTGCAGATTTAAATAAATTAACAATATGTGGGTGATAATACATAATGTGGGCGAAAAATTATGGTTTCTGTTGTCATATTATTACATTAAAAAATGTTAATTCATTTATCGAATTCATTCTTGAATTATTTTTTTGGGGAATCATTTATTGTCCATTTGGAAAAATATAAAGATTCAGCAAGTCTTTGAGTAAATTTTTTTTTTGCCTCATACTTTCATTTGTATGTAAAATGTAATTAAATTAATATTTATGTATACATATATATGTTTCCATCTCAACACAATTTACCTACTTTTGGGTTTTCCTTATTTATTTACTCCCAAATTGCTGAATAGTTTTTTAAGTATACTTCACGCACGTTGCCTCGATTTCTGCTAATTAAAAGTCCGTACATTTAAACATTTCAGTCGGCGGAACCTTCAAAAGTTTCGGTTGAGTCAATAAAAAGGATGCCAACTATTTGGCAAGTTAAGTAAAGTTGAAATGCTGGTATTTAATCGACCCAATTATGCTGGCAACTTCTTTTTTCCGCTTCGTCAGCTAATAAAAAAAATTAAGAGAAATAACTCCAAATAAAAGAATTAAACATAAAAGTGTAGCGCGAAGTTTCAGGCTCACATGGCGCATACTTGATATTGAAATGCCATAACTCAAGTGAACTTCAAGGCAAACAAAATTAATTTGAGCGCATTAAAAACTTTGTGGACTTCTCCATCATCCTTTGTCTTTTCATTCTGAAGTCAACTATGAGTTAAGCGGACTGCGCATTAAAAACTTGCTTAATTTCCGCGACTGCCGAGATCCTATAATATGAATATTAAAACATGAGCAGGCAGCTAATAGATTATGCTATATAGTTGGTTCACTCATAAACTTGGTTCCTCCTTGCTTGAGGTCCTTGACATTGAGACACGACTGCGATGCGGATCAAGCTACCTTTTCTTTTATGGAAACAGCTGCAATCAAGACTCACATAAATTTACATGCCAAAATGGAAGACTGATGCATGCGGCAAGAGCTTCTTGCCACCAGCCTCTGTTGCTCTTACTTTTATGCCGCACTTCGTGAAAACAAAGTGTGCTCAAGGAATAAAACATGAGGCCAGACCCAAATCCTCCCCTGCCCTCGACTGCTTTTCCTGCTCCAGTCGAGCCACTTAAAAACTTAAGCAAGTCAAGTGTGAGAACGAAAGCAACGACAACAACAACAACAACAACAACAACAACGAAAGCCAAGCGATTGGAATGAGCAACAGGACTTCAAGGTCCAGGGACATTGACATTGACAGCAGTACTAAAGACAGACCGGATACGCACTTTTTACCAAACATCACACGGCCATAAGTAGCTTCCGTCATTGCTCGTTGTCCATAAGGTGAAGGAAGTGACAGTGTGACAATGGGAATCTGAGTGTGAATGTGGTTATGGTTATTGTTTTGCCGCTCAGGTGTTCAAAGTATCATCGTCTCAGGATCATAAGTGAACTGCTTGAGTACCCCAAATTAACAGCAACTTTTGGGCAAACTTAAGAAGCCGTTATGTGGTTTATTTTTGTGTAAACAAGGGGTCAATTTTATAGAGACTTCTGTGTATATATATAGTAGAGTAATTGATGTTATTAAAATCACAATTCAACTGAAATACATTACAACATTTTTTAAGGATTTTTAAATTGATTGTAATACCAATAAATCTATACATACAACTTTTTGTCCTGACTGACTGAATATAAACTGAGCCGAAATCAATACAAAGCAATAAACTGCTTAGTTGTTAACATTTCAAAACTCTAGAAAGTGTTTTGTTAATAAAAAAAAAAAAAATATATATATATAGATCAATTAATTTTTTTGTTAATTTGTTTTGAAAATTAAAATAAAATTCTATACAAAAGTATATATTTTCCTGACTAACTGCATTTGCAGCAGTCTTAAAGTATGCAAATATTAAACTATGTTAGCTTTATAACATCCAGTTCACTTCAGACTTAAACTGTTTGCTTGATATACAACTTATTGATTTTACATTTGATCACATTTCCTACCGCAATATCTCCTTGTATTCATTCGTAACTATCTTCACAGATTTAAATATATACTTTGAATACATATACGTATATATACACTGAATAATGAACTATTTACCAAGCAGCTGGCCAACAAATTGGTCTGTAGAAGGTATTCATTACCGGGTAAACATGGCCATCAATTCTGTGGCTGGTTTAGTCGGTATTCGAATTGTGGCAGTCAAATGTAAATTGCGGCCAAATGACAAGCCCAACTACAAGCTAAATAAAAGTAAAGCCGAGTGAAAAATACGACAAGCATGTAGTACTACAGTTCCTCCCAATTCCCAATTTAGCAACTGAAATGTGTATGAGCGTGTAATAAATCTGGCAAGAGCCGCAAACCAGGCTGGCAAATATTGAATATGGCTGTAGGTTATAAATTATGGCACCCGAAACTCTCTCGACTGCCGCTTTTCACATAATTTATGCTAGGGGAAGTACACACAAGCGTGCATGTCTGTGCATGCACACGAGCATACACTTAGAAAGAGAAACTGGCTAGTAATATGGTGTTGTAGTGTTTCTTAATTTTTTTTTTTTTTTTTTTGGGTCTTACCTGTTGACTGTTCAGGGATTGTGCATTTTGCATGACTTTGTCCAGAATACGGAGTATTATCTCCGCAGCCATCTCACGCTCCAGTTGTGTGCCTTTCAATTGCAAATAGGTGTCGAGCTGCGAAATAGTCAAAGAAACACGAGTTGCCAAGTATCAGACAAGTGGCCAAAAAAAAAAAAAAAATAGGTAAGGCAAAAGGAAAGGGCATAAGAGTCTCTTCTCTCACCCATTCGTTAGTCGGAAAATTTGTGTGCGCATTAAAATGAAAAATTGTTGCCATGCGGCCAAAAGAGGCGAAAACTTTTCTCTGAAAATTGTGTGAAAAATTGCAAGCCGCTTGCCAGTTTTCATCTTATTTTCTTTTCTTTTCTTTCCTTTTTGTTTTTTTTTTTTTTGTGTGTGTTGCATTCATTTGCGTGTAAAAATAGTTTTTTGGCAAGGGCTTGTAGAATGGGGAATCTTAAGGTCCGGCTTCAGGTAAGTGTAGTTTGTAACTCTTTGAGCTCTTTTCGCCTGAGTCGTTGCTTAAATTGTGTTCAACTTGGAGTTTCATCTCTGCGGTGTGTCCCAAGTTACGATACTTGTTTAAAATTGAATTTGTCGAGAGTAGCATCAACTTTTTTTTCTTTATGATATTATGCAATTTTACAAGGCAAAGTAGCTTAAGAAGTCAAGTGAAAATCACGAGAAACGCAGAGAAAAGGTGCACAAGATTTTCAGTTATTTGTTAGTTTTCTATTTTTTTTTATATTAAATATCGCCAGTTTTAACTTTAAATTGAGCTTTAAGTTTTAAAATCCTTAACTTAAAAATTCGATGTTTTAAATTTTAAATCTACCAGAGAAAGTGCTCAAATTATTTTCTTACAGCATTTGATTCCCAATTAAAATATATATGATATTTGGGTTTTTAACTGTTTGAGAGATTAAACCGTTAACTAATGCTGTATTCAAGTTTTTTATAATCACAGATAAATTCGAATGTCCAAGGCAGTATTAAATAAAATTGGCTGCTCACCTCATGCAACATATCAATGAGAAAACTCGCCTCGCCGGGCAGGAAACTCTGTCGCCGCTGTAGGGTATAATCGAAGCAGGCCTTCAGTATGTTCGATGAGTTGGTCTGTTGGAATCCTGCGCTCAGTGCCCGGAATCGATTGTAGATGAGCAACAGTTCGTCCCGCACACAGCTGGAGAAATCGGGAAGCAACCAACTGGAGTTTCCCGCATCGCGTTGTTCGCAGATGCGTCGAGAGTGTCCTTCGTAGCCCCGAGGACAGTCGGTGATGATGGGAGCACCAGGAGCACTTGTGGGCCAATGGACACCAAAGCTGGACTCGGAGTGGCAGACATGAACTGCATTGCGTTCGATGACATTGATGTAGACACTCCTCGAGACTGGACGCACACTGTTGGAGACGAGACACGCATACTCAGCGGACTTTTGAATGTTATTAATTTTGAGAATGCTGCCATCCGGATAGAGATCCTCCCACATTGCGGTCGCTGCATCCGATTGAAACAGCACTCCATTCCTTGTCCAACTGTAGCCCAATTGTGCATATCGCTTGATGTCATCGTTGCCCGGCGACAGGCAACGAACTCGCAACGAGTCACCACGTTGCAAGGTCACGCTCGCCGGATCCACACGCAGACGCGGCGGCGACTTGATGTGAATGTGCAACGAGCGACATTGCTCCACACCCCAATCGGTGACCTGTAAAAATAACAGATACAAATATTGATAATGTTAAAGTATGTCTATCTATCTCTTGTATTCTTTGTGCCGTCTAGTCTGTCTATCAGCTCAAACCTGAGCAAAGACTGTATACATTATGTCAACGGACTCATTAATCATATAAAAATAGGCATACACTGACAATGCAACATGGAATATGTATGACAAAAATGCAAACAAAATTATTAGATAATTGGATACAACTTGAAGAATATTTTTTTTATAGGTAAATAGTACAAAATTTAGTTAATTTACACAGCACCATTTCAATTCTAACACTTTTTATAAACCTTGAAAGTCATATACTTCAATTTTCAAAAAATGTCTTCTTACGTGTTTAATGAATGACAGACAAGCTTTGAGGACTTGTCGTTTTCGAATTAATTACGAAAAATGGAAGACACTTTTGACTTCAACTTGAAAAATGCGAAAGACTGCGAATGTTTCAAGTAATTTGGAAGAAAATTTTCTAAAATAATGTAGTTTTCCATTAGAGAAATTATTTGATGTGTTACTATCACTTTATTTATTTTACAATTTGTATTAGTAACCTGTAGTAGTATATTATCAAAATAGGAAATCGACAAAATTATTTATCGAGTTGTCAATATAGCGGAATTAGTAGATCGAGTTGCAAATACCGAGTTTTCTCAAAAAGCTTTTTTCTTTAAATTTGAAAACACAACTGTTCTTAAGAAGTACACGCATACTATTATCAAAAATATTATTTTTCTTGCGATGAACAAGTCTCAGTGCTGATTTTTCTATTTAAATCGAATTAATCAAATCGATAGATCGTTAAAAAAATCATCGAGCTGAAGTATCCGAACAGGTGAAAGCTTTAAATTGAATTCGTTACCAGAAGAAAATTTGACAAGATGTGAAGATTTTCTGCGAAAATGCCCAAATATATTTGAGACAAAAAACAGTCAATCTGGCACACTGTTCGACCTTCTTCCTTGAAGCAATAACAACAAAAGAAGCAGGAGGCGAATGGTAAATGTCCTTTCAGAAATATAACATAGGTGTGCCTGATGTCAACAATTGTTGTCAGTTTACTGAAAGCACATGCTTGAGTTTAGTAGACTGCTCTTAGATTCTGTGGGGACCGAATGTTGTTAGCCAGGCTAAAAAGCGCACACATTGTCTGCTGATTGGATATGACTTTTGCTTGATTGCACGCAGTCTCTAAGCCTTTAAAGTAGGGTGATAACATGAGTTTGTTGCGGTGTGTTGCTACTTAAAGCTCCACAGTGTCATGTGGCACAAACATGTTGCAAGGAAAAGGAAGTGAAAAAAGCTTAACTTTAGCTGCTGCTGTTGTTCCAAGGGAGTACAATGTCTGTGTGCATGGAGGATGGAGTCATATATAGTACTGACGAGTTCGACGGGCATTATTATAATGCTGATGATGATCATAATAACGTTGATGATGATGTTGTTGCATGCAGTCGAGTGGGATGCATTTCCGTTTCAAATTTAAAAATGCAGACAAACTAACGAGCAACGACGTCAGGATCACACCTCGGGGCATGTGGCAGCCATTGACTTTGCCATTCGTGTTGCAAGTGTCTGTGTTTGGCACTTTGTTGCAACCGAGCCGGAAGTATTTGATAGATGCAACCTTTTTTTTTGTTTTGATGTTTGAGAAGATTGTCAAGTTGATGCTTCATGGCACTTGAATTTGCTGTTTTAAATTTGGGGCACGAATCGAAAAGTAGGCAACGGTCTTAGCTTTTACGACTGTGCAACGTCAACAAATCTTTGCCATCCACAAAATCCAATTGGCAATTAACTCATTTAGCCACATCGCAGTGTGACAGCAGCGCACACAATTTTTTATGGCCCAAATGTGATTTTATTGCCTCGAAGAAGACTGAAGCTCAAAGTTGCGTCTCATTAACAGTCGAAGTCGTTAAACAGCACATTGTACCAGAATGGCTAATGTCCTTTAGTCCTTACTCCTCTCTGCAGTCAATAAAATCTGCCACAACACTCATCACACAAGATTTCCAATGTTAATGATGCTGATGCTCTAAAATGGTTGCCTTTTATAGACGGCCAGATAAAAGTGTCTTTACGAACTGAAAAGTGCATGACACCATGGAGGAAACTAAGCATGAGTTAAGAACACGCCTCTTTATCAAAACATGTTTATTTAAATCTGTATCAAACTAGCCAGCTCTTTGGAATAGATTTAAGACATATAAAAAGTATTAGAATAGTATTTGCTTAATTTATACAATTATTATAATTTAAAATATTCAAAAACCTATTACCATTACAAATACTCTGTATAAATTCATAAGCTGTTCACATAAAATCTGAGCAGTAGAAGACAGATCATTTTAAATAATGTTGATGTTTATTAATCGATCTTTATTAAATATTTAAGAGAGATAAAGATTTTATACTTTCTTATAATCTCTCCTAAATATTTAATAAACAATCGGTTTAATAACATAGAAATGATTAATAATAAATATTTAATGTACAAGTGTGTATTAAATCGTAAGGGATTTTGGTTGGTTTTCGGTTGCTGTGTAGTTCTGGAACACCACTGAATAGTATTATTAATATTTAAAATACATAATTAATAAATCAGATATCAAGAAAGTAAAAAAGGTTCGGTTAAATTTTGTTTTTAACTTATTTTAATTTTTTTTTAATGTTCTAAGCTTATAAAAATGCTTAATACAACTCTTAATAATTTTGTAACTACTCTAAGATTGAGATTTTGATATAATTAATTACTTATTGATTTTTAGTCAATATTTTAGGATAGTTTTAAAATCTCATGATTAAGTATATTTTATATTCGTCTTTTACAATTGTATCTGCTTTGCCCTAAAACCCCTGTCAAGTATTTTGGTGTATCAACTTCAATCTGACATAAATCGAATGTCTGTCGTAAGGAGTTCAATGTGACATAAATCAATGAACGTGACAGGAGCACATTGGACGGGATTAATTGGGGAAACTGCAGTCAAGCTTAAGGGCGACTTCTCCCCGAAGGTAATGAACTAATTGCAAGTTAATATCAATAAATAAATAATGATTGCCGCTAACAGCCCGAGGGTATTTTGTTGTGTTGCAAGTTGAGACTCAAGTACTTGTGTATTGTATGAATCCGATGATGGGGTCCCCAGTGCATAATGGACGACACGACTTGGCATACACTCACACATTATTGACATGCCGCATAACATTGGAGCCCTAAGGCGAATAATATTGAAAAGGATATTCTGCTTTACAGTTTACAGCTTCAAGATGGCAAAAATCAACCTTTGGGGATTGTGCATTAAGCTTGTCCGCTGAGAAAGCAAGAAAATAAAATAAATGAAAATGCGAGCACAGTACGCTGATTAACGTGAATTTTTTTGTAGCAGCTGGAAAACCGTTGTCAGGAGGCAGCTGCCCCTCCCCTTTTCCATTCTTCTAGAATCAACAACGATTCCAGCACTTTTGCCTTTGATCTGATGGCGTCATTACGTGGTATACACTGTAATAAGTGAAATGGAATGGAGGGAAGCTGGAGACTAGGCGCACCAAAGGCACAAAGCGACAGTCCTGAACAAAAAATGGAGAAAAAGAAACGATGCTAGGGGACTCATACAGTGGTTGAAAAGCAAACAAAAATCCCCTCGGAGTGTTCGGACAAGGCATTAAATACAATTGGTCCTGGGCTTTAAGAAAATCTTCGCTCGTTAGCTCTGTGGTTAAAGGTCTCTGCAAAGCAACAGCTGCTTCTCCTCCTCGTGCTCCTGATGCTCTTTGCGGTCTTAAAGTAAGGAAATTTATGGCAGTGACTTAAGATTGCAGCTCAATGAATACGATTGCAACACCCGAGTGTGCACGTTGCAACAGTTTAAACAGCTTGTAGCATGTTCAAGCAATTCAGCACCTTATCCAGTGAAAACTTTCACTTGTAAATCAAATATGCTTGTGAAAATATAACAATGGTGGAGAAATTACATATCAATATGTCTAAATTAACCCGAATCTTCCCAGCGTTACCATATGGTAACAAGCAATAGGCATTTACTAAAACTTCATTTTTAGACAACATATTAACGTTAGATTAACTTTTATAAGATATTCTAAGAGTAAATTGTTATCTCTAACTGATAAAAAGTTGATTGAAACAATCTCTTGAAGTTAGCTGATCGAAAAATGCGCTTTAAGTTGCTCATTATATTCTGCAGTGCAAAAAAACGGCATTTGGCAATTCGTTGCAAGTAAATTTAAATCGTTTAACTAATTTTAGTACTTAACTATATGAAATGCACCCATCATTAGAAAGGTAAAAGAGTGCTCTTTTTAATTATGCAACAAATTTTAAATAAAAAACACTTTTTTAAAGTTAATTTGCGCTTTTAATTTTCGTGTTACCATATGGTAACGCTGGGAAGTACAGGGTACAGGTTTTTTCCATACATTTTATTCACGTTTCGCACTATTTTGTTCATAAAATATGATTGCTCCTATGGCAGCTATATGATATAGTGGTCCGATTTGAACCAAATTTGGTCAGGATGTGTAGCAACATATAAGTCACATATTCTAAGAGTTTGGTTGAGATATCTCAGAATAGAAAAAAGTTTTTCATACTAAAGGTGAATTTGACCCCGATTGGTCCTATGACAGTTGTGTTATATATACGTTATACTGCACCGATTTGACCCAAATTTTGTCCTATATATCAAGGAAGAGCCCCCCTGTTGGATTAAGTTGTGTTTATTAGACTTTTTCTCAAACATTTGTATTTTGTAGCATTATGAAAACCTGTACCCTGTACTTCCCAGCGTTACCATATGGTAACAGCCGAAAAAATTGTCCTGTCGATTATCCTGACAAGGCCGAACAAAATGAATGTGTTTTTCGGATTCAGCGAACTCAAATTTATCAGTCCTGAAATTTTCATTAAGAAATTCGAAAAAATGTTGCTCAGGACGATTCGGGTTAAGTTTCCTCTGGTTTCTTCTATATTATACTTTACTCAAAATTTCAATAGAACTTAAATTTTACGTGGATATTCTTAGGATTATAATTAAGCTATTTGAAAAATAATCATTTTTTCAGATTTGTTAGATTAAGAAATAATATAATTTTATAGAACAGACAATAAGAATACATATATTTGAAAGTAAAGTTTAAGCTTAACTACATGTAACAAAAAACATTCTTGCTTAAGTGAACTGTTGAAATGTTTTTATTAAAATTAAATTCTATTAACACCATGGTAAATAAATCTGGTGTGCCAGTTATTCACCAGAAATTCAATTAAAATGTCTTTTAAACTGTCTTGGCTAACAGTTTTTAACCCAGTTAATTTTTTGCTCATTCCGTAGTAACTGCTGTTAATTCAGTTTGGCTTTGCTGGTAATTTGTGGATTTCATTGAAACTTTCAACTGACTAATCAGTTTAATTGCCATGCGTTAAGCTGGCATATTATCAGACCTCCGACCGTCTGGACTGTCAGTCAGTCAATGTTGGGATAAAAAACACAAACACAGGCAGTAAAAAAATAGACAAAAAAATCCTCCTAAAGAGCCACAAAATTACTTTTAACTTTTCGCTGTATTCCCTCACAACGTCGTTTTTAATTAGTCAAATTAAAACAAGCCAAGAAAAAGTGAAAACCCAAAAATAAAAAGAAGAAAATAAAAACACTTGAATGCGGGTTATTTTGATTTGTGCGTGCTCAGTTCTCAGTCTGCCAACAAAATGCTAATCTATGAGATTTAAACATTTGCCTAACTCTTGACTCAGCTGTGAATTTGCATCCCAAATTGTTGGCTCTCTTTGGGACTTAGTAGCACTTACTAAGCCTTTAAACTGTTCCAGGCCATTAAATCTAAAACGCCGACGGGCCGGTAACCATTTTTGTTTATGGCTTGGCAAATAACAAATTACGCAAATGGCTTGTAAAAAATATTGATATGTAATGCCACAACAACAAGAGCCACATTCAGGAAGTTCCCATTCTATAGCTGCTCTTTTCTAGTACTAAGTATGAACAACATGTTTATGACTTTGAGGTGGGCTTTCTGTTTATGCCATTGACATTTAGTGAAATGTTCAGTATAAATTCAAGTCTGATTTTCTAAATAATGAAGAAAAATAAGTTATAAATCAGTAAATCGATTAGTAGGGATCGCTACAGTCTTTCCGTCAATAAATCAAATTAGTTGCAGAGAAATTGAACATTTCAGTAATTTCATGTTCTATTTCACTTTTCTCCATTTTATTGTTACATTACATATTTTTTTCAATTAGTTATAAATTTAAGTATATATCAAGTGACATACTTAGTTTATAATCATGCTGGGAATTTATAGCTGTTTACTTTGACTAAGTTCTTGGAAAATTCAACACTTACTTTTAATAATTTACTTTTGACTCTTAATTTAAATCTACTGATATGTGACAACGAAAAATATCTATTATAAGCTACATGCATAAGTACAAAGGTAACATGCTTGGTAAAGGATAGCTTAACTTTAATTTATATTCCTCTTCATTCAAATTTCTTATAAGAATAATTACACATATTTTAATCTACCTATTAGCATAAAATAAATATTTAAAACTACAAGAATCAAGTTTAAATTGTTGTTTTATAGAAAGGAGGATTATTCCAAATTTAAGTAACTCACCTTACAACTGTAGACTCCCTCATCGATGCGACTGGCTTTGGTTACACCTAAAATGGCCGTATAGACATCTCTTGTTTCCGGCGGCAAAACCGTGGTCCAGATCTCTCTGCAAAAAGCACAAACATAGTGTGTTTTAGTACATTTGAATTTGCTAGTAGATGGATTATGTAAGTAGTAGTATGGTTAATTAGTAGCTGCCACTTTCGCTTTCGCACTTGTGTCAGATTCACATTCACACTCAGATTCACATTTTCACACCCACAGAACATCAGAGCAAATGAATTGGAGCGCATGCAGCTCCCCAGCTAATTGACCCACTAATAGCAGCTCACTTATCATTTGGAGGCTAAAATGCATACATATGTAGAGTGTATGCGTCTGTGGGTGTGTGTGTGAAAAATAATGGCTAATGTGAAAACAATCGCGGATGCTGCGGTTCGAAGTCAATTAGCAGGCAACATGATTCATTCTCGAATGTTTTTCAAAATGTTTTCGATGCCGCTTCAGTGGCATTGTTGCAGAATTCAAATTTGGTATTTGGTTGCATGCATAAATGGGTCGCAATATTGGATGGCATGATTGCTACTTAGCCTGGGACAGACAGCTGTAAAACGCAAATTAATTTGCCTTTTTGATTTACCAGAATGTGAATAGATTGAGAGACAGACAGACTGTGTCTCATTTGCTTAAATATGGCTAAGTATACTGTATAGAAACATTATTGAATATACTATATATAAATGCAAATATATTAAAATTTATTAAGTACACAAAAAAATGAAAATATTTTTCAATTTCGATATAGTGATATATACATCAGGTAATCCATAAAACAGTATTGAATTGATTACTATTTCAAGAAATGTGTGGAAATTGAAATATGGAATTAGCTCGTAAGAGCTTATCGATTTCCCATCACAAATTTCCGACTTTTAATCTCTGAATTCGAGTTCTTGGCAACTGTCTAGCAAAAGTTGCTCTTAAAAGCGTTTGATAAAGCTGCAGTCGAGGTAAATAATTAAGATGTGCTGAGCTGAGTCTGCAACTAGCTGTATACCTGAGCTTAGAGCTGCTCCACTCTGCCACTTAAGCACCTGCCGAAGGAGAGGCAGAGAGAGCGGTTGGAGAATGCGGAAATGGGGGCCTTGAAGTAAATCTCATTCTAAAACCAAAACCATACTCTTGCAGTTGGCAACAGCTTAAGTGCTGCTTGAGGTTTTTGGTAACAAACAAACAAGCTTTGCAGCCTATGCTCTCAGTAACCTCACTCATTCCATCCTTGTTATTACCACCTTTTGCCGCATGCTTAGTAAGTGCATTCCACTAATAACTTTTACGCTCGGATAACGTTGGCAACAACGGATAACAGCTTCATCATAACATTGAAAAAGCAGCCAAAAACCGCACAAAGCGAAAGTGCGGTTGATAGACCACAGCACAGGTGCAATGGCCGAAACTGCGTATGGAATGAAGGCCTAGGAAGTTACTGACAGGTGTGTGTGTGTGCGTGTGTGTGTGTGTTAGTGAAGGCGTGGCATTGCCGAGCATATAAAGCACTTAACCTACAATTTGCTAATGGCCAACGGCGCAAGATTTTGCCAAAGCCTGTGTCGGCCTGTTCCTATGCCAGTTTGGCTACGCACCTTCAAAATCAATTAAACGGCAACGGAAGTAATAACATTCTGTGCAGGATGTGCGTAACGCTTAAATGCAGTAGCAACAGCAGCAACAGCAGCAACAGCAACAACAGCAACAGCAGCAACAGCAACCACAAAAACAGCAAAGCTCTGTCCTCGTTTACATTAAATGAGCAACAGCAGCAACAACAACAATGGCTATGACGCACAGGAAGCTGGCTTAGTGTTGGTTACTTCTCGACTAATACAATTACGTGCACACACACGTACACATACATGAATACATACCATACACTATGCGCCAGCACCAATAGATAAAAGGAGCAAAAAACAGCACCAACCGTTAACAGCAAACGGAGTACGTAACCAATAGAGATGAGCACGTGAGCACAAATGTGTGCGAGTGTGTGAGAGTAAGACACGATAGCCAACCTTGGCTGCCAATTATAAAAATTATTTGCCACAAAAAAAAAACAAAATGAAATCGATATTTAAAAAAAAATATAAATAAATTATAATATTTTTGTTATGCTCTTTCAGAGTATTTTTAAGAACTTATCAAAACTCAACTATTTGATTTAATATACAATTGTAGAGCAGAATTTAACTTATCTTTAAATTTCAAGTATGTTTATGCACTTACATGCCTAATAAACTATTATTATATTTTTTGTTACATTTACATTTATAGAAATTAACATACTCCCGGAATTTTTGTATAATGAAGGACAGATTACACTGGAAGCGAAAACTTTATATACAGAAGTGCCACAGAAAGCGAAACTAACCGAAAATCTCCCAAGATTCCAGACATAGGTTCCTTAAAGGATAAAACGTAAAAAAAAATTTAACTTTATTGAGATCTCAGTTATATTCTAAATAATTTTCAAAAATATCAATCGTTCGAAAAAAATGGAGACAATTTGTATAAAAAAGTGCCAGCGTCAACAGGAAAATAGCCTGTTTTGGCACAAAAACGTCAAGATCATAATTATGATTAGCTCGGTAGTGCCTATCGATTGAATTTTTGCTATGGTCATTGGTTAGCTCCTGTTAAATTTCAATAATCCCATTGGAACAGAATTCAGTTAAAATTTAACTGGGTTAAATAAGAAGAGTGCATGTACATAATAACATTTACTTGTAATCCAAATAACATTATTTGACATTGCTAAAATAAACCACTTTCAATGCTTTTCAAAGAGTCCCCTAATGAAACTAAATATCGTGGCACGCGAACATCATCAGAATCAAAGTGCCCGTCTGTTGCATTATTGTTGTTTTTGTTGTTGTTGTTATGTTGCTCAGCTGCATTTATCAACGTGCAACAACTGTGGAGAGGCAGGCAAGCATCGATAACTGCATTTGCTGTGGATAAAAGTGTATGCATGTTTGTGAATTTAACCTCTTGGTCCACGTCAAATGGCCAACAAAGTTTACTAGACCGCTTGCAGAGCATTTGAAATTTGTGTTGTTTTGCCAGTTGATTTGATTTTTGACCATAGAGGAAGAAGATAGTTCATAAAACAGGATTGGCAATAAAGTTAACTGAGTGTTGCCAAATGCCATAATTGCATATCAATTGGTTGGTTGTAAAACTAGACATCGAGACACATGAATTGCGACTTGAACAGGATATTTATGTATAATTTCACAAAATGCGGTATGATTTGCATTCAGTGAAAGATTTTTTGAACGGGTTTGGCGATCAGTAGAATGCTTAAGAATAATTACAAAATATTTTTCAAATGCGGGATTATTCATAACACAAAACATATAAATTAAAATCTAATTTGTGCCAGAATTGGTTAATTTTTTATTCTTTGGTAGATAAATCAACATTTTTAAAGCTGATACATTTTTTAATTAAACGGAACTTTACATATGAATTCACTAGCATTTAACGATTTAATTCTGAGAATTCAATTTCGAAATAGTTCAAAAATTCGCGTAATAAATATGGAATTATTATTTTTAAAAATAAATATATTTCTTTTAAGGATCTAATCAAATAACAAAAGATAATTTAATTTAACCTTTAACTTAATAAAAGATTTACCATTTTTTTTGGAAAAACGAATCATATATTAAAAGAAAATTATTCTATTTAAATATTAATTTTTCTCTTTTAAAGATCTAATCAAATAGTTTTCAATAAAATTTAATACAAATAATTTTTTTTCCTTTTCGCCTAGTTTTTGATTCCTTTTCACTGATGTAAGCTAATGTAAGCTTCAATAAAGTTATCAACCCACATTTCAACAAATAAGACTTGTGGTCACATTTGAGTGAATATGCATAAATAAATATAGTATGCATATGTTGTGACAGTATGTTTGCGGTGTTAAAAACAACAATAGTTGTGAGCGATCTCTTCTCTCGGGTTCTCTACCGTTGACATCCAAAAGAGATCCAATTGTAGGAGGTTTGAGAGAGAGACAGCACAAGCAATAGGGATTAGATATTTATATGGACAAGCGCATCGGTAAAGCCTTCGGGCTTCCAAATACAAATCCATCGCAATGGTTTTATGAGTTCATAAAATTTTCGGATATGTGTTTACTCTTTGCCCCGCCCCCCCTTCGGTTCGATGGCGTGGGGAATTGAAATTGTGAAGTTACTTTTCAGCTGAATGTTTTATGTGTTGCCCGGTGGAAAACTCGTAAATATGAATAAAAATGTTTTTCGCACTGTTGGCCAGCACAATGCATTAAAGCTGCAGGCTCCCTCTATAATCGTAATTTGATTACGAATACGATATATGTACATATGTATGCTGTACGCTGTACGCTGTACAATATAAGATTTACTGTAGTGCCGATATTCAAGAGCGTAGATGCATAAATGTGTAGATACATACAGTGACTTACAGCTTATTTGACCCGCAACACTTTTGCTTAATTCAGATATTATTTATATATAAAATAAATTATTTTTCTTATGTAATACACTAATTTGATTACAATTCAGTTGAAAAATAAATTCATTTCCAATTTGTAATACGTAACAATAGTGGGTCAACTAAGCTGGGAGCCACTGTATGCAGATACACATGTATGTTACAGTGTATGTTATATGTATAGGCTCGTCCTTGTCCAGGACCCATATAAAAACTTTATTAAACGCAACTACGCATAAAAATAAAACGATGACAAAGTACACGACGCGTTTCCAGCTTCATTTTGTGTTGTTGTCCTTTTGCGTGACTGCGACGCCGACGTTAGCAAATTTTTGTTTTTGGTTTTTTTTTGCTTAGTTCTCTTGTTGTTGTTGTTGTTGCTGTTGTTGCTGTTGGGCGCACAATTCACTTGAAGTCGTAACAAATTTCATTACAATGGTAACAAGAAAACGTGTCTCAACAACTAAATTGCTAAAGCGAAAGCAAAGACTGGAATTGCACATAACTAGGCTGCCCAGACATGGCCAAAAGGCTTGATTGGCTTTTTACCAGAGCCATCGCTACAACAACAAATTTAACTTTAACAGACTGCTGAGCCTAACAACTGTCACGCTTTAACTTAACAGTGCATGTTAAAGTGTCGTCAGTAGCAAGAAACTACAATCCCATATATATCGAAAATAGCAAACGCCCCACACATTTTGGCCAGGCCAACAGCTGCCCCCACTCCTTAACAATTTGCCATATTATTTGCCCCTTGGCATATTGCTGTCATACTATGGATTTTGTTATTGTTATAATGGCGGCATTTCCCTTTCTGTTCAGGTCAAACCTGCAACAGAATTTTCTTTATTTTTTTTTTGTCTTTTTCCTTTTTTGCTGACAAGCAGCTGCCTTTCTCGACTTTCCCTATTTTTATTGATGTGCGTTTCGGGCAACATTGCGACTTAGGGCAAGGGGGTCTTTTGTCCTGCGGGGGTCTTGAGGTGTTAGTGAATTTTATTCAAATTTGACGCTAATCAAATGGCACGTGACAGGGTTGGTGAATCTCTCGAGCGACTGACAAATTATGCTAGAGAAATTGAGTAAGGTATAAATTCTTGAAATTAGGTTATACTTTTATTACAAGATCAACAATATTCGGTATTATATGTCAGCCAGTTGAAAAGCACGACTTTAAGTTACAGAAATTAAACAAAAATTTAATTTGACTGTTAAGTTCAATTACTGAATATGTTAAAACTAAATTAAAACTCTCTGAATTTCAATTTTAAAAAGCATCCGTCTAATATTGCAATTAATTGTTGGTTGGAAAGACTTTGTCTTAAATATTTCCAATTATGTTCTTGTTTAATAGGGATATATTGAGTTAGGAAATTAAAGAATAATGAACAGTCCCAAAAAGGAAAATATAACTTTTGTTTGGTCAAAATAAATACAGATGATGTTTTTTTAAGATTTTAGAAAAATATTTGACACTTTCTTACCAAAAGAAGTCTGCAATTCAAAATAAGAGATTAATTGAGCTAATTTTTAGTGTGATTATGATAAAGTCCTTTATTGGCATTAAGCAGAATCGCAAGTAGCAAAGACATAAAACCTTAAGGATTAAATTATGTTATAGTTATAGATTCTAGGGGCCATATTTGATAACGTTTTTAACAATTTCACTAAGTGTTTTTAACAAGAACGTAACTATTTTCGATTATTTGAACATGAAGTAATAGTTAATATAGTATTGATTTTTGTGGGGAGGGGGGATACAGATGGTGCAGGGTGCATAGGCTATGCCAGGGTTGTCTACACCTTCCAATTGTTCCGCATACTCGTGTTTAGCTTCTTTCAAGCCAAACGACCGCCTCTGACGGCCTTCACGCGTCCTAGCAGACGCTTCTTCCAGTTGGCGAAAGGACGCCAAGGACGCGCGACCGTCAGACGTCGCCAGCTTCATTTGTCCGTCGCTGTGCCAGCAGGATTTGCCTCGCCACCATCAGCTGAGTCGTCAGTAGCCAGCTCAATGGCCTTGGATGCACTGGGATCCGCAATGCTGCCAAAATAGTTGCCAGTGGGCTCAATGTCCACCACACGCTCCACATCGTCCAGTTTGGGTGGTGCTGGCACCGTTACCATAAGTATGCCGTCCGCCGAGAATGTGGCACGCGCCTGTGTTGCATCATAGTGCCGGGGCAGCTTGTAACAGCGTGTAAACTCCTTTGTGATGCACAGCTGTCCCTTATCGGCACGATCATCCGACTGTTGGCCCTCCACGCAGATGGTATCGGTGTTCTTCGCCTTCACCGTCAGCTCGGACAGCTGAAAGTGATGCACATCCAGCACTACTTTAAAGGTGCCCCGGCCCAGTGAATCCGGCTCCGTGCCCGTCTCAATGACCACGCGTCCGACCAGACAGGAGCCGTGACACCAGGCGCTGTCATCAACCCGCAGATGGAACTCCCGGGCGCATACGTCCATCTCATGGGAGAGATGATATCGCCGTTGTCGACACTTCGGCTCACCCGTTGACCAATGCCTCCTCGGCGGCCAGTGAAAGTGTCCTCCGCCATGCTCGTGTTCGTGCTCGTGCTCCCAATCCCAGTCCCAGTGAATGGGCATGGTTTCGTTGTGTAGTGTATAGTGTGGATTGTAGAGTGTAGTGTTGTGTAGTGTCTTGTGTGTTGTTTCGTTGCACACGGAGCAAACGCGTTGCTTTTTGGCTAAGAGCGCCAAAAAAACCGTTGTCCTCGGCTGCCTTCCACCCTACTCGACTCTTACTAACTAACTAGCTAACTAAATAAAATAAACTAACTAGCTAAGTAACTTGAGTATGCGATCCGACAATGTATGCAAAAATTCTTCGACCCGTTTCAATTGATTGCGACTGTACCTCAACCTGGGCCAGGTAATAACTGCGCTGAGCCATTTCTAGAATCCCTTCAATGCCCCGCATAAATATTGCAAGCCATCCACAACATCACTCTCCCCCTCCTTTATCCGCAACCAATAAATTTTTTGGGGTGAAAGTAGAGCGACCCCTAAGTCAAATTGTTTGATCAATATTTGTTGTACTGTGTCGAGCGCAACCCTTGCAGCTATTTTTAAACCCTCCCAAATGGCGCCAATTGCTTGGAAACTATCTTTAGTCCCCAGACAAGCGAATGGCAGTTATACGATAATGCCCCCATAACATTATGAAGCAGCGCCAAACGAGTTTATGCAACTAATTGTGGCATTGTCGCCTCACATAAGCGACAACATGCCTCCGATGAGATGCGTTTCTTGCTTTTCCCTTTGTCTAGCTCCTTCTAAGAACGCATTGCACTGGGGCAAATGTAACTAATGAAAATCGTGACCCCCACTCGGCACGTCTTTCATATGAGACTGTCACATACAAATAACAACATGGATATATACAGGGAGTGCCAGTTGTTTGCTGAATCTGGGGTAGAGTCAAACAAAAAGTATTTGAAGCATTAGAGGATCTTAATAAAGTCGAAATAAATAGATTAAAATAATGAATTACTGGAATATCAATTTGTAACCTTAGTAATAATTTCGCCAAATGTTGAATATTCCTCATACTCATAATTATATATTTGAAAATATTCCACACTTGCATTTTTGTGGTTGCACCCTGTAAACTACTTACACATAAAAGAAAGTATGAAGGAGTCGGGTACAACAAAAAAGCTTGCATTGTCCTAGACAACTCTGGAGTTGTCAAGACTTTTGTTCATTTATTGTTGTTGTTTTTGATGTGGTTTTTGTTGCTAGTATTATTATTGCTGTTTGGACCCGAGTCAAGCCAATTTGTAAAATAACAAAATATATATATACGCATTTTACTTATATCGTGTTGGGGTCACAAAATATTGCAAACTTAGTTGCTGAAATTGAATTTCTGCTGTTAGCTTTACAGTTTGACAAATTTTTCTCAAACAAGCCAAATGCGACTGCAACACTTGACACGGCCAAAATAAGAGGAAACGCAGCGGGAGAAACTTTCTTTTTCTTTATAAGATTGTCTGTCGAACAGGAAGCTAAATAGTGTTGACGGATTTGTCTAAAAGTATTATTAAAAGACCAAAGTTTTGAAAGAATCGTTGATTTAATGAAAGCTTATGAAGTGTAGAAAAAGATGTCAGAAAGAGTATACAATTGAATAAAACTATGATGAAATATTATCTGAAAATATTTGAATACATTTACCAATGTAATAATAGGATTTAAACAGTCTATTTTCAAAAAGTCTAGTTAAATTTGTGTAGCTGACAGTTTATAACGGATGCTATTGATATAGTCCCATCGATGGTTGCTACAGCTTTTTGTTTCACAAACCTTCGTCAATTTTGACACCTGAATAGTTGGTCTATCTATTTGTTGTTAATTTCTGTTACACGTGTTTTTAAAATTAACATCAGCCTGTGATGAATGTATTTATCTATGGGAATATAACTAGTCAAATGATTATCTCAAAACTATCGAGTCAAAGAGGTTTACAAAATAGCTTCCAGTCTGCGACGGTCCGCAAAACAGTTCACATTCAATTATTCGGTTGGTTACCTAAATAAGTTATGTAAATAATGCTATAAAAAATGGAACCATTTAAATAATAAACTTGTTCCAAAAACTTTAAGGAGTTTAATTAATTTACAGTGACTGTTAAGTAAAGTATGTTTTCAGATCAACGGAGTGCAAATAACTAAAATTTATCGCGATTTAAGTGAAGTGAACTGTCCAAGTTAATTTTATTAAATTTATTTGGGATTTAATTTCCACTAACTAAAGGTCAATAGTTTATTGCCTAATAATAATAAAATAAACCTTGATTCTAATTTCACACAAATTAAATAACACCTGAGCAGGTTTCTGCAGGAACAAAAGTATCCACATTATACCAAATCGAATAATATTTATTTAATGGTTTTACTAACACTGAAGCTAATTACAACATAAACAGCTCTCTAGCACTTAACCCCCTCGTCTCAAACAGAGGGAGGAAGTTGAACTAATAACAGCTCCTTGGCTCCTTAGTTGCACATACATATGAAAAGCTAGATGAATTAAGGGAGAAGAGGAGAAAGTGATATGAGGGGCGGGTAGGCATGCTAATCAAAGTGGCTGCCTTCGTTAAATGGCGATAGTTCAGAGGGATGCGACGTGATTAGAAAGTAATTGCATTAATTACCCAGCTGAAACTGCGGCCCTGTACAGCTGTTATGTGGGTCAAAATTAGGCGAGTTAAAGGGCTTAAAGCTAGTCTCTGTGTCTGTGTTATTGTGTGAAGCAGGTATGCAAAATATCTGATGATAAATCACTCATATATTCCTAGGCTTCTACCCACCCTTTGTTCAAGTGAAATCAGGCATAAATAATTCAGTTATTTCCGGTTATTTTAGTACGCAAAAGTGAAGTCAGCTGAGGCCAACTAACGAATAGAGCAGCTCCGACCATCGGACTGGACCTGGATCCAATGTTTAGTCGTTTGTGTAATGCGAAGTTAGTAAATGTCCAAATGAATGACTTCACTTCACTTTAGTTAAAATATTTACTCATATTTTTCTGCTTTTTTTTTTGTTTTTGAATACATGAAATGGGGGAACATGTGTTTGCGGCTTCCTTACATTCACAATTATTTACACATCGTCGCATTCCTGTGCTGACGAGAATTGGAATGATGAGAAGCCCGAACGCGTGTAACACTTGACTGCGATAATCAGAAGTTGAGGCTGGCATACTTATAGAAAAGGTTAGGGAAAGTTAACCTGCCTCAAAGACACCTTGAGAGTCTTTAAATTTTACTTAATCAGAGAAAAACGACTCATAAAACCAGCTGTGAATTTATTCTTAGGAGTACATATTCTCCTACTGCACTGTTGAAGAAAGTTTAAATAAATTACTATTATATTATTTTCGAGAAGCTTCAAGAGCGCCCGAAATCTGTAAGCTTAAAGTTAATTTAGAAGAGTATTCAAGAAAATATGCTGTAAATATTTAAACACTTTGAAACTTCAATTATCTTAAGCTCAACTTAACAGAAATATCAATTGGCATCTTTTTAAATAGCTGAGAAATGTTTTGTTAAGCTACCAAAATAGTTTTATAATCAAAAGGTATAGCAATCTTTGAGTTTCAAATAAATCGAATCTTTAGAAAAACTTTCTACTTAATACAATATATATAATTTTTTGATGCAAAACAAAAGGTTTTCCGTTATAAATACTGGCCATAGTTTTTTTGGCTTAACCCTTGTAATATTTTTCAAATGACTTCACTTTTAGCTAGTGTTATTAGGAAATTATGTTTTTCCATGTAAATTGAAATGAACATGTTGTTGCGAAATGCCGCAAGCAAAGCACGAATTAAATTGTTTATGCATTTGCGTGAAAAAGAAAAATAATAATATGGAAAGAAAGAGTTCTGGGAACTCGCGTAACATCTAGCACCATGCTTCAATCCATTTGTTATGCCTCCTCGTGCGGCATTTGCCCCGTTTGCTTATGCGCTGGGTACTTATTGTGCAACAAATTTAAGCATCGTGCTTTGGGGGGTGGAGGGGGCAAATTGTCAAGGCTATATGGCCCGTTAGTTGTGGCTAAAGCTAAGCCCCTAGAAGCCCCAGGCGGCAGACCCCAACAGCAGTCGGAGCAGTCGTCCAAGTAACAACCCCTCGTTAGTTACGGCCATATGCTTTTTATGTAATATGCCACAAAGCAGACGAACAGAGAGCGAGAGAGAAATATAGGGGAAGGAGGAAATGCCACATATACAAAGGTTGCATGAATACTCGTGGCATGTGTGTGTAGTGTATGCAACACAGATGTGTTCCTGCCTCTGCCTCATTCTAGGGGTTTATGATCAATCATTCGCCTTGGCTGACTGCGGTTAGGCTGGACGAACTCTTGGATCCCTTTCCTATCGCGGGTAGGAACTACGACTCATCGTCGTCTGACAAATCTTTATCTTTGCCCTGACTTATTTATCCTTTTTGGCCGTTTCATTTTTATTTTGCCAAGGCTTTTTATGTCATGTTTATTGATGTGTAAAAGTCATAAAGTCAAATTGAACACTTGTGCTGCAAAATCTCCACAAACCCACTTTCGGAAATATTTCAACCACCCTCTCTCGCAGAGCTGTCACGTTGATGTTACAGTTTTCATTTGCGATTTCGCTTTTTCATCTCATTCTATTTAATTTTTTGTAAAAAGTTTTGCTGAAGGCTACGCTGAAATACCCTGTCATCCATATCTGTCATAAAATATTGTAATGGTAATAAGTCTGAATACCCTTTAAAATATTAAGCAACATTGTCTCACATAGAAAAGAATTAGTATCGTTTTTAAAAACTTTTCTCATTTTAATGGTATTTAATTTTTGCCAGATGAATATGATTTTTAATGTCCTATACATTTGTAAAGTATAACTCACTTCTACAAGGGTTATGGTGTACACATTAATTATTTATTTTGCAATCAAATTTAAATACCCCATAGTCTTTAGTTTATCCTTCTTTACTACAGAGTGAATTTCCGGTCATTTAAATTTAAATGTAATGTACTTGGTATTTTAGAGTTTTTCATCTCAACTGTTCAACTGTGATTGACAG
The DNA here is from genome assembly GCA_951394115.2 of Drosophila phalerata. Lineage (NCBI taxonomy): Eukaryota > Metazoa > Arthropoda > Insecta > Diptera > Drosophilidae > Drosophila > Drosophila phalerata. The sequence goes on from OX596008.2 coordinate 11,009,462, forward strand.
TTGTGACTACCCGGAGATATCGCAATGGAGGTGGAATGTTGCACTTACCTCGTTGCCTTGGTGGCATTTACAGGTGCTCCGTCTTTGAACCATTGGAACTGCATGCGTGATGAGCCTTGGGCTGTGCAGGATATGATAAATTCGCTGTCCTCGCGCACAGCAGCTTGCGGTTGATTGACGCTCAGGTCCTGCAATGAAAGCAAACCACGGACAGTTTCAGTTCACAATATATTCACTAATTAGACATCCAATAGGATAGGTGGAGTGATAAAGGGAGGTTACGCCCCCTTGGCTCCTGTCAAGGGAGGAACTCTGAGGTTTCCGGCTTGACGGTTATGTTAATGCAACTTAATTGCAGGTGGGTGATGCGGACAGTCCTGTTGGTCCCCTGATGATGCCAATTGTTCATCTGCTTGCCACAATTAATAAATAATTATTTTCAATGGATGTTGCCAGTTTGCCAGTTGTCTGTTGCAAGTGCCAAGTGCCACGCTGTTTACGTATTCCTGTGCATATATTTATTAACATGCCCCCCCGTTTATTTATCATCCATTGTTATTGTTATTGTTTTTATTGTCTGCCGTGTGTCACACACGTGTCGCTACAGTAAATAAATTAATGTTTCATTTGTAACGAATAAAAGGTGGTATCTATATTATGCAGTGCAGTGTTTGCATATGGAAAAAATAATTTATTATTTTTATAAACAAAAAATACATCAATATCAATGGTAAAGAGTTTCAATTGATTGATTGGCCCTTCTTATTAGCATATATTCCATTATATATATACATATTTGTACTTTTATTAAAAGTGTCAATTTGCAAAGTGTCAACGAAATTGTTGAAAAGTTCAATTAATTGACCGTCATGAAGAGAATTATCAAATTCAATATTGAATGCCAAGTTTGAGGTTGAATTTACTCAGAATCGCTGTCTTCTATTGTTATATTTAACTATAGTTAACATTTTTGAATATAATTTTGCATATAACATTTTATTTGGTTTTATTCCATTATTAAATTTAAAGAATAAGGGAATTGAAAAGATTTCATACTACAGCTAGTAATAAATAGTGATATTTTGTTCTATTGTATAATTGTTTACGCAATGCACTTACATAAGAGTTAGAAAAGACACTTTTTAGTTAGTTTTGTTCATATTGATAACAGGACGTATGAGTAATATTTTGATTTTGTATTTTCTAAAGTGAATTTAAAACTATAATATGTAGTATATTGCCTCCAGCAAATATGTTTCAAATGATTAAAATTTTTAGTCGTGTGCTACACTTACCAACATATTTAGCGGTGGATTCTCGTCAAAGTGATGAAAATTAGAGACGAGTGTAAAGTTACCAATTCGTCCACGTTCCACCATTCGAGTGATGACTTCACGAATGCGTTGCGAGTCGCCTTTAATGCCAAAGAAATGGAATGTGATGTCCAAACGCTCGGTGGTATTGGAAATCAGTTCAAGATCGCTTATTTTTGTAATATTAAAGTTGCGTAACACGCGGGTCAACTGAAAGAGAATTAATGATAGATTATAGAAATTGATTCATTAATATATAATAGGCACTTTTGATTGTGTACATGACATTGATTTGTTATTATTATTATATATTTATTACCCCAAAAGCAGCTTAGTGCTTAGCCAATACACTCTTGACTTCTTGACTTCTCATTCTCGAAATGAACGATAATTTAATCGAGTAAATAGCACTACGGAGCATTGGACACGCATAAAAAATACAATGTCATTTAGAAAGGTAAAAAGTTGCAATCATACACAAAGGAAACAACGAAATGGTTGACGCACATGCTTTGGAATACCCTATGTTTTTTATTTATGCCACTTTCATTTATTGTTTTAATATTTCAATATATTAAATAACATCAATAAAAGTATAAATATATTGCAATTTTTCTTAGATACTTTCTGAACAGCTTCGGTATTAATAAGCATTCTTTTAAGATCACATTAAAAGTGTGCAATTACAAAAAAAATATTATACATAATTGAATCAAATATTTTCTAGAATGAAATTCGAAAGGTATTTAATATAAAATGAATACTATAAAAGATATTGTCTTATCTCATTATTGACATTCCAAATGTATACAGAATCGATTGGCAAGCAATGTGAAAAAATCAAGCGATTCAACATTCATCTTTCTGCCCCAGTAAATATAAAATATAGGGTATACAAAGAAAAACAGTGGGCCTTATCGTACACAAGGGTGCACTTAAAGTGCGGTTCGTTGGCTTTTGCCTTAGCACTTTTCTTATCTGGCCAAACTTAAAGTGAAAAGTTTATTCTTTGAACGCCGAAATTGGCTATGAAATGCAATTTGGTCTTTTACTAACGAAACTTTTCTATATTTTCTTTCATGTTTTTGTTGTTGTTGTTACTTGTCTCTTGTGTTGCAGCACCGTGTCTCATAATCATGGGACAGGATTTTGGGTGGACTAGTTGTGTGTCTGGCATATCCTTATTTAAATGACTATGCATTATGTTAAAGTCGTTTGCTTCTACTGTTCACTTGGTACCACTGCGAGGGTCGTTGCTCTGGATGAGGCTAAAAAACTTTTTCTTTTTTTTGCAAACTTTTGCACTGTTTGCTCTCTCAACGAACTACAAGTGCAACTATCTGCTTAAATATTAATATTATTGAGCTATTTCTTTTTCATGGCGCAGTCTTTTGAAGTCAATGACTTTTTAGGCAGGACGATAGGGACAAAAAACATGTGAAAAAAATTAAATGGAAAAAAATATATATATTTGAAATATTTGAACAAGCATGTTGTAGGAAGTCGAAGCTAAACGAGATGCTAACAATTTGCTACACTTTAAGCCGGCAGCTGTCATTAGAAATACCGTTAACTTGGCAACTTTTGGCCAATATGGCAACGCTTCATTTGCCACTCGAGCGGCATAAAGCAGACAGCCAAAAGAACTAAGAGCCAAGTGAAATGCAATTTCAGGCATTTTCCTTGAAAAAATGTGAAAATATTTTTTGAAAAAAAAGGAGTAGGAAACTAAAAATTACTTCAAAATGAAGAAAAATGTTGATTCAAAGGGCAAAGGCAAAAGATACAAAAGTGAAAATATTTTGGTCCGAGACTTAAATGTGTAGAACGAACGAGTTCAAAGTGAAGTAACCAAAACGAAAGGTTAACTTATTCCAGCTTTAGTTTAAGGTATTCATTTGTTTAATGCAGTAGAAAGATTTGGAGACAATTTTCTATTACTATTTGTCCTTGAAAATCATGAAAACTATTGTACTTCTAGAATTTAGAGTATGTATGTAACTGACTGATCTTTGAGATCTGAAACTCTAGGATACACACTAATTAAACAGGCGATGTTTTCTTTTTTTGTAATGTTTTGCGATTGAAACGTCTTGTACTCACTCTAACACAAATACTCACACCCTAACTCACATAAAGTCCAAGCAATTAGCGCTTTTAATTAACACAACATTAAAGCATTGTAAAATGTGGCAGCTGTCAAAAAAAGGAAGAGAAAGGAAATAACCAACGAACAATACTTAAAAGGAAAAACACAGCACGACTAGAAGATACTGCTACTAATTTAGATTGAATTTTATTTTATTTAATATTTTCAACTTTAATTTTTTCATATTTAGATTGCAGAAAAATGCTAATCGGCATTTAACACTCGATAGTTATAAAGTATTTTGCAAATATGTGGATCTGTTCTATAAGATGACCACAGAACATATAGGATAATGTTAGTGTGTGTCAAAGATGCTAATTTCTCGCGATTATATACACAATTATAAGAAATACAGGGTATAACCAGAGACTGTAGCGACCATCAAAGCATAAAATCAAGGCTGACAACAGAAAGAAAATTGCCTTTTCGCATCAAGTGCCTAAACCGAGGAGAGAAGATGGGGAGAAATGTAGGTAGCGAAGCAGGAGTCGTAAGAAAGACACAAGAAGTGAACGGAAAAACGAGGGAGTTAAAACTACGAGTATAATAGAGAAGTGGCGGCAATCAGCCGCTTATTGGTAGTTATTACAATATTTTAGTTCACGCCTTTGGGACGTGCAACCAGCGCAGCCTTGAAGCACTTCAATTGCAATTTCCGTTAAGTTTTCAGCTTATATATACTAGAAGTATGCGAATATACAAGTATGTACAGTTTTTGTGAACTTTGTAATTACAAGAGGAAAATTAATATAATTTCTTTGCTCTAATTAGAGCGCAGTGGGGAGTACTTGAACAAATTAGCACTGGGTTGCATTGTTGGAGGCGCACAAATATCAACAATGCAACATGCGGCACTAAAGTGTAAAGTAAAGCTTGCAATGGTTTCGGGTACCCACTTCCCGTATCCCGTTTCCCATTTCCCATTTCCCATTTTACAAGTGACCGTCAATGTCGTCAGAGTGGCCAAACTTCGCTCAGCTTATGTAAATATATATTTACGGAATTAATCAAAAAAGTGCAGCTGAAAACGAAGATACACAAGTTAAAATGTGCAAGTTGAAGCGTGCACGACTAGCAGATACCCTGGCAAGTGGATAAGTCTACAAATACATCAGAAGTCTTATAAAATAACCTTTTAAAATATAAATTTTATATTAATTAATTTACCAATTAGAGAATAAGAAAATAAATATTTTCGTTTAATAAAGGAGATAATTTTTTGTGGCCACACTGTAGATATTCCCCTTTTTTTTTGTTCATAAATATTTCCCAAAGTGCCGAAAAATATACAAAAAAAAAAAAATTAAAATTTGCAACATTCAATGCTATGAAAAGTGACGTTGAAGTTCAGAGAGAAGAGTGTGCAGGCGGTGCTACACGGAAAAGGTTCCCGGCCTGATTCCAGCCGGAATATTTCGTTGCGGCTGTAGGAAAAAATGTTTGCAGTAAAAGTGTCGCAAACGAAAAAAGGCATATTGTTTACTTAAAAGTTTGCCACAACAGCTGCCAAGTTTAAGCAACAGTTCAAATAATGCACTTAAACTCAAATAAAAATAAGCTTTAAATATCTCAACATATTTCATTAATTTTAAATCATGTTGCATTCTGAATAACATCCAAAATAGCTGTGGTCTGTTAATGAACTATGCTAAAATTTGTTAAACTATTTGTGTTAAATATTCTTAACAGAAGAATGTAACTAAGCTCTGCTATTGAAAATTTATCTGTTAGGATATTAAAAGGATTATTAAAGTGACTTAAATTTAATAATACATTCTGTAAGAAATTTGTCTTAAGAGTCCCATTTGAAACAATCTTATTGAGATCAATGTTAGTTATGACTATTTCATTGCATCATAATAACATAATTTGCATAGTCAAATCGAAGTTACTCTTTTTTTTTTGACTGCAACCTGAGATACTTGTACAGTAGAGAGTTAACATCTTGAACCGCACATTGCGAGCTTTGGTTTTTTATCTGTCTGCCTTTGGTGATATCATTTTTATCTCAACTCTGTGCTAATGGCATTTTAATTTCAACATTCAAGTGTGGGAGAGAATGAGGAAAATCTTGAAGGCGTCGCTTTCCCTGTGTTGGGGAAATCTGTTGGCAGGACGTTGCCATTTAAGCGCAGCATCAGGATTTTTTTTTTTTTCTATTTCTTTATACTGATAAAGAAAAAATTACCAATGGAAATATGCCAAGTTAAATAATTAAGAAAAGAGTGAAGTGAGGAACGCTTAAATTGCAATTTAAATAGCATATTTTCCATTTCTGCGTGTTTTTTGAGGTACGCTAAAACAATTTTCAATAAATTCAGTGTGGCATTAACGTTTGAAATATAATATGGTCAAGTGACTTTCAAACAAAACTCAAATTTCCTCTACTTTTTAAAATACTTATAAATTACAAAATGTACTCAGGCTTTACATTTTCTAAGAAACTTTCTACAACATGAGGTTTAGTTGCAAAACTGAGGGGATTATCAATTAGACACACTTTCTCAGCTTCATGTCGGAATCAACATACCATCAAATTACATTTTGTTATATTTTAGATTTATACTTAAGTATGAATTAGACAAGCTTCCTCTTGTTTAAAGTAAATGAACTAGTTGCCAACTTACTTAAGATTGAGTTCCTCTATTTAATTTAGTACACTTAAATTGTAACTCAGTGTTGTATTTAGCTTTCACATTAACCTCCTTACAATTTTACTTCAACATATATTTTAGTTTGATAACTAATACTTATTTTAGGCTTTACCAAATCCGGACATTGGAATATATTCTTTAAATAAAATAAAACAAAATAGAGACCAAAATTAAACTTTTTCTATGTGTGCAAGGCTAATTTAAAACCCGCAGTTAATTTTTGAAAAATGTACTTTTGATTTATTTTTGAGAATTTTACTATATTTTCAAAATGTAATATAATGTAAGCACGAACATTCAATATTGTTTTGCCACTTTATTTGAATATTTCTTTTTAAAGCAAAATGCAAGAATTTAATTAAATAACCTGTCAGATATGTTAAAGCGAACAATCACGTAAACAAGACAAAGTTAATAAACTACCCTCGTAGTTAAACTGACACCTTTCACAAAAGTGTTGACAACTTTTTGGCCCGGCAACTTGCCATGTTTTTTGTGTTGTCCAACAGAAGCAAAAGTTGTATTCATGTACTCGTTCCAGAAACTTGAAGCTATCCTTTCACTTCCCCACCTTCAAAGTCTAGTCAAAAAGGGGACAATTTGTTTACTAATATGAACACATTTCTCCCTTTTCGCTATTCACAGAGTTTCGCTGGACACCTTGAAGGACTAAAGGCTGCATCATCTTCGTCTCCGTTTCTTAACCGATTTTACAAAATGCCGGGAGTTGTCTTCCTAATCGTTGTGCCGACAGCGAATTTTGAGCGGGAGTTGATCTACGGTAAGTGCAGAATACGGATAGGAAATTGAATGAGGAGCTGAGCGTTAATTAAATAGAATGCTACAAAATTTGTTATGCCTCTTTTCATGCATCATGTTGCATCATATTGTGGCAAGCTACATACTTCTGCTACACTGTGTTTCCATGCGGCGCTTAGGCGCGTAATTATGTTGTTTAGTGGCGTTATTAATTATTTTATGACATCGTAAATGTTGAAAACTGTTTGCAGTGCCTAAAAGCATGCCATGAATGTTACCCACAAACACACACACTCACACACACACACACATATAACACTCTCTTTTTCTATGTGAGTGTGTGTGTGAGGGTGTGAGTGAAAGAGTCCGCTTAAACAGGTTTACACGTTTACATTTTGCTCTGTCTAAAAATTGAATATTAAATTTTAATTAGCATGGCAGCGAGTTGGGTTAAGTGTTGTAGCATGTGGCATGAATGCAGTGTGGTGTGTTGTGGCATGTTTATTTACTCGCAAGCAGCATGTGTAAACATGCCTCTTCCAAGTGGCATGCGGGGGGAGATGATGAGTCAAAGTTTAGTCGTCGCTACGTACAAGTCTTTCGTTCTAGTTTAAACTTAATCAAATTTGTTGCGTCTTCTGAATAAACCCATTAAGTTAATTTCTGTTTGTTCTGTTAGACAATTTTACATGACTTGAAATTTGTTTCGTTGCAATGATTTAAGTCAATCCTTTAAATGGGTTAAAAGGATTAGACTTATTTTAACTTCTTCTTTTATTTCAGTAAATAATAAATATCTTAAGTTAAGGTCTAGTCTTTTAGACATATATACTAAAGTTAAATCATTTTTTAGTTCAATTAAATTGATCAAATGAAATTTAATTTTATGTAACATCTGCTACAACCATTAAAAAAACGCATTTGCAACATGCATAAAAACTTGAAACAGACAACTTTTAAAAGCTATTAACTAAAGCTATTAATTTATCATAATCAAAGACACAAATGTCCACAATAAAAACTTATCAAATGCCATAATTTATGAAACGGAAATCAGGACAAGAAAAAAATGCAAAGTAATGTGTCGACTTATCATGAAGTATGTGTAAGTATGTAAGCAATAGCCGTTCTTGTTATTAATCAAATATTTATTTAAATGCTAGCATGTATAAGCATATAGAAAAAGTAAAACAAGGCAGAGGCGAAAGACTTCAATGACTTCATCATTAATTTTATTTGTCGTCAAGGGAGCAGTACCAAAAACTGGTGCTTTTAATGATAATGAAGCTGATGATGAGTAGCTAGCGAATAGATCGGATAGGTGGGAAGTAGCTGAGTTAAGTCCAAAGGTGGATTTAGGTTGAGGTAGAGACACATCCTCGCCGCAAGGCGTGAACAAAGTTGCGTCAAAGTCAAAGTCAAAAAGTAAAATAAATGACTTTTTTTTTGAGAATGTAAAAGTGGGCAATGAACATGAGTTGCCAGGCTAAAAACTTGAGCCAAAAAGAACAAGAGCTTGACATGTATAGCACATATACTTGAGTCAAGTCATTGAAGAGCTGGTCGGTGTGCCAGACATAAATCACAGGGCTCAATGCCATGCCAAAGTGTTTCACGAAATTTGCAAAGTCCTCCTCAAGTGGCAGCTAAGAGTCAGAAAGAGAGAGAGAGAGTGAAAAAACAAAGAGGGAGAAGAATAGGCAATAGGCCAGATTGTGGTCTTGTCTTGACCAAAAAAAAAAATAACTATGGGCAACAAAGACTTGGCTACTCATAGGAAAATTTGCTGTTCTTCAGTAAAACTAAGCACATTCAAGCTTTATTTTGGCATTTGTCAATGTGCGGGGATTTATATAACTTTCGATGTCTATCAGCTTCTCTCTCTACCTCTACCTTTACCTCTCTTTCTCCTTCTCCATTCGTTGGTATAATAAATTGAGATTCTTTATGTGGTTTTTATGTAGGTTTTGATTTGATTTTTGCCTGCCAATTTATTTATTTAACACAGAAGGCTTTATTAATTACAGCAAAAAGATTTATCTATATCTATTTATCTATATTAAATTCTAAAAGCACTGTTGCATAAATTATATAATTAACAATCGCTATTTGTTTACTTTAAGCCTTCAATTTAATTAGTGCAATTTGCAGCTTTATGTGCTTAGTGGTCAAATGCTATTTAAATAACCCAAAAAAAATTGCAAACTGCCTTTAGCCGCTCAAACATAATGCAAATATTTATAAAATGCTTCAAGCGAATTATGCGCAAATTTCTCGGTAATTATAAAATTAAATGACTAAAATATAGCATTAAACAAATACACACCAAAATTATAGAAATAACTTAAATAAATATTAATTCGCATCACAAGTAAAATTGTATGCCTTTAATGATAATAATGGAAATTCCATGTGAGGAGAAGATACATTTTTCAAATATGCAGAGGGGAAGAGTGGATAATTTTAAAAAAATATGGGCATTGGGTATTTTTTAAAGTCTATAATGATTTAATTTTCTCTTGTATATTTTTGTGAATTATGTTTAGACCAGATTCTAAGCCTCTTTATTAGAGGAGTACGAGTACATCAGCAATTCATATACTTGCAGGCACATCGAACAATGCCATAAGTGAGACAGAAGCTACGCACGAAGCTGGTGGTCATGGAGTCAATGCCAAGTCGGGAATGGGCGGCGGCAATAATAATCTGAACATCAATCTTCCGGAAAATAACAACGCAATACTACGACTTGAAGTTGAATTACGTGACAAGAATGTGCCCAAGTATCGACGCGGAGTGGGCGGAGGTCCTGGCCGTGGTGCTGGACAAGGACGCGGGGCAGCAGCAGCGACAGCTGCCAAGAGAGCAGTACCAGGAGCTGGCCAAGGGGCTGGAGCAGGTGGAGGAGGTACTGGAGCGGCTGCCACGTTGGCTGTGCCACTGGACCGTCGTAATTTAGTGGTGCCGCTTGAAAAGGTGCGTCCACAGAGCTGTAACTCTTCACAACCTCTAAGAAGGGGTCAGTCCAAAGCTGAGCTGCCCCCAAAGCACAAAACACTTATAGTTGACTCTTGGTGTAGTATTGCGCTCAAGGGTACTCAACGGCACTGTGTGTAGTGTAGTGTAGTGTTGTGTGTGTGGATGCACTTATCCAGGCGAAACGTGACTGTAGCATAGTGCATACCCAAAGAGAATAGTTAGAGGAGGGAAGAAGAAAGAGGAAAAAAGATTTGAGATGGGGACTTAAAGTGCCAACCTAAATGTATTTGGTTTGCAACATAGTTTGATCAATCGTTGATTTTGATGAATGAGGGTGACAACTGACCGAGTCAGATAATCGTCAAGATGAAGGTGCGTCCCCAAAGATTGATGAAGCATTCACTAAGTCGAAAGGAATGAGGAATTGTAAACAGAACTGCAGTCAAGGAGTATAAAAGCGACTCAGCAATTATAATGGATGCACAACTAAAGTCTGTACAAACGTTTGAATCTGCTGAATCTGTTTAGCTCGGTAACCAAAGCGTAGCACGGGCTACTAAGTTTGTGGCACACTCTTCGACCAAATAAGTTAGATCTCAGAGAACATTAGAGCCAGTGTTATCAAATTTAGTAAAAATACCATAATGTACCCACAGCTTAAGTTAGTTTAATAATTACAACCAAAGCTTTTAGTTCATGTCAGACAAGATAAGTGTTGTCCCCAAATGCAATGTGATAAATGTGCTTATATATGCTTTTAGGTGTGTGCAAATAAATGTAAGGGTATATGAGTGGCTCGGTGCCGAGTCTTCCACAGTCGAGCATACTCATTTGTACAATTTCAACTTGCCTTGTTTCTGCCAGGTACTTGAGGAGTTGCTTGTCAAGCTTGAAATTGAGCACGTTACTTGGACAACAAGCAAAAAGGGATATTTTCATCACGTCGTTTTCCCGCTGCAAGCCGGCGATGCCTGCGAGACAACACTGCACTGTCTCACGGAGCTGGGCATTGGCACTAAATTGAATTCCAGTGTCAGGTAAGTTGAGACATTGAAAGGCACCGACAAACGGCAAACGGTAAACGTGCCGGGCAAGCCAACAAGGCGACAATAACCGGCAATAGCAACAGCTGGCCAAAGTCCAACCTTTTCCTGCACTTTCCCAGACTTTTCGCCTGCAGTCGGGTTAGGTTTTAATAAAAAACAAGCGGGAAAGGCTATAGTCGAGATCCCGACTATATGATACCCGTTACTTACTTTAATATATTGAAAAGTACTTTAAAGAAAATACTTGTTTTTCTCTGAAAACTGTAATTCGCCATAACTGTCGTTCTACGTGTCCGATCTTGATGCGATTTAGTGGGATAATAGATAATGCTAATAGATAACGGTAATAATCACAAAAAACGTATTATCTTAAAAACTGTGGGTGTGGTGGTTTTTCGCGATTTGCGGGGGCGGATGGGGGCGTGGATTAAATTTGAAACAAACTTGATCTGCGTGAGGTATATATAAATCTGTGTGCCAAATTTGGTTAATCTATCTCTTTTAGTTTCTGAGATTTCTTTGTTCAGACTGTTTTTCGCTATTTGCGGGGGCGGAGGGGGGCGTGGCTTAAATTTGAAACAAACTTGATCTGCGTGGGGTATATAGAAGTCTTTTAGTGAAAGTTTGGTATCTCTATCTCTTATGGTCTCTGAGATCCTTTTGTTCATACAGACGGACAGACGGACAGACGGACATGGCTATATCGACTCGGCTATTGATGCTGATCAAGAATATATATACTTTATAGGGTCGGAGATGCCTCCTTCTACCTGTTACGCACATTCCAACGAACACAATATACCCTTATACTTATTTTTTATAAGTAACGGGTATAAAAAAGTGCAGTCCTCGTTGAATGTGCGGAACTCAGCTTAAGCCTCTGAAAGTTGGAGGAAGCTAGAAGAAAATACAGGTTCACATTTTGATTGCCTGTAGGCGGCATAAATGAAACTGAAGGTTTTAGAGTAACTGAAGCCGGGCATCTTATCGATTTGCTTTTTATGCAACAGCTGGACAGCTGTGCATATAAAAATTGATAGCTTTTGTCAAAACTAAGTGTAATTGATAAAGATGAAGAAACTTTAGACAAAAAAAAACGAGGGAGGAAAAAAGGTAGAATAAAGTTTTTCTTGAATAAAATGTTTATTAGAATATTAATTAAGTAAAAGTTGATCAAGCGTTGAGTAAAACTAGAAATAGCAAGCTGAAAAAAGAGAATTAGTTGACACCCAATGAAAATTAACATACGTTGGGCGCCAATATTTTCATGTTGTTACTTGTACAGTAGGTTCAAGTAGCTGTGTCTTTCTGTTAAAGACCATCTTCATTTGATAGAGTTTTTAAAGCGAAAAATTGTATTTTCATATCTATAAAAATATATTAAATTTAATTTTGATTAATACAATTCTTTAAATCTTTATAATACGCACAAAGTGGTATTAGAAACGCAGTCTCCAGAGTCTAGAGTATTGCATTGGATCTAAAGAATATTATGTAGAGTTTGATAGCTGCGCATTGTCCCCCATGGAGGCATCCCTTTTGTTGTAGCTGAGCATTAAGTGACACAGGAATTTCAGACTAAGTGAAGCTACAGGGTCAATTTCTTGAAAGTAAATTAAGTACGAGTAGCTGGCGAAAAACAATGAAGTGTACTAAGTAGCCCTACAAAATAAATTGAAGATGGAGAGGTAAAGACCATGAGATTCCGGAAAACAGGACGACAGAGAAGACAAGCAGGTGCGATAATCATTTAATGGCATTAAGCAGCTGCATTAAAATGCAGCCAGGGAAGGTGTAAGGAGCATAAGAAGAGAAAAGCGGGTAGAGAATGGGTTTCTCGAGTAGCTATTTACCTTTGGCTGAGTGGCAGTTCAAAGGATGGGCAGATTCGATGCACTAAAGTGATATTTAAGTTGTTTAATGTGCCCAGAATGCAATTAAGTTTGAACCCAACAAACAGACATTTCTTTGAAGCAGCTTAAACATCCGCATGAAGTCCGGGGATTAAACAGCAGATGCTGCCAAGACCAAGCCCAAAGCTAAGATATCTGAAACAGAGTCCGAGTTGGAATTGAAGTTGGAGGAATAATGCCATAGAGATAACTATGCATGTGCTGCTTGCAGCTGTAAAAATATTTCCATATTCAAATCCATCTCAATCTCAATTCCAGTCTTTCATCTCCAACCTCTGGTTTTGTTTTACAGCGTTCTACCCTGCAGTGTCAGCTATGATGCCATCACCGATGCGGCCAACATACGAGATGATTACAGGTAGGTCTGTGCTGAAATAATCCCATTGTGAGTATGAGAATGACTTTGAATATGAGTGGGAGCATGAGTATGAGTATAAGTATGAGCATGAGTATGAGCATGAGCATGTGTATAGTTTTAATTTAGACACCTTTGTCAGCTACAGACACGTGGCTTTTGACTCGACTCGACTGCTCCTTTTGTCGGAAACTAATTTGAGCGCCTCCTTTCGTGCTTAGCTCTCAAAGGCGACTGTCATTTCATTAACTTTCAGCCACAGTTTCAGTTCTCCTTCGGTTTTAGAGTCCCGTTTGAGTCTGAGTTTCATACTCACTTACAGTATTTTATTGTTTGCTTCTCTGCCCGATGGCAATGTGACAAGTAGGTTGATTTTGCCTATTTTACACTTGTATTACGTCCACAAGGATCCACGAACAACATGCATGTTTCGAATAACACGACAATAGTTTAATTGAAGGTATTTAATTATTATATTACAGTTTTTTATTTTTTAATTTTATTTAAGCGTATTAGTAGGGTAATAGAATTCACATATTTATGGAACCAGAATATCAAAAAGGTTGTGATTTATTTATTTCAAATTTCTAGAAAATTATTGATTATTTTCATATTTTATGCAATTTTATGCAATAAATAAAACCACATAGGATATGTTGTATGCCTTTTAATTAAATTTAAAAATTTATTTATATTTATAGTATTTGTAACATGCATATAATTAACGTGCTGAGTCGCGCTTGTCCGTGTCACGCTTCCATCTCTAGACACCACAAACACATCACAGACAGAATTGGCCAATGCCCAAGTTTATTTCGGCTTTGGCAACAGCTACAAATATTGTCACAGATTTTTTTCGTTTTCTTTATTCCCTCTTTCTTGTCATGTGGTGTTAAAAGTGAAACTGTTAGAATTTACATATAAAAGCCGCGAGTTAGTTGGCTAAACCGCATCAAAGGGTTAAATACATCTGTCTAGTGCAACAAAATTTATAAGTGTCGTGTTTTGTCGGAGTCTTGTAAAAAAGATGTACCTGTAACTCTAGGCAAGTAAAGATATTGATAGCGAATTAAAGGCAGAGATAGCCAAGTGTATAGCATTCCTAATTGAGGTTATGTTGTCGTCAGTTGAGGTTAAGTTGCAGACTTATTGATAGAAATGGGTTTCAAATGTAACTGCGTGTGTGGGTGTAAAGTATAATATAATAATTCCTTTAAGAAACGTGAGAATGTCAAGAAAAAGTAGAATTTTGGCTGGTTACTTTCTATATTCCAGATTTTTGGACACCAATTGCAAATTTTAAATTGCACGTAAATTTAAGATTCATTACAAGAAATCAACTTTAATTGTGGTGAAATTGAAATCAATTAGTGAAAAACAACAGCTGAGTGCTAACCGCATTCTGTTGGCCATAACATTTTATGATATGGCTTTAATGGTGTTTATTTATTTAACTATTTATAGCGATGATGGCGAGGAAGCGTCCAGGTGGAACAATTTTGTGGAGTCAATTAAATCGAAATTGACCGTTAAACAGGTTGTGGACGGTGTACGAGCTGGCGGTTCCTTGTCTTTTGACTATCTGCTGCTAATTGTTACCGCCGAGTGAGTACAGATGCAGATACAGATACAGATGCAGATACAGATGCAGACAGAACTCGGTTCAGAATCTCTAATGTGTTGTGTGTTCTGTGTATGCAATCTATGGTCATCTCTTGCAGCTCTCTGGCAGCCTTGGGTTTGGTGGAGAATAATTCACCGAATATTGTTGCGGCCATGTTGGTTTCACCGCTTATGGGTCCAGTTATGTCGATTACATTTGGCGCAATTATCTCGGACAGAGAGCTAATGGTAAGTGCATGCAGCTGTTTCTCCTGCTGTTGGTGTTGCTATATCTCTGCGGTTGGCCAAAACCATTTTGACTCGCTTTTGTGATGTGCTGTTGCCAACATTTGCTCTGCGAATTGCCAGCTAAAAATATTGCATAAAGCACGAATCGGGAAATTGCAATTGCAAGCGGATTGATTTATGAATGAGAAAATGACAGTTGCAAAGTTATAATAAATATGCATTTGTCGAAAATTGCTGTGCCAGTCAGTCAGTCAGTTAGTTAGTCAGTCCGTCCGTACGTCAGCCTATGGGAATGACTTGTCTGCCTTATGTGGAAAGTCAAATGCATAACGACAATTTTCATGTGAATTTGTTACATATTTTCAACTGTTATTGTGGTAAATGTTGCTGTCGAACTTTTGAGCTCTTGTTTGTTGACATTTCATTCGTAGCTCGAATTTTCTGTTTATTAATATTGTGCATGAAATTGATGAAATTCTTAAACTGTCTCCCAAAGCAGATAACATAAGTTTGGCATCTATCTATTCTTTAATAAACATTTTATCATCAATAAACATTTTAATTATCAATAGCAGCTCAATTATCCTTTTAATAATTTTTATTTTAATGTTTTTGTATTTATTTTCATAAAAAAAAGAATATTTTATTATGAATTATAGTCTTAATTTAATTGTTTCTTTAACGTGAAATAAAAGCAGTCGAAAAACGAATTTGAAAAAAGATTTTTTAATAAACGAAAATAATAGATAATTGTAAATTTGAATATATGAATGCATAAAGGTGGTAATGATGAATATTGCTAAATTTAAATTAAGGCCGACATTAAGAATGTGGTAACCTCACCAAAGACTGATAATAATCAAGAACTCATAATCCGAACTCTTCAAAATAAAATGCTTAGGGTTAAATTCGAGCATTTGTCTTATCAAGATGACTTTCTATAGGCGTGCTATCTATTTATAAGTGAAACCAGGCCACGGAAAACTCGTCGGAAAAGCGTCTGCAAACAGACTTAAGCTACTTAAATGAAAAGAGAAGAAGCACTTAAGGAATTATCCAAAACTCGCAGCAAATAAAACTTAACGTCAAGTGCAGCCAGTTGCCATTCCGTCTTTTCTCTTCTCTATTCCCATTCCAATGCTCCTATTGCTCATCCTGTTGCGGTTCGTCTGCTTCCTCTATTAAAAGAGACCTATAAATGTCAAAAGCAGCCAGGACAATCGTCAAAGATTTTGGGTTTTTGTTCGCTAAGGAAACGAAAAGAAGCGCGATTCATACTCTTTACAGGTGCGCTTTATGTGATAAATACACTCACAAATGAAGCTAAATAGAGAAGGAGAATATGAGAACCAGAGAACAGAATCAAAAATGTAAGGCATACATTTTTTCTAAAGAGTGTGAGATTTGGTGTGCTTTCGTTTTGGTTTGAAAGTCTCCTCTAGAGGGCAACTTGGTGTCTGCTGACACAATTTTACAGACTGCACATACACACACTCACACACAGCACACTCACACAGATATAAATATATAGGTATCTATATCTCTAAGTGCATGTCTTGGTTGTGTGTTTGACATCTGCGTCGTGTACTTCAATTAAATTTTAATTGAAATGAATATATTTTTTGTCGCTTTATATGTTTCTGTGAAGTAGCTCCAGTTGCGGCATAATCTATGCCACAGTAGGGTGAGTCAGTATTTGAATATTACAAATTTTAAAAGAAACCCGAATATACTTATCTATGGGCAAGAATATCATTATAGCTTATAAACTGAAAAAAATATTAAAGCATCACTAAGAATTATTTAGATCACAGTTTGAATATATTTATTTCTAATATTCAATTACAAAATTGATTCAATTTATTGATGACAGAACTGCAATATGGTGTATTTTAAACAGGAAAAAGTTTATAAAAATCAAGTAAAAATTCGTATTCGAACATCAAAATAACTTATTTGATTTTAAGCGATGTTGTCCTTAAACTAATTATGCTTAGTCAATATTCTATGGTTCAAATGACACAAATTGTTTATTTAATATGTTGCAAGCTATTTAATAAATTTTAACGCTATACATTGTAAAAATAATAAATATCACATAACATTAAAATTGATAAGTGGGCTGTAAAAAGATGAGACAAAAAACTAACGACAATAACATAAATGTTTGTGGCAGCATCTGTCAAAAGTCGTTAAATGTTATTGAAATGCACTTTTTATGCAGCTGCGGGCAATGAACAAAACAAATGTTGCGTATACGCACAGAATTCGAAAAAACATTTGCACGCAATTTAATATCGATGCATGTAGCATTACTCATACGCTTGGTGTGTCGATACTGTTTCACTTGCTTTCGTAACTACCTTTTCAAGTGAGAGAACAAACCAAAACAGCAAACAGCTTGGAACTTTTATTTTCACTTAACTTTAATGTCAGTTGGCAAATTGTTGTGTGCAGAAGCTCGACTCGACTCTTTAAACTTCATTTAGTCTCTTTCACTTGGCAAGTTGTTTCTCTTAGCATAGAATTTAAGCAGTTGTCAGCTTGTTATAGTGCAAGTTGTGCGAAAACCAAAGAAATATCAAATGTAGAAGAAGAAGGAGAAGACGACGAAGAGGGGCATGGACTAAGAAGACAACGACATCATCTGGTTGACATTAGAACATTTTTCTTTTGTGTGCAGCTGCCAAAAGCAGTTTACTCTGCGTGGTTGCAAATTTGGGTTAACATGTCACGCACCCACTAGCTGCGGCCACGCCCCCTCGATGCGCCCTCTTTTGGGTTCTCTCCCCCGTCTTTCAATTTTCGTTATGCGCTGCAAAATATGCTACATTATCGCTCAAAGTGTTGCTGATTCACTTTCCCTCTCTTATCATCACTTTCTTATCCTCTCTTTGTAACTCTCTCACTCTCCATGCTTCTTTTTTGGGATTTAGCAACCAAATGCCAACATTATAAGGATATTTTCAACAATTTCTATACTTTTGACATTATTTTTATAGAATTGATATGTGCTTTATCATATTTATTTTAGCTTATTTATTTTTCTAATTATAAATAATAATAAATAGGGCAATTTTATCAATTTAATATGCACTTGTATTACAAAATATTTTTTAGCTGTTCGAATAATTTCTTTAAGTTTGATACTTACTTTTTACTCTTCTATGAGTTGCTAATAATGTTTTTATATTGTAGAGTACCCTAAACTTGGATTTGTCACATACAAACAATATCAACTGTTTAAATAATCAAATTCCAATAGAAAGTGTTTAACATGCTGCTTCGGTGGAACATCTGCTCCAAAGTTAATTTACTTTTCAGCTATTATGCTAATCAAATACAAATTGTATCTTCGTGTTGTGAGTTTTTCATAACGATAACTTGTAGTAACTTAAATGTGGCATTCTGGCACCTAATGTGGGCATATTTTGGAGCATAAAACAATTGCAAAACTAATATTATTTTACAAAGAAATGTTGTAGCTAGACTTAAATAGATTACAAAGCTTGGCTCAACTCTTAACATTTATTATAATATTTTTTAGTAACACATCCAATTGGTATCAATCTATATATCCAAATATGACCAAGACTTCAATCTTAGATTCTAAAATCAAGACCAAATAAAAATACGACCAAATAAAAATTACAAGGCTCAGACTCGGTCACAGCAACCTAACACACCAACACTATCTAAACCCATCATTAGACAATACATGTCCATTCTGCAGAAACACATTAGTATCGATTGCACATATTCTAAAAGAATGTCCATCTCTCAAGACATTATACACCGAAATATTTAAAGATAGAGACCCCATGCAATAATTATCCGAACCCAAACCAAAAAATGATACAATTATTCTAAAGTTCCTTAAACAAACAAATAATATAAACAAAATCTAGACATAACAAAAGAGTCGAAGGCCTAAGCAGCCAGTACTCTATAAATGAAGTTAATAGTTATAATTTAATATTATAAGTTAATTGTATATAAATAAATAAAAAAAAAAAATAATTTACAGGGTATCTGCCGGTCTTTGCTTGACTGGTAATTATATATTCATTTTTATTTTCTTATAGCGTGTTGGCTTTCTAAGTCTGGGACTGGGCATGTTGATCTCCTGCATTTTTGGCTTCTGCTTTGGTTTAATTCTTGGCACCACAGAAATGCCTTGGGGTCAGAATGCGGATTGGCCAACAGAGGAGATGCGTGGAAGGTAAGCAAATGTCAAAATGTCAACTTCAATTATTGTTAATCAGCTGAACAATAGCGACAGATTTGATGAAATTTGTCACGTTTGTGTTGTTGGGACACAAATGCTCAGCAAATTGAAAGAGACAAATACAGTGAACTATATTGCAATCTCTCAAAATTGTTGGTAATTTGATTCCTATGGATCGTTAATTAAGTGTTGCTCCTCAGTCATGTTGACACAATTCAGAAACATGTTCTTTAATGCTAATTATCATCTTCAAAAGCCATTTTCTGTTGAACTCATTTCTTTTTGAACAAGTCTTTGATCTCGGTCGTATGTCAATTGTCTCAGTTAATCAAATGGAAAAGCTGACACTTGAATGGGAAATTGGAGTTGGCATTTGAAATTAAACTTCAGCTTATGACAGCCGAAGAACAATTATCCTATACCTCTAGAAGTTTAAAATAGAATTTCTACTTTAAATTGAATCAATTTCTTATTTAATTTATTATATTTATTGATTATAACTAGACGTCCATTTAAAAGCAACCAACTGTACTTTGGAATACAATAATTATATACAAAACATTTAATGTTCTTTAATGGTTTTCGAGTGGAATATCCAATAATAAAATATTACACCAAATGGTTATTTGAATTTTCCCAAATATTTTAAATTTTTTATAAGTGGAAAAATAAACTGTGAGAGAATAGATATATCTTTGCGTTAAGTTTACTAATGCTCTAAGTCCAGCTCTGTGACTTGAACCATTTCGACAGGCTTCTTTTGGAAAAATACATATACTATATGATATGAGATACAATTAAATTATTGGCATTTTTATTTAGTCAAACACAAATGCCACTAATTCGGGTGCCAGTGACGAAGCCGTTTTTACGCGCCACGTGACACAATTACAGCCGGACAATGGGACCTATCGAAGCGGGATTTGGATGGATAAGGTGGGCAGGGCTTTTACCAGGAAACTGACCATTAAAAGCACACGCGTATGTTGAGATATATGGGCAGTCATGGATGTGGGACGGATGTGGAGAAGTGAGAAGGGCGGTGGTCAGTTATGGCCAGGAGCAATCACGCAATCAGGGCAGAAACGAGAGTAGCTTGTCTTATTATTATGATGATTTGTATTTGTACATTGAGCATTGTGTTGGCCAGGCTCTCAATTGAGAGATGTGGATACATTCAGCTGTCAGATTTGGCTCTCTATGGTATCTCTATTGCACAGGCTTCCCTTCAGTCTGTCCCTCTGTCTGTCTGTCTTTTGTATTATTATTTTAACAATTTATTTTGCGCAATTAACACAATTGCCGACA
Organism: Drosophila phalerata; assembly: GCA_951394115.2. Taxonomy (NCBI): domain Eukaryota; kingdom Metazoa; phylum Arthropoda; class Insecta; order Diptera; family Drosophilidae; genus Drosophila; species Drosophila phalerata. Next base: position 11,030,017 of record OX596008.2, read on the forward strand.
CACATTCATTATGCACAACTTCCGGGTAACTGCGTTTGAGCTTAATTTATTGTTGCTGCTACTGAGCGGGCAATGGGAGGAAACAGGGCAAGAGAAGGGGGATGGGGAGGGGCATGAGTTTGTCTGTTTAGGCCTAAGTCTATTTGGCCCACTGGCATACGAGATTTACGCAGTCGGCGCGTGGCAACTTAAAGAAAGAAAGCTGGCAAAAAACGATGCCATAATAAATGTGTGCCCATATACTTGCCAAGAGTCTATCTATCGCCCCTTTCCTATCTGAGTATAGTATCTCGAGGCCTACACAGTGTTGGCCTAATGAGCGCACGCCTCGCATATCTGGAGTGAGAAACGGATCAGATTAGTTGAATTATTTGCAAGTAATTTATTACATTTTCACTCATAGATTCCTCAAGCTCACTTGAATGTTGCAAGCAAGTCTCGCATTTTCTTGAGCCGATGCCTAATTAACATACTTAATGGATTTCCATTGTGACAAATGTAAAGCCTTTTCCTTAAGAACTTAAATGTTATGCAAAAACTGAACTTTTGTTATCCAGTTTTAATTCAATGTCAAGGCTAACGAGACTTTCAAGACTGCCTAAGCCAATAATTTGAAAATTAAGCTTTACACTAAGTAAAAAGAAATGATTTAATTGTTAAGTAATTACCCCTGATTCGTATTTCAAATTAACAAAATGGTGTTTCAAACGCGCAAAACAATTATAATTTCACGTTATTCTATAACTTTCATACGTCGTGTCGGAATGGAAAGCATATATTTCGTTATTACAAATATTATTTTAACTTTTTTGTTTATTATCACATGACTGTAAATACACAAAATTGCCGCTCTATTAACTTGATCTATTTGTAGTATTGACTTAAAAGAGTTAATTTTAAGCAGCTGTGCAATTTAATCAAATATTGAATTGAGCTCATCAATAATTTGCTATAAAAATAGTTGAAAATGATAGTTGAATTATCAATCACCTTAACAACCTGAAGATGAGAGCTATTATTACATTTGGTGTCTGTGCTGTTCTGGCAATCATCACAAAGTTGCCTCTAAGTGAGGCACAAGTGTCCTGTATAGACGAGCCTCTTAATCTCGAATGCATTGACTGTGAACTATTAATCAATGCTCTGCATCCTTTATGCGTGGTTGAAACGGTAACAGATCTCACCACCGTTCTTCCCGGTGAGGGAGAGTTGCCGACGGTGCCGACGGTGCCGACAGTCGACGGAGGCGAAGGAGGCGAGGAAGAAGAGACAACTGCAGCTACAGGCGGAAAGAAGATGAGGAGGAAGATGAAGTTCAAAGTGAAGAGGTCGCCGGGCAAAAAGGTCATCAAAAGACGTCGCAATGGAAAGAAGTCCATTTGGAACAAGAAATTTTAAAGACGATTTTCTAACAAACGATATCCGATTAACTATAACCGATAACTGTAGTCGACTCTAGTTTTAAGCCTTGTTTTATAAATGTTGTTAATAGTTGCACTTTCAATATATCAATACCATTAATTTTGATGGAAATATTTAGTTATTCTTCTACTTAATCGCATCATGATAGGTTATACAGAACGGAGGTAATATTTGCTTTAATTTTTAAAGAAATATAAGCTCCTGAAAGTATATAAAGTGTATTCCTATAGTCGGGGTCGACTATTTCATTTCCAACTAGTTAAGAATTAATTTAACTGAAATCTAGGTATTAAATTGCTTTGCTTAAAAGGAAAATTCCATTCAGATTCATGTCCAGCGCTTGTCACGTGCATATTAACAAAAAGCAATCTACATAATTGTGGGTAAGGATGTTTAGGACACAGGACTCGCAAAAGTGAGTGTTTGTGTCATGCTGAATAAATCCAGTCGTTTCTCTAAATAGCACATTTTCCGCATATTTTGTGGTTAGTGTAATTATTCAATTAAAAACTCCACGAATTTGTTGGAATTTATGTTCATAAAATTCAGTTTTAATATATAATTTTGAAACAGGTGTTTTTTATTCATTAAATGAATCGTTGTACAAGCTTTACTTTTCTCAAATAATCAAAATACTTTCATAATTTTCAGAACTCTTCAAGTGTAAATAGCGTATCTTACCAAAAATGGAGTATTTATTCATGTACCCTTAAGTGTACTCGGATATGTCGAGTTATTTGACAAAGTTTAAATGAAAACCATAAAATTATGCAGTCACTAATTTATGAGCAGAAAGTCCAAGTTCGCCAATAATTGAGCGTAAATTGCGGCTCATAATAAAATTGTTGCTTGATAAAATGCGAAATGTAGAATTTTCCCTTTTATTTTTTCGGTAGAGACAAATTTTGAACAGACGTGAAGTCAAAGCAGAGTTAAGAGCCATTAATCAGGAAAAGTTGGGAACAGGTAAACGAAAATAAAAGCACAAAATTATCATGTAGGCAAAGTGTAGGCACAAATGAGGTGTACATGAATCACACCAAAAAAAGAAAAAGGACTATGAAAAGTTTCAAAACATTTTTCACAGCGAGAAATGACTTCAAACACCAACCGTCGACAAGGTCGCTTGCCGGAAATGATAACAAAAGCCGCTGACACTTGACAAAGTTGCGAATTACACCACAAAAAAAAAAAAAGAACCAAAAAAAACACAAAAGAAAGAAAAAACGAAAAAAGAATCATGACAGAAGTGGCGCCACCTGGCGGCGTGTCCAGCTGACAGGACAGATAAGCAATGCCACTGACAGCCGTTGCGCGGCTTTTTCATCTAAATTTAACTCAATTTGCAGTTTCAGTTCCGCCTCGATCCATTTACAGCTGGCATTTATCATTTTACTGTGTTTTCATTTTTAATTAATTTTTGTTTTTAGAGTCGTTTTTTTTATTGTTCAATAAATTTTTCACCCCGACCTGTCATTTTTCATGGAATTGAATTTTCTTTCCGATTTGCAGAGGCAATGTGCGTTCGTTGTGGATGGGCGTGCTCTGGGCTCTAACATCTGGCACTGGAGTTGCCGTAGCGTTGCTCCAGGGCTCGGCTGGTCCATTGATTGGCGTTGCCATATCAGCATCTCTGCTGCCGCCGGTCGTTAACTGTGTAAGTATACTTATTATGCATACATGTTTACTGCAAAATATGTCCTTTAATTGTAAGGATGACAACAAAATCCTCACATTGATTGCCATTAGCAACGAAAATTATTATAAATGGCCTCTAGCCAGTTATTGATTTTTGTAAAGCTTTTTGTTGATTGAAGTGCGGCCTTGAAATGATCTTTTAATCATTGTCTCAAGTCTAATGCTAATTTGCAGACGAATAAAGAAACAACGCAATAAACTTAATTGCACAGCTTTTTTGGGAATATTTCAAGATGATACTAATAATTGACACAAAATGTGTTAAGCATTAAAATTAGCGCATATCAGTCAAATAGACTCAAAGTATTGTATTTAGGTTCTATCATTTTCGAAATCAAAATAGGGTCACTATTGTTGATATACAATGTACAATAAATACTTCGCATAACATGCTAGTTGAGTTAACAGATGGTGAGAGCAGCTTAACAGGGGTGAGGCGGAGTAGTTATCCACCATTGAGCCAACCTTGCACTCTACTGTGGTGAATCTTCACTCCTAACAGACAGAGAGCGCATCAGCGTCGAAACTGTTACTAGCCTATGCCGAATATGTTATTCACCACTGATCCCAATTTGTGCTCTGTTGTGAAGAGACTTTTAAGATAATATGAAACAAATTTAATAATAATAACTATTTGTGGTTGATACTACTATATAGTTTACACTAAATTTAAACAAATAAATTTGTGTATCTTGTTTACAAATTGAATTCATTTAAAGAATTTTTCTCAGAGCTTAGAATATTAAATTTCGAAAGCTTAACCATTATTATTGCAAAAATATATATATATAAATATAATATATTTAAATATTCTTTTATCTATGTTTAATTTAACTTAACCACAAGATAACAATATTATTTGCTTTGAAGTGCTTTAGTTCATATACCGCAAATATTTGTAAATACAATGGAAACATAAACCGGATTTGATGTTGCGCAACATGAAAGAGTTTTAAGTTTGCTATTTACTTGTCCAAAAATTCGCTGACCCTGTCGACTTCCAGAACGAGTAAGAGAAAGTGAGAGAGATGGAAAAGAAGATAGAGAGAGAGAGAGAGCGAAGTAAGTGAAGGTTGCATGCTTTGGTGGCTAACACATAAATTAGGCCAAATACAATTTGCTGATTAATCTGAAGTGCAAGGCACAAAAACTTTTGGTCATAAATCTATCCGGCCGATTGCCAGTTGGCTATTACTTACGACTAGTTGTAGCTTTAGCATTAGCTTCGGCTCAGATGCTTGCCTCACATTGTGGCAGCTAACCGCAACGAGTGCATAAATTTCGACCCAATTTCAAGTGCGAATTTTACCCCAAGCGGATGTTGCGTAAAATTATTAAGCAAACGTTCTGAGAACTGCAACCAAAAAGAGACGGCATGCAAAAACTTGCACAGCGGAAACCGGCAAGGCAACAACCAGAGAGACAAAGAGCCAAAGAGCCAAACACAGTCAAAGAGTCATACAAACAAACAAACGAAGAAACGAACAAACAAACAAAACTCCCGGCGACACGAGGCTGGCTGACATTTATCAATTGTGACAGAAAGACAATGACAGAAGACGGCGGGAGAGAAGGGGAGAAGGGGAGACGGGGAGTTGTACCACAAGCATGACAAAATGATGCAAGCGAGCAAATTACTAGAGCGAGAGGGGAGACGAGTCCGGAACGAAGCCGAAGCTTTTGGTCTTTCTCTTGGTCCTGGTCCTGGTCCTGGTCCTGGTGCTGTTTCTGGTACTGTTTCTGTTCCCTTTGCTAAATGCATGTGCTGAAACAATGGCGCTGAGATCGCTTAATCATGCCGACGATTGTGGTCGAGCATGTGTGTACCCCCTCTGCCTTCCTCCCGTCTCTTTTGGCCCATGTCTTAGCCCCGACCTGCTGCTGCATAGTTTTTTGGCTTATATGAACCGCATAAATCAGACACACGCACTAAATGTCTGTCGCTGTCAGCTCCGTCGGACAGCCGTTGCACGTTTTTAACCTAAAATCTGCTAACTGCATCGCCCAAACAGCGTGCCGCAATTAATTGCATGAATTGCATGAGCAACGGCAACGGCAACTACAACGGCAACAGCAATGGCAACGGCGCGTATGAGTAATTACATTTATTTTCTATTCATATTATTCATACGCAGCGTTGTCTGCTCAAAAACTGTTACTCGTACTGTAGATTGTTATCATTTGACTAGCTTATAAATGATATTTATTATTTTGTGCATACTTTTAATTTAAACACATTATTTAAAATTCCTACACAGATTTGCTCTTGTTTTCTATTTTCCTACTTATTCGCAAAAAGAAAATAAATAATTTCTATTTTATTTGCTTTTCTATTAACATTTAATAGACTATTTCTCTCTGCTGTAGAAATAATTTGTCGTCCTAACTTTCGAAAAAAAAGAACAGGCAATAAGTTTGCCAAAATGGCCATAAATACGAAAAAAATAATAGCAAAGGAAGCCAGAAAAAATACAGCAAATAATATCCACATTCACATTCACATAAACACGTATTTGCAGCAGGCACGCATTTCCGGAGCGTGTGTGTATGTGTGTGTGTGTATATGTGTGTGTGCTTGGCGCTGAGTCATTATAATTTATAAGAGCAAAAAATGCCAGAGGAAAAAAGGCAGAGATCCAGACAATGTGACAATGAAGTTTTATCTACGACAGAGTCAGTCTGTGTTTAAATGTGTGTGTTAGTGTGGTATGTGTGTAAGTGTTTGCTAAAATTTATAACAATTCAAGGCCGAGAACACTACTACTTTGTATGCTAAGAACATCGCCAGACTTGGTTTCAATTTCAATTTGGCAACGCGTACACCATGACCCCATGACCTCGACAGTCGACGGCCCACGCATTGCGTCGACTTGGCTTTAATCTGTAAATCTGGCCAGCGTACAGTTGATTGTTTGGTTTGCTGTTTATTGTTTTATAGGGTTTGTTTTGGTCGCAAGCCTGCATATGGCTCATCTATCCGGAGAAGCGAATACCGCATTTGAAGAACGAGGCAATGAACTCAACGAGCGCCTATCCCTTCATCTATACGGACTATTTGCCAACGGAATTCCTGATCAATGGCATTGTGTCTGGCTGTCTGACGATTGTCAATGTTATTTGCATATTCATAACAGCGATTATTGTGCTGAAAATCAAAGAAGTCTCGGCACCTTACACGGCCAGTCCGGATCTAAAGCGGTAAGTGGGAGAATCTTAAAATAATATAAATCTATTATTTTAAAGAAACCTCAGTGCTAATCCTTGAAGTGTGCTTAACGGAATAGCATCCACGCATGACTTTTTAGGCATATTCATAATAAAAGAAATTAAAGTAATAATGGATAAAAAACTCCCGCAAGGACATTAATCTCTATGATTTGCTTTTACATATTTCGATAAATTTCCCATTCAGTGATTTCTATTGACACAGATGTAGTTGGACTCGCTAACACTGTTCTTGACTGATATATTTATAGTTATATATTAGAAAATTTATATTCAGGTTGAAATTTTATAATAATGGAAAGTAATGTGTTAAATCTCAGAAAAAATACGTGAAATTTATAGATTTTAAATTTTGTTTAATTTCTAAATTATGTGTAGGATTCAATTAAAAATATTTTAGCTTAAAGCCGTGACCGTTCTTATATTTTTTAAGGTATTAAGAGCTTCAGTATAATCATATTTCTCATAGAAATAAATGATATTAACAGAATGGAAAATTTAAAATTAGTTGTCTTCAGTAACATAGACTGTTAACATAGTTGACGGTAGAGTTAATATTACTTGCACTAACATTGTACGGAACATTATCACATCTCTTTGTTATTCAAAATATTTCTGTTTAGCTTCAATTGTTTATTAGGCTGTTTCATAAATAATATTTAATAAACCCCAAAACGTTAACATGCGTAAAAGTTGACAAATCGCATAATTAACTGGCTTATTTCGTGCATTTCATGAAAGATAACTCATACGCCCAGTGGCCGAGTGGCATTCTAAATGAAAATAAATGAATTTTATTGCGAGACCTACGTTAATAAATAGCCTTCTAAGACGCCAGTGTTCGTCCCTTTCTCCGTTTCTTCCTCCCCGGGTGTGTGTCTGTTAATGGCCGCCACTTGGAGGCTGGCACATGTCTGGGCTAGTCTGAAATGCTCTACGTGTCCTTCAATCTCATAAAGTGGCGCATTAAATTACTCGAAGCGAGCGCAAAACAATTTTTCCTCAAAGCTTTGTCAATATTTGCGACATAAACTGCTTTGCAGCATTATATGCCACAGTTTCTGTTACTGTCTGCACATTTTTTGCGTATTAAGTCGAGCGCACGCTCACTCACCCGTCAGGAGAAAGTTATCAGTATGAGTTTATACCCTGTAATTGACAGAAATTGCTAAGAAGAAAAATACTACGAAGTAAAAAACTCTGTGTGAATTCAATCGTCATTGAACATTTACTTATATTTCCTTATATTTCGAGGAAATAACTCTGAAAAATCTAATACGAACTTGCTCAGCCTCATGATATTGTGCATTGATTCCAATAACATTTTGGTAATTATAAGAAGCAAAACTCAAAAGTACTCAAAATGTATAAAATTCATTAAGAATTTCTAGTTTTTTTTTGCTTTCCCATAATAATGAGAAAAATCTTACTTTAATTTTGTGTACTGGGCATTTTCCAGTCTAGCAAATTCTTCGCTGATTTTAGTGCATACGTATTTGTTTTGCCATTTTATCAGCGTATTTAACAGTTGTTTGTGCAATATTTGTGTTTGCTCTGCTGCATTCAAGTCGTGAGCAACCCTTTAACTGTTGAGGCGCCCCTCCGAGGGGCCAACTCACTGTTCAAATAAATGTCATTGATGGGAGACAGCTTTGGCCCCCCTATTGTTCGTTTTCCATATGGCTCCAAGCATAACTTTGTTTTTTCTGTTTTCCATTCCAAATCGGCGACTCTGGCAATACACATAAAGTGCATGATTTCATATTTATTTGTTGTTACTTTGTTTGCTGCGCGCTGGAGAATTGATTTTGTTGTCCTTTCAATTGCAAACTGTCTCTTGATAACATGGAAATACAGTTTGTGGTCACTAAAAATATCTAAATATTGAAATAGCTGCTGGAATCGAGCACAGTTAGTTTTAAAGCTTTATACATATATAGTGTTTTATTCAGGGTCCGTAGCTGATATAAGTTTTTAAAATTAAAATTGCAACTTAACAGTTATTATCAAACTTTTATTTAAAAGTTACAAAATAATGCATTTTTTTTATTTTTATTGAACAATTTCAAGAATAAGTGTTATTTTTCAACTTTCCAATAAAATTTTTTATATAATTATTAGTTTTTACTTTTTAACAATAATAAAAATCAAAACTAAGTATTAAAAATGATTTTAATTATTTTCTATCGGAAATAAAAGTTTTTAGCTTAGATCGCTACTTGCGACAAAAATAGGAAATTTTGATATATTGCATGTCGTAATCCTAACCAAATTCTCTCCTATTGATTTATTTAGTTAAAATTTGCTAACATAACACTTATTTAAGATCCCTGGTTTTCAAATTTTTTTTTTTTTTTTCGATCTCAACTCAATCAGTAGTTAGTGGATTTTTTCGGATGGCTCATCAGACCTAATATATTTGTATATTTATTTATCCATTGGGGCAAAGATTTCAACATGTATAACAAATTTTAATATTGTAATAATCAGCGAACCATTCTTTACTAAGTTAAGCAAATGTTTCTAATTCAACAGATTCTGGGAAACCGATCTTCGAACTGTTCGGAAGACCAACCGTTCCACAATCCGGCGAAAGGGCACTTTCCGAGGAGTTGGTGGCTCTGACAAGCTTATGGGGTAAGTGTTCCTTCCATTTGCTCCTTGAAATTGCTTTTATTCTTGTACTCGTTTATATTTATGATTTTGCAATTGTTGTTTATTGTTGTTGCGGTAATTGAGCGTATGTGTGACTGTAAGTCTCAATGAGATTCTCTGTTTCCCTCTTCCCCTGTGTGTGTGTGTGTGTGTGGTCATGACATTCGCTTTGGGGCAACAAAGTATACTTCCTCCCTATGTCTTGAGTTCCGAGTCAGCGGAACGAGAAACGCATGCTTCAAAAACAATTTCATGAGGTAAATAACAAAAGTATTTATACTTATTTGGGTTTGTCCCCACATCTTGTTCCTTTTGGGAATATAAATATAATATTCTTGATGGCAAAAAACGAAAAGTGGACAACATACAAAATATTTATCGCATAATTGAAATCACTGCGGAGAATTTACGACATTCTTTTGCCACAACGAGAAATAAATCTGTGCTTTTATGATAAAAAGAATTTGGTAAAGATTTACGTTTCGAATTTCCTTGTCAATATACTTTTTAATAATAAAATTAAAAAAAAATTCTTTAAATTCATTTAATTTTTTCCTAAATTAATAAATTGATTGTTGCCAATGTTGCCAACTTTTTTTCACATCACTACAAAATCAAAGAAAAGTTTTACCCGAATAGCCCAGAGCAACTTTTTTTTTAGTTTCTTCACGAAACTTTCAGGATTGATAAAAATACATTATTTTGGTCGTTCTTGTCAGGATAATAGACAGGACAATTATGGACCAGGTTACCATATGGTAAAGCTAGTACCAACAGAGTACATGCAAATATTAATACTACAAAAAACAAATTATATATTTGTTTCGAGGCTTGGAAAGACTTTCGTCACTAGAATTTTACCTCGACAATAGGTTTCTTTAGTAAATAATCCCTTGTTGCTTTTGAGGACAATTTCCAGTATTTTTATATAACAACTGCTTTAAACTCCATCAAATTTCTTATTTATTTTCCACAACGAGTGGAGGAAACTATCAGGGGCTTGACGAGGCACGTAATGCCAAAATGGACACAGCCTTGGAGCGGGCATTGGCACAAGCCGAAAGTGACGTAACCTTCAAAAAGGTCAAACGAATGAGCTACTCAAGCAACGCAGCTGGTGAGGTAAGTGTATAAATCGCAATAAGCTAAAATTCGAGTGATATAATGGAATAAAATTATTTAAAGGTCACACATTTGCTATAAAGTCGTATCACATGTATTCGTTAAATGTTCTGCTAAACTATTTTTCATTATTTTCCTCTATTCTGTATTATTTTCAAAAAGTTGAATTATTGCTTAGCCGATTCTGTTTCTCCATCTCCTCCTGCTTCCGCCGTTTGTCAGGCTTCTTACAGTCGCAGGGCGTGTACGCCTTCCGCGCCTTCCGCCACGTCCTCCTCTTCTGCCTTGTCTACGGCCTCCACCCATGATCCGTCTATTATAGTGTCTAACGAGTTTATTCGTCGACTTCTTCTTCCTTCGGGTGGTTCTGGTGGTGGTTGTAGTCACCGTTGTGCTGTCCTCAGCAGCAGCCAAGTCGGCTACGGTGGCAGCGACTGTTGTCTCTTCAGCTGCCGCCGTAGTGCACTCAGGATCAGTTTCGTTGTCGGGATCAGTGCAATCCACCTGACCAACACTAAATGGCAAGAAGGCAACGCAAATGGCCAAAAGGACGCAGCCTAATACAATAGTTTCACTTCTCATTTCAACTAATTTAATTAACTGATACGAATCATTTGGTGCTCTGGCCTTTTTATAGCAAACTACTTGCACTAAGATTTACCTTGGATTTCGCAAATTGACACAGCTGTCTATAGTATATTCTAAATAGTATCTTTATGTATTTGCAAAGATACGCAGCAACTATTCGCTTATACCTATTAAAATAAATATTAAATCACCTTGATTCTTTAACTAGTCTGTAAATAAAACATCTAGTAGGAAATTATAAATAATATGCAAACTAATGTTTCTTTGAAAACAAATCAGATTGTTTTTTTTTCCCCTTACTCTGTCGTTTACGGGTTTTCTTGTTTTCACCTTGATCTACTTTATGCGTCAATGAATGATACGGGCTTAATAATTTTCATTCACGTTTATTTATTTGTAATTCGTTGCGATACAATTGCGATAAGAGTCAAGATTGGATTAACCCTGCCGCTGATTATTGATAAGTCTTCTTCCGAAAAGGGGTCTGATAGGTCTGATGGGTCTGTTTCTTCTTGCAACGATTCTTCCAGCATTTCCTCTATTGCCATTCTGTCTGATTCCACGTCTGCCACCTCCACGTCTAACAATCCTAAAGCGACGCACAATTCTGACCCTCCTTCTTTTTCCTCCGCATGAAGATTTCGCAGTGGTTGCCTCACCCGCATCGGCTGCAGTGGTATCTTCGGCATCTGTTGCCGGGCTGGTTTCTTCTGGAGTGGTGCCATCATCATCACCTGGATTTGGTGTCTCTTCCACACAGTCGACATGTTCTGAGTTGTCGGGGTCGTCACAGTCTGTGCAACCGTCGGGCTCCCCATTTTCATCGCACCTTTCAGCCTTGCTCATCGGCAAATGTGGCAGCATTATGGCCAGAACGGCAAAGCACATGAATATTGTTTTCACATTCATCTTCAGGAAATCAAAGAACAACTGATAAACTACTATCAAAGTTTTGGCCTTAAATACGATTGGCAAAATGTATTTGATTCGATATATTGAATATTTGGCAAAGTTTACTTAGCTGTCAAAAACTTTAAAATCATCAATATTTTTGTTTTGGCAATACCAAATGAAAAGGTAATCAGCATATTTGACTAAGATTATAATTTCCCATCTGTGTCATTTACATTGTTGTTTAACCAGTTGGAACTATCTCAAAAAATAATATCAATCAAATAATGCTTTGGCACCTATTTAATATTTCCAAGCAAAACTTTCCACTGCCGAATCAAATATGGATAGATGTGAAACATATTTGTTTATTAAATTGTTTATCTAAATTGAACCATTAATGTCGATCAAAAATGCGAAGGGGCGGCGAATGAATCTGAGATATTATCAATAAGCAAACTAAAACGCAGAGGGTACACAGACCCCACAAAGTAAACATATTCTTGATCATCATCAACAGCGACCATATGGGCGCCGATATTTCAGAGTTACCAGAGCTAAGAGCACCACACTTAGAGTATTGTATATGGAATATATTGAATTAGACAAATTGAATTTATTTTGTGACTATAAGTTTTATGACTATAAGAGTTAGAAACAACAGATTTAATCTGTAGATTCCTAGGTAGGACCAGCAGATCAAATTTTTTTTCATTTTAAAATTGTACCAGCTGTTTTTTATAGCTGCCATATGAACGATCTAAAATCAAGATTTTTTATAAGCAACTTTTTAGTGTTTTGAGATAAGTTAGTTTTATAAATCCTGAAACAAGTTATTAAAATTATTTTTCTGCCACGCTGTTTTAAACACTTTAGGATACTTTATCTAACTTGTCGGCCAAATGTGATTTTTTAACAATCCTTAGGGGTAAAAGTCACACATTACAATATTTTCATATTGGGATTTTTATACCCGTCACTTACTAAATAAATAAATGGGTATATTGTGTTCGCTAAAATGTATGTAACAGCCGAATCGATTTAGCAATGTCCGTCTGTCCGTCCGTCCGTCTGTCTGTCTGTATGAACAAAAGGATCTCAGAGACTATAAGAGGTAGAGTAACCACATTTGGCACACAGATTTCTATATGGCCCACGCAGATCAAGTTTATTTCATATTTAAGCCATGCCCCCCTGCGCCACCGCAAATTGCAAAGAACCACCACATCCGCAGTTTTTAAGATAATACGATTTTTAGGGAAATGAACATTATCTATTAGCTCGCTCAACCTCATCGGGATCGGACAACTAAAACGGGAGTAACAGCTAACCAAAGTTATTAATAAGGTTAATTATACCCGTTACTTATAAAAAATAAGTATAAGGGTATATTGTGTTCGTTGGAATGTGCGTAACAGGGAGAAGGAGGCATCTCCGACCCTATAAAGTATATATATTCTTGATCAGCATCAATAGCCGAGTCGATATAGCCATGTCCGTCTGTCCGTCTGTCCGTCTGTCCGTCTGTCCGTCTGTATGAACAAAAGGATCTCAGAGACCATAAGAGATAGAGATACCAAACTTTCACTAAAAGACTTCTATATACCCCACGCAGATCAAGTTTGTTTAAAATTTAAGCCACGCCCCCCTCCGCCCCCGCAAATAGCGAAAAACAGTCTGAACAAAGAAATCTCAGAAACTAAAAGAGATAGAGTAACCAAATTTGGCACACAGATTTATATATACCTCACGCAGATCAAGTTTGTTTCAAATTTAATCCACGCCCCCATCCGCCCCCGCAAATCGCGAAAAACCACCACACCCACAGTTTTTAAGATAATACGTTTTTTGTGATTATTACCGTTATCTATTAGCATTATCTATTATCCCACTAAATCGCATCAAGATCGGACATGTAGAACGACAGTTATGGCGAATTAAAGTTTTCAGAGCAAAACAAGTATTGTCTTTAAAGTACTTTTTAATATATTTAAGTAAGTAACGGGTATCATATAGTCGGGATCTCGACTATAGCCTTTCCCGCTTGTTTTTTTAATACAATTACGTAAAAGTATGCTGTAGTTATTTAGATAGTAATTTTTATTAAGTTCTTTAATATATATTGAAATAAGTAAAGGGTATCCTATGGTCGGGATCTCGACTATAGCCTGGCCCGCTTGCTTAAATTATAATTTAGATTGAATGATATATCATAAAAAACGAAAAACTTTTTCATACTAAACCTAGATTTTCTATCGATCGTTCCTATGGCAGCTATATGATATAGTAGACCGATATGAACCAAATATGGTCAAAATGTGTAAAAAAATAACAAATTGATATTGTGTAAGATTGGTTAAGATATCTCAAAAATCACAACAAATTTTCGTACTAAAGGTTATGCACTCGCCGATTATCCACAGATTTTAATTAATCATATCTTAAACGATGCGTAATAAATGCAGCTATGTAAACAAAATAGAAGACAAAATTTAATAAATTTTATTCGACTTTTCCTCGAATTTTGAAGTAAAAAAAAGCTAAAAAAAATATCTTTAAAAAAATCATAATTTTCTTAATTCAAGAATTGATATCTTTAAACCTACTAGTTTAAATCTTAAACTTTGTATTAATAAATTATAGATATATTTATTGGCTTTCCGGAAAAGTAAAGTTTTGAATATCGGTTTTGTCATTCACCAGTAATGATGACAAAAGTGGGCGCACCTCTGAAAAAAAGTGTGAAAAAAAAGCCAAATTTTAAAAAATTCTAATAATTTCATCATAGAAAAAGAAAATAGTTTTCGTTGTTTTTGACCAAATCTATCCAAAAAGTGGGTTTGGATGTAATACCCAAAAAGTTTAAATTTGTTGCCTATGTTGCTTGAATAAATGTAAGATTATGAATCGATTGAAAATATGATATTGCTGAGGAACCCTTTTAAAAAGGAATAGGTTTCAAGCACCACTGCATGTTGTGTCATAAATAAATGTACGTGTATTGCAAATAAAATTTAATATCAAAAATAATTTCACTTTACTAACTTTAAATTGAACGCAACCAATGTTGGTTTAAGGATCAACGAACATTTTATTTTGCGATAACTTAAAATTCGTTGAGTTTTGAATAACACGTCTGTTGAATCGAACACTAGTCTCTAGTCAACTGTGACTTGGATTATCTAATCACAACCTAATCTAGTTAAGCAATCTCCCACTAATATTATTGGTTTCAATGCAGCCATCCAAACTCTCTCTAATAAAATTTAATAAGAACACCGTTTTAATTTTTTTTTAATTTAATGTTCGTTTTAATATGTTTGATTGTGTGAATCCTTAATCTGATTGTCCAGATTGTTGGCAGTTTTATTTAGTTAGAGTTTCAGTTGATATTGTTTCTCCTATTTCTCCTCCTAGCCCTGAAGGAATCTTCGACGAAGTTTTCTCTGCGTCCTCCGCGTCCTCCGCGCCCTCCACGCCCTCCACGCCCTCCGTTTCTTCTGCCTCGTCCACAGCGACAGCGTCCTCCACGGCCTCCTCGAATCTGCCTCCACCAGCGTATCCGTTTCTTTCCCTTACCCTTCTTCTTCTTACTAGTGGAACTCGAAGTGGTTGTAGTCACCGTTGTGCTGTCCTCAGCAGCAGCCAAGTCGGCTACGGTGGCAGCGACTGTTGTCTCTTCAGCTGCCGCCGTAGTGCACTCAGGATCAGTTTCGTTGTCGGGATCAGTGCAATCCACCTGACCAACACTGAATGGCAAGAAGGCCACGCAAATGGCCAAAAGGACACAGCCCAATACAATAGTATCACTTCTCATTTTAATCAATTCAATTGACTGATAAATTAATGACAAATGTATGGTCTTTTTATAGGAAAGATTTGGTAAATTGACACAGCTGTCTTTTAAATTCATCTTATATATTTACTTATATTATTCTGCAAATTAAAAATTGTATATGCATCTAATACATGTATTTTATCATTCTGTTGTATGCTTATACTGATATAATTATTTAAATGCAGCAAATATTTATTCAGATGCTAGTCTTCATAAATACTTGTTTTAAATAACATACCTGAGAATAAATAAAAAGTGGTATAATAATATTTTATTTGAAATCATCTGGATATTTTCTGCCGCAATTAATTAAACAATTTAATTATTATTCCGTTTCAAATTTATTATTTGTTATTTTCCAAATCACTTGATCCCCATAACAAATGGAGTCACATTTAACCCAGTTGATTATTATTTCTGTTGAGTCTTTTTCTGAGGATAGGTCTTCTTGCAACGATTCTTCCAGCATTTCCTCTATTGCCATTCTGTCTGATTCCACGTCTGCCACCTCCACGTCTAACAATCCTAAAGCGACGCACAATTCTGACCCTCCTTCTTTTTCCTCCGCATGAAGATTTCGCAGTGGTTGCCTCACCCGCATCGGCTGCAGTGGTATCTTCGGCATCTGTTGCCGGGCTGGTTTCTTCTGGAGTGGTGCCATCATCATCACCTGGATTTGGTGTCTCTTCCACACAGTCGACATGTTCTGAGTTGTCGGGGTCGTCACAGTCTGTGCAACCGTCGGGCTCCCCATTTTCATCGCACCTTTCAGCCTTGCTCATCGGCAAATGTGGCAGCATTATGGCCAGAACGGCAAAGCACATGAATATTGTTTTCACATTCATCTTCAGGAAATCAAAGAACAACTGATAAACTACTATCAAAGTTTTGGCCTTAAATACGATTGGCAAAATGTATTTGATTCGATATATTGAATATTTGGCAAAATTTAATCAGCTGTCAAATTAACTTGTAAATAATCAATAATACAATCAAAACAAAACTGTAACTTGTATATCTCCGCATATTTAACCAGTTGGAAGTCTTTGAAATAATAGTATCAATAATAGTTCAAAGCAAATAAGTATATGTGTGTGATAAACAGGTGTCACTCGTCTTTAAATTAATAGTTTATTTATTTAGTTCTATTAATTTAGGTTCAAATCGATTGGATGATTGAGTTGTTTCCTTCGAGCAGTTGAAGAATCTCTTAATTGAGATCTGTAATTCTTCAATATACTTAAGCTTTTTCTATAAGTACAGCAACTATTTCTTAAGGAAATACCTTTGTGGTTAAAAGGGGGGAAGGCAAGGGGAGTCAGATAAAATGGATAAGATGGAGACAACAAAAAACAATTAGAATAACAATAAGTGTTCGCTAATCGCATTTGTCAAGTCTCCCGTCACGCTATGAACACGACCCCTCGAAAGGGACTGTGCAGCATTTAAACGAAATTACCCGCAATTACGAGTATTTTTGAAAGAGATAGAGACAAACAGAGAAAGGGACAGGGAGAGAGGGAGCCCATTAAGAAGTGACCTCAATCATTTGTTGATGATAAGCGCGGCAGGAGTAGAAAGTAAGAACTTCTCGCGATGCACAGCGACAGGCGAAAGCTGCCACTGCTGACAAACGACAAAAGACAGGCACAACAAGGACATATATACACACACACACTCACACAAGGATAATAAAGCAAGTCGGGTGGTCATAAATCAATGCGAAGTACAACACAGTAGGGAGCAAAAGGTCAGAACCATTTTCTCGTCCTTGTCGCGAGTGGCAAAAAACTCAAGCACTCGTGCTGCTATATAGTTGAGAATTGCGCAAGATTTATGGTAGAATCTGATGAAGCCATCGCTCCCAACTAAACAAAGAGAGATGAAAAAATCAAACAAATGCAGGACTGCACTGAGTCTTTATGAGAAAAATGCAAAAACATTGCCACAAAAAGTGAAACCCATTTTCGATGAGAAGATTGAATTCTCAACTTGATGAGGAAAATTTGAGCGACACTTGATATGTGACAGAATAAGAGGTATAGGTGGATTCAGCAATAGTTTATGGTAAATCAAAGTGATAGAGAAATTAACTGAGGTAGAGAACAAAGAAATTTATTTGTTTAAAATCTGGTCACGCCCACTTTTTGATGCTATTGTCTAAAATTTAAAGCGCATATGCTGGTAAAATATTATACCTGTAATAGCCCTAATAACGACACAATCTCACTGTCAATTTTATCGTATGTTTGTAACTATTTAGAATATTTCCAAGATTTAAAAAATAAAATGTAAAGAATAAATTTATAGTTTATAAACTAGAAGCCCATTTAGATAATTATCAGAAGAGAGAGCTTTAGGTTGATGGAATGCAAAGGGGAAAAAGGAACTTTGTTAATTTCCTGCTCAGCGATAGGAAGAACGAAGAAAGCCTCAATTAAAACTTACTGAGGAGAAACCAAACCGGTGTAGGCAGCCAGGCGTCAATGGCCACAAATCAACTTTTACATTAATTCATTTTGGTGAAAAGAAGAAAGATGAAAGCCGACATCGAGGCAAGTAGACACTTGACTGTGCGACAGACAGACAGACAGACAAACAGACAGTGGGACTGTGAGGACATGCGCCAAATATTTAGGGCGTGATCCGAAGCAGAGTGTAAAACAAACTTGTCAAGTGGTTAGAGAGCACGAAGAGGAAGAGATAGAGGACTTGAGGATGGCTTGTAATCTATTTAAAGTGAGTCGCGGCCACTAAAACTCAATTAACCCCATTTGACGGAGCACGAGGCAATTGAAAAAGACAGAGACAGCAATAGCAACAGCAACAGCAACAGAGAAACAGAGAAACAAAAAAACAGAAAGAAATTCGAAATCAAGGCAAAAGATTACAAACGGAAATGGCTGACCGACCATTGAGTGGGCTGCAAGAGGGGAATCAGCATTTTGCACTTAAAACCGCATTGATACTCCATTACTAGTGTTTGGGTTTCCAGGTTACAGGATTGTAGAGTTGCCACCGTTACTCGCATGGAGGTCTGTTGAGTTGCCGCTCAAAACAAACGTTGATGCGGATGTTGAGCACAGGAAAGCGGAAGCACTTTGCAACGGAAATGAAACATCAATTAAAGTCGCACACTGAGCAACGCGATGGCAACCCTGGAAGCTGCCGAAAAATATATTGCTTTCGCGTCCAACATTGTTAATCCCTGTGGTGCTTGCCACTTTCCACTTTCCACTTGCCACAGTCATTGCAACGGTTGATTGTTGCTCTGTTGTGCCTGTTGTAACTTTTGTTGAGTTCTTGCAAAGGCTGAGCCCATTTTTCTGTTAGTTTACTGCTTAATTGCAACGGCAAAAGCCGACAGTAAAATATTTGTCGCCAAGCTGCAATATTCCAACTCTTGTAGCTCTTGAAATTTAATCAAATTTGCTTACTATTTATTTGTATTACTTTTTATACCCAGTCCATTCATCTGGCAATTTTTAAATCTTTTAATAAAAAATATATATTTCTTATGTATTGCATCAACAGCAAAAATAAATATATGAAAATATTTTTATAAGAAATTATTTTAACGCCGGAATTAACACATTTACTATATTCTCGGAACTTGATGATTATATGAGTCTTATTTATTGGATTTTCATTATTTTGTTCAAAGAAGAGAAGAAGAGACTTTTATTTTCGGTTATCTGTTTGCTTAAACCTTTTATTAGTATAAATGTATACTACTTATATTATAGAATTAAATATTATTTATTGTTAAAATATTGCAAATTTATCGGGCAAACCTCTTACTTTCAGCTAACGGAACGTCTTGCCAAGATTGCCGGGCTTAACAAGCGTCATGGGGATGATGCGTTGCACACAAACTCGAGCAGTTTGGCCGGCAGTCGGATGAACTCCATACCGAACTCTCAGCTGAATGTGGACTTAAAGGCATTGGATAAAATCGTGAGCAGCTTGTTGGAGCAGCATGCGGCAAGTGCCGGCAGCGGTGGCAGCAAAGCAGCCGCTAATTTAGAGGCCGGAAGCCGCACGCCGCCGGTGCAACGCAAACCGTCGAAGAAACTTAATCGCTGGCGTCCATTGTCACGGTCCGTGCACAGCTTCAAGCGTGGCGATGGGCGTGATTATGCGGGCGGTAACTTTACCCAGTTGCAGGAGCGCAGTGAGATGCAATCAGCACTGTCAGCAACTCAACACTCACCGAATATGCCTACAATCATGGAGAGCATCGCCGGCAGCCCGACGCCCAACAATGCCCAGCAATTGGCACACAATCCATGGACAGCCTCCCTGGAGCGTACTCCAGGTGCGGTGAGGAATATGCTGCACAACATCGGACAGGCTGCCACAGTGCCACTGGCTAACACAGGTTCTGTGCAGGAGGATCAGCTCAATCTGACACAGAATTATGTGGGTTGATTGAACACAAAATTATATATTGCGTATACGTATTTGCTTATGGAAATTGTTAATAAAAAGTTAAATCACATTGGGAGTGTATCAAATTTAATTAGCTTTGGTTTAATTTTGTTACAAATTATCTTATGTTTATTTATTGCTTTATCTGCATATTATTCTCAACTACAAATACTTTGATAGAGTTCGTTGAACGCTGTTAATAATGAAACAGTGCGTATGTGTAATAAATGGAAATACGCTTTAGAAGAGTGTGTTTGTTTCATTACGAGCAAGAAAGTTTTCTAATCTGTTTAAACTAATAGAAACCGGTTTTTTATACTCGAGTACATGAACTATTTAAATAAATAATGAATATTAAGTTCAACTGTTGGACTTAACTGTGAATGAGAATAAAGCATTCAGAATGCTTTTATGTGAATTAATTCCAAATTGAGACAAGTAAATACAACTTTTGTTAGTTGAAAAGAACCCAAGATTGGTTTTAGTGTATTATGACTTTTAAATAAATGCATTAAATGTCAGACAGTCTCTTAAGGTGCGCAAATCAAGTGGTGACAAAGAAACACTTAAGAGTATTTCCCCCAATTTTGTTAGCATTTTATTCAATTTCATTTAATTTTGTTGCCACAAGAAATGAAGTTCAAGTTGACCGCTCAAGTGGCAAGTGTCGGAGACGCCTCAAAATGTCAACTGGCTGTTAGTGTAGCAGTTAATAATTTTGTAAGGCAATAGTAGAAGAGGGGAGAGGGTTTCCAGCCACTCAACGTTGACTGATGATGATTTTTGTGTTGTTGGCGTCTGTGGCGCTGTCATCATCAAAAGATACAACCAATGTTGAGCCAGATGAAAGGACTACAGTGCCTGCAGATACTAATGAAGCTGCTTCAAGTTGTCTGCCTGTTGTGGTTGTCGGGGCAATAATAGTGATAAAATTACCAGCCATGTAAATTCTAATGCAGTGTGAAAAAAAATTGAGAAAAAATTTGATAATAAATGTAGCTCCCATTAAGTTGAAAAGGTCCGCAAATTAAGGTTAGAAAATTGTACAGCATTTAGAATAGTTGTTGATATACCAAATAAATAACAACATGTATGAAAATAAGTATATTTTAAATGAAAGAGGCAGATGATTTTTTTAAAGAGATGTGTTTCACAAAAATATGAGATTTTGCAAAGTCGGCTTTCCCGAAAAGTCCGAGATTTTTCAAAGTACACAATAATAGCTAACATAAGTGTATTTAAATTTCCCAACAACTTTTCAGTGAATGCAATCATAAAACTTTAACTTGTACCATTCTTTACTGTCCGAAAATTATTTAAATTTTATTAAATAATTACATTTACAGATTTTAAAAAGAAGCCTTAACGACTTTTAATTTCATTTAATATTAATTTCCACAATTTTTTTTGAATTTAACAGAGTTTAAGAATAACCTTTGCATTTTATTTTGATTATTTTATGACTGCACTGTAGCAGCAGCTGTTTCTAGAATCTAGATAATAAAGCCGACAAAATGAGAGTATATGAGAGTTCAGCTCAGGTGCATATATGTATGTACAGTGTACATATATAGTATACATTATTGCAGCGGACTTTCATCTGAGTAGTACTTTCTAATTCAATTCTTAAAGTGCTTGCCGTTATACATGTCTGAATAGAATGCTTTTATAACCAACTCACCTGTCGCTCCATGACGCCAGCCAATTGTTCGCGTTCCGAATTGCGATAGTATCCGGTCAGATTGGCGCCCAGTCGCATGGTCACCTCGTAGCGCGTCTTGCCACTACGTGCCGCATTACGATTGCCTTTTAAATTGAAGTAGCCGGAGCCGGAGCCGGAACTGGAGCTAGAAATGGAGGTGCCGACGCCGTTGTTGTCAAATTCACATGCACGATGGCAATTACTGGCGCTGGCATTTCCAATGCAGCCTGGAAAATGCGAAATAAATATTGATTAGTCATTAAAATTATTTATTATACATTTATTTATGCACGACTAAAAGCAGTCGGCAAAGAAAAAATTATTAAGTATAAAAATTAAATTAATATTAAATATAAATAATGAACTGTAAAGAAAAAATTAAAATTAAAATTAGAATTAGATCTTAGATTCAAGTTTCAAGTTTAAGCTGAAATAAAAATATTAATAACTTGTTCAATCTTTTTCCAGTCTCCTATTAAAGTTGATCGCTTAACGCTTATAAGGTACAAGCACAAAGAAAATATTTTGCATACGACCGCAAAGGGTCAGAGGGTCAAAATGGTATAATTTAATAATGCTGTTGGGTAGAGGGAAAAGGGGGGGAAAATCTAAACTGCACTGTCATAGTCATGTCCACAGAAATAGCTAAGGACTTTCATCGCACCACTGCGAGATCTCTAGAAATGCAATAAAACTTATAACAGCGCACGAAAAATGTGAGAAATGTTTAGGGAAATTGCCGAACATACACAAGAATAACCCTCGTCTGGCAGCACGGTGTTTGTGACCCACATTTACTATGCATTTTCCACCTGATCCTTTCCAAAGCAGATAAAAACGAATGTCAAATTCGATGACAATGTCATTCTCAAAAAAGGCGTACACCTGGCCAGACAATCCAACCTCTGCTATGGTTTATTATCCCCTTGACAGCAGCCAAAAAAAAAAATGAGTCGAATAGTTTTTGTTATTGCTTTACTATCAACTTGTCAGCTCATCATTTATTAAAATATTGAAATAAATAAAAATATTGCTGCAGTGCAGAGCACTCGACAGGGCAATGTCGTCAATTTTGCATCGTGTTCTTTTATGATTAACAATTTAAAAACTCGACGGTATATAATGTTTAAAATCATAGCATACTTTTGCTCAGTGTCTTAGAAAAAGCAATTGGCAAAATGTAAAACATACTTTTGGGTATTTACAAAAAGCGAACTAACAGGTGTGTTCCATCAGGGGTGTTCCAAATATGTAAAACGAGGGTATTCAACTTAATTAGTTGCGCAGCTCCAAAGTATGCTACAAATTTTAACCAATACCTATTTTGGTTGGTTTTTTTAGTTGGCTAACATTTATTGAATGGCGTCATCAAAAATCGATGACAACTTTAAGGTAATTTCTTTACGAGTTCAGAATAATGAAATCAGAAAATAATTTTCAGTGTTGCTGCAATATTTGCATGTTGTTCTGTCACTTGTTGTCGCTGTTGTGGGTTCTTGCGATTGCAACAGTTGCAGATGCTGCAGCAACAAAATATAGTCAACAATGGGCGTGTCATTACGCCCTCCGACAACCTTTCCACTTGTCGATTAAATGACGCGACAAAGTCTACTCTTAACAATACCAAGGACCTACTCTTGCCTCTGTCCCGCCCCTCATTCCGGCCCCAATCGCGCATTCTTTTTGCAGCACACTTTATGTGTTGCATGCCTCTCAGAGGGCGTCGAGTGCATTTTCCATGCTTAATTATTTCCTTAATTAAATTTTCTTTCAGAGCTTCGTATGTATTTTTCTCAATTTTTGCATTTCCTCGGGCAATTTTATTTTCTCTTTCTCACTCTATGTCTGATTTTTTATCACTATCTCTTTCGTATCCATTTCCATTTCCCGGATATTTTTGAGCCACACATGCACCATTTATTATTGCTTGTTACGTATGATTCAATTTATTCGATTTCTATAGGGTTCACTTACCCTGGGTCGTCTCATTGATATCTGGTATTTCACATTTGGTGCCCTTGTAGCCTATTGGACAGTGGCAAGTTATAGCCGCATCTCCGATATGCCTGTAAATTAAATTACGATACATTGTTAGCTCAATATATAAAATAAATTTAACCAGCATATGAGATTTATAAGAATCAATAAACAGTGCACATTAATCTTAGAAAAATCTCACATGTAGGATTTTAATTATTTAAATAAATATGATCAAAATAATATTTTTTATCATTTCATTTTTTAAGTTCGAAGAATTGTACAAATGTGTTGAATTTTTTTTTAAACCTTTTTTGCTGTTTAAACTGGATTGTTGTTTTTTGTGTTTTTCCATTGTATGTTCGACTACTAAAAATTAGATTGCTTAAGCTATTTACACAAAAAACAAAATAACTCAAAGCCAACTGTTTCAATATTATTCAATGATTTTGATCCTATAATCATTATTATAAAGGTAAATATTTACCCAGAAGAAGTGAAATACATAGTGAACCTATTAAATATAAACATTTAGAAATTTTTGAAAAGTGTAATTTTATATAATATATGGCAAATACTTCTAATTAATGTTTGCACAGCCTTAAAATTACCTAATAATTATACATGTGTTAGTGGATTGCCTAAATAATATTATAACATAATATAACTATAATAAAAATGTACAATTTATTTCATTCCAAACTCTGTCGGGTCACTGTCTATTGTTTATTGTTCTTCTACAATCAGATCATCTGGAAACTCATTAAGTTTCTTATTTGGAGATTGTACGTGTATATGTCTTGCGTTGACTGTACTTACTTGCATGTGCCGCCATTTTGGCAAATATTCGTATGCGCATCCGTGCAGAGTGGACCATGCCCACAATCGTTGCCACTGAAACCGGGAAAACAGGCGCAGTTATAGGAGCTGCAATGAGATGGGAATGCGAGATACGTATGTGATTCATTAGTATTTTGTAAGTGTATCCAGCTTTATCTACTTTCTTATTTATTTATAATAAACAGCTCTGCATTCTCTGTCTTTCTCTTTTGGCAGAGATAAGCTGTCAGCTGACTGAAGGACCCAAGGTCCTGCTGTAGTTGTCAGCAGAGGATTGGCATTAACTTATCTTTCAGTTTGCGGCTTGGCACGAAACGAGGACTTGTCAGTTTAACAGACACAGATATATACATATACTCTTTCTTTCGACGTATGTACATAAGCATAGATATAAATGTGGGAAGTATTTCTTGTACGTGCTTAACCACGCGCATTTTTAATTTCAGCGGAACATCATTAGAACTAAATGCTAAGGTCAAACACTACACCCCAGGCAATAATTTAAATAACTCGGCGTCAAGGACACACACAGAATGAGGAATATTAATGGGAGTAAAGGAAATGAAGCCTTGAGGAGGTTTTTGCGCACTTATTAAGTTCAATTAGGAGCAAACAAGAAGTACGGGCCGAGAAGTCCTTGAGCCTTCGCACGTCTGCTCATTAATGAAGACGACAGTGTAAAAAGCCAAGTACTCTTTGGCGAGTCAAAACTTTCCCCATCAAGGATTATTAAAGCCTACAAAAGATGGAAATAAATTTACTTCAAGCTTCATTTTACCCAATTAAAGTAGAAAGTGTAAATAAATTTGAAATATTTTTCTACGATAAATTATGTTTTCCTTTGCTGTCTAAACATTTTAATTAGATTTCCGTATCATGTCAATTTAAATTTGTTGCACATCGACAAATTGCTTTTCAGCATTTTAAATCACAGAAATTAATTCACGCTAACAAAATATTTCTGTTGACAATCTAATTGGGACTCCGAGTTTAGCTCAATTTGACAACAACGGAAAAAAAACACAGTCAATTCTAAACGTTGTAGCTGAAAGGGGTCGACTATGAGCTACTCTGTAATTGCAGTTACTCCAGCTGTAAAAATATCGACAGTGATTTAATCGGTAGTATATTGATACATCGTTAGGATTTTCATTTTTAATTTATCTCCCTTTGAATCAGATGTTACTTCAGTCTTGTAGGGAACCACTCATCTTAATAATTTGATGAAAACAGGGTATAAATGCTTTGCCTAAAATTTGTGAGTTAAATAATTGCGCATCCTTTTCCATTTGTTTTACAACGTCATTTGCCTGTTGTTCTGTTGCTTTGTCGCTCGTTTTTCAGCGTCAAACAATCACAATTGCTGCTGTGTTTTGTGCCATGCGTCGTTGACACATGTCAACAGAAATTAATTTTTAGAAACATTTTCCAAGTGCAACAGAATTATATTAAAGAGAAGCTGAAATTTAATCAGAGCTTTGACAATCGCACGTTATTTATAGATATATATATATATATATATATATATATATAATCTAGTGTAAAAATGTTGTTAAAGTTGTAACATTTCTTATCAACAAATTGACACTAAATATTCAGTTTGTCGCTTGAGTTGAGAAAAGTTAGCAAATATCGACACGATAGAAAACATTATCTAATTGATCTGCTATTATCGCTATGGGCAATATACATTAGCTGATAGTCGCATATGTCAATATTGAATGCATGTTAAGTATACGCCGTGTTGGCCACAAGCAATAAAAGAAACTTTTTCGCTTTCACTTTCTTTCTTATTTTTTTTTCGAAAACTTTAACGAATAATAAGGACGAAATCAAAACGTGCCCAAGGGTGCGACAAAAACAGATTTCGGAGACACTTGGAAAAAAAACTTTGACTTTTCTTTTCTTGTTGGACTTTAATAAGCATTCTTGATGCGTGCTGTACAACCAATAAATTTTAGGGAGTAAGCCTGCCCAACACTTGTTAGGTTATCATATTGAGGTATTGACAGGTGCTTTCATTTTTTTTCCATTTGCTATTAGCCATAAATTAAAAGCACATTTCATTGCACTTTGGAAACTGCCTTAAGCAGCGGCTTTTGTTGCCTTAAGCTATTTATCATATGTAGGTATATTGTACATATATATATATATGTATATGTGTGCCACGCCCATTGTTAGTGCCACACATTGACCTACAACTGCCACTGATTGTTTTTGTTTTTGCTGCTGTAGTTGTTGTTGTTGGGTATCTCAAGTATATAAGTAATTGCGCCTTTGTCCAACGGAAATTAATTGCCTCTCACTGTGTTCAGTGTTCGAGCATCTGCGGTGCGATTGCGATTACAAGACTCCATCGTCCTTGCATGTCCTGCCGCGTGTGACGGAAACGTTTGGCCCAAACAAATGGCACATGGTGGGGCGGCTGTTTGACCAACATAACCAACTGACCGAAATAGTCGAAACAAAAGAAAAGAGTTGATCTAAAAAACCACTCAATTGCCACAGACTGAGAACGACTTTTCTATACACTACACTCCAATCAGGAAGCTTCCACATACAATTGAATAAACTACTTTCTTTCGCATTACAAAGTCTCTCAAAAATACTTTTCAGTCTTTTATCACAATATAATAGTTTCCTTTGGAGTTTGGCATAAGATAGTGTGTGACAAAAGTAAAGGTTTTAATAAATGCAAAGTCCCTATCTCTTTCGCTGGTTTTTGCATTTTTTACGAATCGCTGAAAATCACCTGCAGCTGTTTGTCCGTGGGCTGCAGTATTTCTGCATATTTGTAGTATTTTTTTCTTGCTATTCATTCACTTTTTTGTGAAACGATTCCGACATTTTTTATTCAGTAAGAATTTTGCCACATGAAATTTGCATTCGTTTCTTGTTATTATTTTTTTTTTTGTTTGTTTGTAAAAAAGCCTAACGGAGGGCTTCGGTTGTAAATAAAAAGTAAACACATTGCGCATACGACATGTGTGGCACGTGAAAAGACAGCAGACAGAAGGAATTGTTTTGATTATAAAATCGAGCCCAACAGCTTTGCGCAGTATGCAGTATGCAGTATGCTTTAAAATGCATTTAAATTTCAAATACTGTTCAACAATTAAAACAGCGTGCCAAAAGCTGTTATATTTTTATGGGCCGCCACTCGAAAACTGCTGGCAGCAAAGTGCCGAGCAGCAAGTGCCGAGCACGGAGTTCACAGTGCACAGACTGGAGTCGCTTGGCTGTACTTTGCTTATGACAGACAAACATATTCATATACATACAGTGTGTCTGTGTGTGTGTGTGTGTGTGTGTGTGTGTGTGTGTGTGTGTGTGTATTTGCCTGGCAGCCAATGGCGCGTGGATGCCATGAACATGTCATATAAGAACTTGCAACAGCAGCCAACATTCTCTCAGTGAGTTGCACTTACGACCAACCGACAATAAGCAGAAGCAATCTGAAAGACAACTATGATTTCAATCATACACTTGGAGAAATAATTCTTAGAAATTAACAAATATTTGCCAATCAGAAAGATGAACAAATATATTTTAAAATAGGGTATGCTTAAACTCAGCACAAGATTTTAACCATTTCGGCAAATCTACTTGACTTGTTTGTCTGAGTGTAGTTTGGCTTGAGAGGCTGTCTGACATTTCGTAGTTGAGTTTTTGACAAAAAGCCAAAAAGCATCGCCTGGCCAAGAGTCATAGGAAATATGAAAAGCGGCCAGTTGTATCTCAAATGGATGCATGCAATTATTAAATGTTAGCTGAAGCGGCGACTTGGGTCTAAGGCAGAGAACAGACGACTTTTCATATAAACATTTGAATTACAAATAAGCTAAGAACGGCCAATGTATTCTACTTAAATAAATAAACATTTAACAACAATAGCAAATAATACTTTAAAGTGAATTATTTAAGTTAGCGGATTGAACTATTCATTTAATCATGGAAGATATAGTACTGAATTCAGTTGAGCAATTGTTTATATATATTTAAAAAATATATTCGTTTAATTAAATCATTTTTTTTTATAGCATAAAAAATATGGTTATACCACAATTATTATTAAATTTTAATGGTGTATACTTAACTACATTTTTTAAAAGAAAGTACAACGTATACCAGCATTCTAGGAAAATTATAGACGAATAGAATTATAATATTATTATTTGTTATATTTTATATTAAGCCTATAAATATGAATTTACAGCCTACGCTCAAAAGGTTGTTGGCCAGAACACAACACAAAAAGGCAAAGAAAGAACAATGACAAATTACAACAAATTGGTTTCCATGTGCTTAGGAGTGTGTGTATGTGAGTGTGTGCGAACAGCAAATAAAATTTTAGCAGCTTTGAAAAAAAAAACCTTGGAAATTTAAGCACTCTTTTTTGTTGTTGCTGTTGTTATTATTG
This sequence comes from Drosophila phalerata, assembly GCA_951394115.2. NCBI lineage: Eukaryota > Metazoa > Arthropoda > Insecta > Diptera > Drosophilidae > Drosophila > Drosophila phalerata. The sequence continues at coordinate 11,058,826 of OX596008.2, forward strand.
TTGTACTTTTTCTATTCACCTAATGCAATCAAATTAAATGCCATTAAATTTGATGGTTACTGATGAGTGTGTGTGTAGGTGTGTATAGGTCTAAGTATGGTGGTATGGGTGTATAAAAAGGGGTAGCAATTGTTGTCGTGTGTTACCAATGCCTTGCGGCTGCTCCTGTTTTTTTTTATAGCTCGACAATCGTAAAAAATGTTGTTAAAAAAATAAATTTGAATTTGCATTTTTATGGTTTTATCTTTTGTGTATAGAAATTAATTTTCAACCATTACGAATGCGGGAAATTAAATTGCTCAAATGAGAAAAACAAGTTAAGAAAGTCTGACAAAAGGCACGTGCAGTTCCAACCAAAAATAACAACAGCCAATTAAAACTGTAAAGTTTTTTTTTTTTTTCGGGATGACAAACGAGTTCAGGTAAGTTTCTTTGGCCAAAAAGGGAACTTTTCTGTTAAGAATGAGACACATATGGCACAGGAAAATTAAAAGTGAAACTGCCACAAGAGTTCAGAAGACAAACTTTTAATTGAGTAGGGCGATAGAGAGAGAGAGGGAGAGAGAGAAAAAGAGAGAGACAGGTTGAAACATCAGTCAGATGATATGACAAAGACAGGTCAAAATTTTGGGCAAACAAAACTTAATTGCAATATGCAAAGCACCAGCAGCGATTCACTTCCCCCATTGACCTCCTCCCACCAACTCACCCTTCGACCCATCTCTCAGTTGACATGTGCCCGACTTTGGATAAATGACAATGTTTGACAAGGCAAACAATACACGCATTCTCATATGACGGGTGAATGGTGACTGGAAGCCAGATGCGAATGACACTGACACAGTTGCCACTGAGCGGATGCCAAACCGACTCATTGCACATGCAACACCCACAACATTGTCATCTTTCCACCCCTCCCACTCCATACCCCTTCCCCGCCGTTGCTCTCCTCCCTTCCACTCACATCCCGTTTCCTCTTGTTTACTCATGCTCTGAACCTGATCTCATTTAACGCAGTCGGTTTGTTTACACAACTTGTAGCAGCAGCGTCTACTCTTTTTATACCCTGTACCAGGAATATATTAAGTTTGTGTCAAACTCAGTGTGTCATTCAGTTTGTCGGAATTAAGGCGTTGATATCTGATAACAACTTCGAGTGTATACACAGGAAAAAGATCATTCTAAAATTGCAGTTAAATTTCTTGATTTTAGCACGTATTTTTATACCCATTACTTTAAAGATAAGTAAAAGGGTATATTGTGTTCGTTGGAATGTATGTAACAGGGTGAAGGAGGTATCTCCGTCTCTAAAAAGTATATATATTCTTGATTACCATTAACAGCCGAGTCGGTGTAGCCCTATAGTCTGTTCGTCTGTCTGTCTGTCTGTCTGTCTGTCCGTCTGTCTGTTCGTCTGTCTGTCCGTCCTTCTGTGTGAACGCCTAGAACTCAGAATATATGTTGAAGTAAGTAACGGGTATCCTATGTCCGGCATCGCGACTATAGCCTTTTCGAATCGGTTTAAGTATGTATTCGGGATATTATTGTTAAATTTAGATTAAATAAAGGGATATAAAAAAGTAAGCATTTAAAATGTTAAAAACGCCTCAGTTATTTGGTCTGACTGAAAATAAATCTTACAGAACCCCGAAAATAAAAATAATGTTGAAAAATGTCGGGCTTGATTTAAATATTTTGTACTTGGTTTAAAAAAAATCCGGGCTTACCGTTATTCTGACACCGCATTTGATTAATTTTCCCAGATTTTTTTCTGTGTATACTAGAGATCTTATTTTTTATTTACTGTAGTATTCTGAATCTCAACTTGATTTCATTTATTTAATTACCTTCTATTATTCCAAATGTAACACACCAAGTTTTTAAAAAACACTGATCAAATATTTGTTAATAGGCAGTAGTACAGGGTATTTTACTGTCGCGGGAGCTCATCTGTTTCATTTCCGACGTTTTGTTATTACTACATACGAAAAATACGTAAGCTGCGAGACAATCACACGTTGCATGCTGCACACTGAACCTGATTGCCGTAAGCAACCCCCCTCCCACTCCCCCTCCTCCTTATTTACCCCTTTACTACACCCCATCTGCATACAACCCCCGCTCATGTGACACACAATTTGACACCGCTTGAACGTGGCCTAATTTCAGTTTTTACTCCTTTTGTTGTTATTGTTGTGATGCTGAACTGATTGCTGACCTGCCAAGGATACTTTTGACAGCTTGACGTGCTTTATATATACCCTGTAAATATTAATTGTAGACAGACACATGTGAGAATAATTTGAAGCTGAGTTCCTTAGTATTCAAGTTGCCAAGTGGTATTAACTTGCTTTAGTCCCATTACGGGGTATCTGATTGTCGCATATTTGCAACTTAAGTACATATACGTGTTTGTTTTTTATTGGACAAGTTGAATTTAGAGCTACATCATTATTTAAACAGTCCAAGTCAGCAACTGACCAGCTAAAAATACAACGATGTGTCATATTATATGTTCTTAAAATTAAATTTAAAACATGAAAATTCGGAAGAAATACTGCTACCTGGAACGTAAATATTATCATTTGAAAAGCTTAATTCAGTACCTTTTGTAATTTCATATATTGTAATTTTGTTTAGATCTGAAGTTGAATATCCATTGGTACTTTAATGCTCTTTTAACTTTAATGACTTTATTCAGCAATTAGTTTTCAATAATCTCACATCTGATTTTATATATACATCCCATTTTTATACAAACATATGTTAAAAAGCGTCGTTTAATTAATCTACAATTTGTTCGAGATGCGCTTCCAGTTCAAATTTACAAAATTTATGGTTTTTTCTAAAAATAAAATTAGTTTACTATAGGTAATAAATGGATTACCAACATGTTGTTGTACCTGTATGAATATAATGTTTAATATGTCCGGCTCGAAAGACGCTCGATATTTTGTTGTCGGTCGATGCGTTTCCAAATCCTTTTGTATCGCTCATACAGATCGCCGTGTATTTAATAAAAAACTCGTTGTAATTATAATACACTTTATTTAAATAATATGTTGCGCATTTGCGCGTGTCTTTTCATTTTCTTCTTAAATCTTATTGCGTCGTTTCACACGTCTTGCTTCTTCAAATTCTCAATTCACATTTTTTTTTCTTTTTTCCTGCCAACTTGCTTCAAATTAATAATACCAAAACTTATATTATCGATTTCAATAAATCGTACTTGACAGTGTTAAGTAACTTTAAATAAACATAATTTTTCATTATCGATATTATATCGAATTCAATTTAACTCTTTTTCCAACATTCTCCTCCCAAGTATTGCTCTTGGCAATACTTCAATTATTGAACTATTTTACTTGAAGCTTAATTAGTTTTACAACGGATCTCTTATAAATACCAGTTTGAGTCTTAATGTCTACAATTCTTACACGACCATCCTTGGATGGATATGTCTTAATAACTATGCCTTTTGGCCAACAATTTCTTGGCAAGTCTGAATCCAAAATCAACACAACATCGCCTTCTTGTATAATACCTTGATCTTTTGACCATTTTCGGTTGCTTAAAAGATATTGTCTATAATCTTTCTTTCATTTTTGCCAAAATACATCGGCTAATCGTTGAGATGCTTTCCAGTTATTTATACAAATTAAATCAGTGTCGGTAGTGTTAGCGTAAAAAGAATCTCGAAAATTCGGGCCAATTAAAATATTGTTTGGCGTCAAAGGTGCTGATTCGATTGAATCTGCTGGGATATATAACAACGGTCTGCTATTCATAATAAATTCTATTTCACAGAATAAAGTTCTTAATACATATTCTTTTGGATAACGTTCTTTTAACATAAATGAAAGATATTTCTTGGTTGACTGAATAAGTCTCTCCCAAGCTCCTCCCATGTGGGGACTTAATGGAGGGTTGAAGACCCACTTGCACCTCTTTGAGGTAAGAAACTGTGTCAGCTTGTCAATTGGCCATTGTGATATCAATTCACTAATATCCTTGTTCGCTTTTGTAAAATTTGTCCCATTATCGGAATATATCTCCTCTGGTACACCGCGTCGACCTGAAAATTGTCGGAAGACATGCATGAAAGCATTACTGGATAAATCTTCAGCTATCTCGAGGTGGACTGCACGAGTAGCCATACAAGTCAAAATAACTCCATAACGCTTAACATGGCTGCGGTTAACAAGCACTTCTATGGGACCAAAATAATCAACTCCTACTTTTAGGAAAGGTCGTTCAGTCGGTGTCACTCTACATTCAGGTAGTTGGCCCATTCTTGGTACTTGCGGTAATGCTTTCTTATTTTTGCAATATTGGCAATTGCGAATTATTTTTTTTACCGTATTACGACAGTTGGTAATCCAAAATCTTTCTCTGAGATTGGCTATTACAGTGTCGGTACCGATGTGACAATTAGAAACATGATAATACTGAATAATCAGTATTGTAACTGCGTGTTCCTTGGATAAAATAATCGGATTTTTTGAATCATAATCAAAGTCGCTAATATTATCTAAACGTCCCTTAAGTCTTAGTAGTCCATTTTCCGAAATAAATATTGGTAGTGATTTTAATTTACTCGTGTTTTCTATGGGTTTTTTCACTAACAGACAATCAATTTCTTTATTATAACATTCTCTTTGAACACTTTTAAAGATTAAATCTTCTGCTCTGTCAATTTCTGTTGAAATTAGCTCGTTGCTAATGTGCTTGTCAGTTAAAGGTTTTAAATTTTTAATGTATCTTAAGATCCATGCAGTTGTTCTTAAATATCTCCTCCAATTAGAAAATCGTACGGGGTCTGGTAAGATAAAGAAATTATTTACACTGGTAGTAACATGTACGTATTCAACCGTCACTTGCTCATTATCTATCTGACAATCGTAAGATAACTTTCCTTTTGGCCATTCATTTTCTGATTTATTTAAATACGGTGGTCCTATTAACCATGAACTTGTTAAGGAAAAGTTAATGTCTCGAATTTTTGTGGCCTCGTCTGCAGGGTTTAATTTTGTCGGTACGTATCTCCAGTCGTTAATATTTGTCAATTCTTGGATCTCGCCTAATCGTTGTGATACAAATACCTTAAATCGTTTGCTACTCGATTTAAGCCAATATAAGACAATCTCGGCATCTGTCCATAAGTAGGTCTTGTCGATGTTGATGTTTATTATTTCTTTAATTGTCTTACTGAGTCGTGCGGCAAGAAGAGCACCCTGTAATTCAAGTCTTGGTATTGACATCGGCTTAAGAGGGGCTACTCTCGACTTGGCAAGTATTAGTGAACACTCTACTTGTTGTCCGTCGTCAAATCTCAAATATGCACACGAAGCATATGCCAATTTTGATGCATCACAAAATATGTGCAATTGTACATTACATTTGTCAATATTTAATGTCGTCATTTTCCTTGGAATGGATAATTCATTTATTCTTTCAATGTTTTTGCAAAGTTTTTGCCACATGGTATAATGATCTTCCGTTATTTTGTCATCCCAATCTATACCACTTTCCCAGATTGCTTGCAAAAGTATCTTATTTGCAATCAAAACATTAGAAAGAAATCCTAAAGGATCATAAATGGACATGGTGAGTTTTAGAATCTCACGTTTAGTCGGTCGTCTAGTCAATGTCAAAATATCACTAAAAATTGATTGGAATTTTAGGTTGAAGGCAAAGATATCTTTCTCATAATCCCACATCAATCCTAAAACTCGCTCTTCAGTCAGGCTTTTAATTTTCTTCTCAGTGTTCCATCCGTCTGTTTCTGTTATTTGCTTTAGAACATCCTGTGAATTGCAAATCCAATTGCACATTTCAAAACCTGCTTGTTTATGGATAAATGATACGTCTTTAATTAATTGTACAGCGCTTATGATATCGTCAGCTCCCCCCAAATAATCGTCCATGTAATGTTTTAAAACTATTTCTTGACAGGCTTGTGGAAACTGATCTTTGAAATCTAAGGCATTTCGGTTTTTGGTTTGTTGTGCAATACAGGGGCTGCATTTTGCACCGAAGAAAAGGACTTGTATTTCATAAATGTCTGGGGATTTTTGACGATCATTTCCTCGCCATAGAATTCTCTGTGCATGTCTGTCTTCAGGTCTGACTTTTATCTGCAGAAACATTTCTTTAATATCACCAACAAATGCTATCTTTGACCGTCGAAAATTCATTAATACTGTCGTTAGTTCGTTATAAAGGTCGGGTCCTGTCAGGAGATAATCGTTTAAGCAACTACCATGGCTTTTTGCCGCAGCATCAAAGACAATTCTAAGTTTGTTTGGCTTATTGATATTTGTAACACCAAAGTGTGGCAAATAGTACGTCAAGGGTGTATGAATTAAAGATTCGTCCGTAGTTAATTTTTTTAAGTAGCCTTTACTTATGTATGACTCAATCACTTCCTGATATTTTAAGCCGTATGTCTGGTTTTTATCTATTTTACGCTCTAACAAAATTAGTCTATTGTAGGCGTTGTTGTAGCTTTCTGTTAGTTGAGTATTATTGTCTCTCCAAAATAATCCACACTCAAATCTATTGTCTTTTCTTATTAGTGTTTTGTCAATTATATCCAAGCACTTTTTGTCATCTAAAGATATTGGATTATCTTTTGGAAAAGTCATTTCATTCTCAATGGACCAATAAGATTTGACAAGGTTGTGTAAAATGCTTAGATCGTCTGTTACGTCGTTCTGATTTGTACAGTCAGTTATATGCAACATGAAGTTGGAATGATTGTCACTATTATTGGAATTGACATTGCCGTGAACAACCCATCCTAAAAGGGTCTTGCTGCTTGCTGGACCTCTAAATGACTCATGCTTAATCTTGCGAGAGACTATGAGTGACCAATTGTCTTGACCAATAAGTATCTTTGGCTTTGCATTGTGATAAGCACAGTCCTTAAAGTCGTTTAAGAATTTCCAATCTTCAACTATGTCGTCTATTCGTACACTTTGCATTGGTAAATTTAAATCAGATATTGTTTTGACTTTACGTAAAGTAAATGTTTTTGAATTATTGGGCTTTCCTTTTATGCGTACACTGACCACTTTGGAATCAAACTGTTCATAAGTCTCATTATTAGTCCATTGCATTTTAAGTGGACATGTCGGTCCGTCTAACTCCAAGTCATTGGCTAGCTGTTGATCAATCAAGGTAACTGTCGAAGCTTCGTCCAAAAGTGCGTATGTGTCGATTCTTCCTTTAGGGCCCATAAGTGTTACTGGAATAATCTTAAGTAATACCTTACTCTGATTTAAATTGATGTTACAATTTTGTTCGGTCTCAATTTGTTGATTTGGATTTTCTGCGGATTTAAGACTCTGACCTGCCAAATTTTGTTGTTTGTCCTTATGTAACAATGTACTATGGCTGTAGGTACAGTTATTAATATTACAAGTCTTTTTGTATTTGCAATTTTTCATTGCATGATTCTTACACAAACATGCAATACATAAATGATTTTTTGAGACGTGGTCCCAACGCTTGTCAATATCCAGGCTTTTAAATTTGTCACATGATGATACATAATGATTACTTTGTTTGCAAAAATTACAATATTTGGAAGATATCTGTTTTTGATTACTTTTGTCATCTGATATTGTCAGAGTTGTATCTTTTGACTTGAACAAGCCATAACCTAATGACTGAGCAGCTTTACTCTTTTTGCCTAACCATTTTTGCAAAACCAGTAGTTTTGGCTCATCTTTGTCTGCATCTTGATAATGCTGCATAAAGGATATGCGTTGTGATTTTGTTAGTTTTTCCAATATATCATTAAACAATATCGGATTTCTTATATGGTCAATTTCTTCAAGAGCAAACAAAGTATGGGTTAAATTTGTGAGTTGATCGTTTAAATTTATAAGTCTTTCAAATTTGTCTTCTTTTAATGCAGGGATGCATCTGATTTTGTCAATTAGTTGTCGTACAATGTGATTTGAGTTGCCAAATCGCTCTTTTAAAATGTCTATTATGTTGTCTACATTTTGTGGCAATAATAGAAGCGACTGTACTGCTTCCTTAGCTCTGCCTGTCAGTGCCTTTCTTAAACGAGTTATATTTTCATAATCGTTAAAGTTACAAATTCCTGTGCTGTTGACAAACTCAGCGTAAAATATTGGCCAATCTAAAGGATCGCCCGAAAATGTAGGTAAATCCTGCGCGATTGTTTGTCGTGCCATAAAGTTTTTCATAACATTTTGGTACATTGTTTCGTTGTTAACATTCTCAGTGTTACAGTCAAATTGTAACTTACGTGGCTGCCCATCGACCCACTGACTTGTTCTGCAATCCTCCTGTGTCTTGTTGTTATGATCATCATCGTCTTGCGCACTGCTTGCGCTCTCTGAATGTGCTTGTTCCATCTGTCGCTGGAGTTCAACTTGCTGTTTTACCAAAAATTCCATTTGAATTTCAAGCTGCTCCATCCTTGTCGATTTTCTTGAACATTGTGATGATCCCGACTTTTTTCCCGTTGTTTTTGGAAAAGGTGTTGACGCTGCAACTACCGTGTTGTCAATTTGTTTGGATTCATCATGCTCGGAAGAATTTTGTTTGTTATCGTCTGCAACTGTCTGCTGCTTTCCTTTTCCTGAAGTTGTTGCCTGTTGGGTTGGCGTTTTTCCTTTGCGTCTCGTCATCATCGCTGTCTGCTGTTTTTCGCTGTCTTCAAAATTGTATGTATACCCAAGCCAATATGCTCAGTATGTATACATATAAATGTCGCTGTGTATGTGTGTGTATGTGTCGTCGGTGCAACTGTCTGCTGCTGGTATGCGTGTTTAAGTCTGACAAACTTAAAAATGCATATACATACACACTTTCCACAAGATGATGAAATAGCGTCTATTTGTGTCGTAAGATGCTAGATCAATTGCGATGCGGCATAACGTCCATATGCTGTTTCGCTAGGCTACGAAGGACCATGTTGTTGTACCTGTATGAATATAATGTTTAATATGTCCGGCTCGAAAGACCATGTTGTTGTACCTGTATGAATATAATGTTTAATATGTCCGGCTCGAAAGACGCTCGATATTTTGTTGTCGGTCGATGCGTTTCCAAATCCTTTTGTATCGCTCATACAGATCGCCGTGTATTTAATAAAAAACTCGTTGTAATTATAATACACTTTATTTAAATAATATGTTGCGCATTTGCGCGTGTCTTTTCATTTTCTTCTTAAATCTTATTGCGTCGTTTCACACGTCTTGCTTCTTCAAATTCTCAATTCACATTTTTTTTTCTTTTTTCCTGCCAACTTGCTTCAAATTAATAATACCAAAACTTATATTATCGATTTCAATAAATCGTACTTGACAGTGTTAAGTAACTTTAAATAAACATAATTTTTCATTATCGATATTATATCGAATTCAATTTAACTCTTTTTCCAACACAACATATAATTTTCATGTAAATTCCAAATACTATTTCCCTTTTAGTTTCAAGATAGAATATAAATGAAATCATCATACAAATTGAAACAGAAGCTAACCAACAATTTGATTAAATTTTTTCAAAATATATAATTCACTTCTTACTTTTTTTTACTCTAAAATATTAGCTTAGATTGTTATAAAATTTATCTACTTGCCTTCTTGAATTTGGCTAATAAATTGGAGCATAGCAATCATAATAAAATGTATAATATTTTCTTCATTTAGTTATTCTGATTAAATTGGCAATTATAACACAGTCCTTTTGCCAATTTAAGCCCTTAAAATTTATTCAATTCCACTTTCAACTAAAGCAGCCAGAAAGCTAAAGAAGGGAAGAGAATGAAAAAGCAAAGAAAAGACCCGCATCGGTTCAATATGAAATCCTCTTTGTTGCTCCTCAAAGCGAAAACTTTTTCAATTAAACGCTTCTTCTTAAAAATACAGACACGCACAGACAAAAATTTAAAATAAAAAAGTCAAATAGCAGATGATAACTCGACCAAGGGATACCCTGTATCTGTAAATTTAAAACGAACACCTTGTTTTGCAAACTGCTAAAAATGAGATGAAAAATATTACATTAGGGGCCTAGAAATTGTGTCAATCTTATCACACTTTATTAGGTATGCTCTTTGTGAATACTTTTAAAATACAGGGTGTTAACAGAGAGTCGGCCGAAAATGGTTTGAAAACCATACAAAATATTTAAACATACATTTTTTGCAGCTGAATGCAACTTTTGCGGTGAAGTGCAACAGATTTATGCAACCCGAAAAACTGATGCATATTCTCAATCGCAAATACAAACAAATAAATGTGTAAAACAAATTGTATTTGTTGATATGATATTTTTGGTATTATTTTGATATTCTTCTGGTATCTGTTATGGGATGCAAAAGCTGTGAAAATTGAAAATGTAAACGCGAAGCCAACGAGACGCCTTTGTGGCTGGCCAATTATTTATTGCTTATTGTTTATTATTCTTGCGGATGTTTTTGTATTGCCAAATGGATGTTGGATACAGTCAGAAGGGACAGAGCTGTAAAGACGCCCAGTAAGACCCGCAGGCATTTTGAATGTTTTATGCAAACTTTATTAGCAATAAAATGAACTTGGCTGGCAAACACTTGTAATGAGTTGGCCAAAGGGCAATGGACAAGTGAAAAATACTGCATTGCACTTCCAATGACCACAGCTGCAGTGAAAATTCTTAAGTGATCTGAGATAAACAAAAATAAATGCGAATTAAAATCCAATTAATGATGATTATAGCTATAGTTCAAATAGATACAAGTTATTGTCAAGTATTGTTTTAAGTATTACAATTAAGTAGGCACTGGAATCCTAAGCCAATTTTTAATTTATTTATTAAGTATATTCTGTAATTGTTTTGACTAACATTTAAATTTGCATGCAAAAAGATATGTTATCTCGGTTTTTGTTTTATTTTTATGTTTTATTATAGTTGTTGAGGCTTCTTAAGTCAAGATAAAAAAATATATTTTTGTTTTGTTATTTATCATTTTCAAGCAAATATTTAATTATATTTATTTATGCAGAAATATATTTGAAACTTTGCCCTATATGAATAGTTTTCCCTTTTTAATTTCTCTGTGATATTATTCATTTTACGCCGCCTATTTAAAATTCACACACAAAGCCAAAAATATAATAGAGAAATTAATAAACAAAAAATTTTAAGAAGAAAGACTGTAAAGTATACGCACTGTGAACCGCTCGCTGGAGCCGACTGTCAAACAGGCTTTTCTCCTAATCTGACATCTCTTTTCCTCTCTTTCTCTCGTTTTCCTTCTTATCATTTTGACATTTGACATTTTGAAATCGTTGTGCATTTTTTCGCACATTTACTAAACAAAACGCGTCGAGCATGAAAATGATGAAAATGCAATGAGAAATTGTGCGACAAGTAAAGATAGTGACAAATTGAGAGTGAGAGTCTGCCAACTGTCAACACAGAGAGAGAAAGAGATAGAGAGCGAGAGAATTGGAGTGCCTTGGGGTTGTCAACTCGCAACAGTTGCAAGGCATCAACAATAAAGACAAGCTGTAACTTCAGCTACTTGTGTGCGCCTTCCCATTTTGTTGTGTTTATCTTAGCCACGTAGTGGAAGCCAAGTCTGTGACTCATTTGCCTCTGGTTGGTAATTAACTTACGAGCTAAAGCGAGAAGTTAGCTGGGGTAGCACTACGTGCCTTGGATGTATGTGTGGGGGTCTCTGGCATGGCTATCGGAAGCCGTCACTTTTATATTAAATTTCTAGACAACAACGTGAACACATTTCGCTTTCATTTTGACATTAATATTAATATTCAATTAGTCGGCAGGCGTGTTGGCTCGAGGGCTGTCCAATTAATGTTAATTATTCTAAGTCGGCCAGGCCACTTGAATGTTTTCCTTATTTTCCGCCTAAATTGTTCTCAAATTTTCCCTTTTATTTTATTTTTTTTACATTTTTTTTTGGCAGGCTAATAAATTCTGCTCCCAAATGTATTAAATTGATTTGTCCTTATCGCTTTCCCTTTAGTTGTCTTACACCACTTGTTTTTTCATTATATCATTGTCATTTGTTTTAGAATTTGTTAATTGCCCTAAAATTGTCAAATTTGTTGGCGTTAAAATTCAAATTAAGAAAAGCAATTGAAAAAGTTCTTCGATACGCCCGAGAGCCTGTTTTGTTTATTATGTTAATTGAGTTAGTGTCGCGACCTACTTAGAGAGAATTATCTTAAAGTGTGAGAAGAAGCAGTATCAAAGAGACTACGAAGATAGCCAGGAATTACAGTAGGTGGAGAAGTCAGAGGTGGTTCTTAACGTATTTTATTGAAGAACTTGAAATGTATATTTATCTCAGTTAAATATCTTAAATATTTAAAAAATTGTGAAAATTATCAAAAATATTACAGTAAATTCGATATTTTTTATAAGAATTTTAAATGACTGAAATGAATGAATTATATAAATTATCAATAATATTACAATAAATTCGATATTTTTCATAAGAAATTTAATTGAATGAAATTACTTAAAAAATTTGAAAACTCTTATCATAATAAAATAAATATTTTTAAAAAATGTATTAAAAATTTATATTTTTGTAATAAGTTCAAAAAAATTAAAATATCAACATTTACAGCTAGTTATAGATGGGTTTTCACAAATCCAAATTTTTAGACAGTTTTCCAATTTAATAAAAGTAAAATAAGATTTTAAAATCAAAATATAAAAATGCTTTCGGCTTTGTCACATGTCCCTTTGTCCCCTTTTCTCTTAACCTCAACTTTAGTGTTATTTCACAAATGATATAATGAAGCTTTCATTACTTTTATGGCAAGGTCGAGATGAGTGTGATGAAAGAATTAGCATTCCCCAGATAGACAGTTCTTTGCTCCCTGCGTCTCATTCTCTCTTGCTCTTTCTCTCAAACGCACACGGCATTAGCCTAACCATCATAAATGATAACCAATGCCAAACAAATGATATTGCTTTTAGCCAACTTGGCGCACATTAGCGACCCTACCGCTTGCATGTGTTGCCATTTATAAGTCATGCCCGAGAACTCTCCGAACATACATATATACGTGGCCAGAGGTGTGGTGGGAATGAGAGACGGAGGGATGGAGGGGATCCGTTGGGACAGTGAAGCAACTGCACCTGTGTCCGGGTGCCACGCATATTTAAGCATGCCAAAAACTTTTACGCCTTTCGACCTTTAGTTGAATGCCGCTTCCACCCCACGTTCCCCCTCTCATCTCATCAATCTGTCTCTGAATGCTGGTGATTTTCGAATTGAGTTTCCTTTCAGCTCCGGTCAATGCATATAAACTGGGCCAATGGCAATGCCAATCGCGAAGCCAAAATCACAGGCAGCTAACCATGCAAACCGTGAAATGTTTGCATATCAATCTTTGCTCTCCTTTTTTATTCTCGCTCTCGTTTTGTGTCTGCTTCTGTTTCTGTTTCTATTCAGTTTCCGTTCGCTTGAAATTCAAATACAGATACAGATGTTGGCAAAGCGGTACAACTGTTTGGAGGCTTTCAGCCTAAACCAAGTGGGAGCCATACATTCTGCAATGTTCCACTGGCTGGCGCTGCTGTTGCCAAATAACTTTCATTTGGCTGTGCACCGCTTCATGGTCCCTAATGCACAGTCCCCAAGATCCCCAGGACCCCAAACAATGAAAGGCATTGCCAACACATTTTCGCCAAAAACAGAAAAATAAGAAAAGGAAAGAAATCGAAAATGAAACGAAAAAAAAAAGGTTTACAAAAAGTTTTGCATACAGTCAAAAGTCAATTGAAAGGCAGCAAGAGCAGCTCCAACCAGATGCATTTCTTTAGGAATCCATACAATAGGAAAAGGGAGACAACACTCAGGTATGGAGTTATAAATAACCTCTGCAATTGAGTTTGACAGGCATGAGAATTTGTGGGACTAGGTGTGAATGAGTTGGGATAGGTAAAGGATCAGTTCTATACTTGATTGATTGATTTAAGCCTTTGGACTACAACTGTGTTTCAAATCATTGAATAATTCAATAGAGTAGACCAGGGAATAATACCGAAACCGGTACCGGAACCGTTAACCGAAATTAACCGTTTCATTTTGAGTACCGGAACCGAAACCGTAACCGAAATAAATTTGTTTATAAGAACCGAAAACCGAAATGTTTGTACCGGTACACTTTCCGCACACTTTCCGAAAAATAATTTTTTCTTTTCTCTCATGTATAATTTTGCTTTCTATTAAAAAAAAACTTTAAATTTAGGTTAGGTTTATCTCGATAAAACACAAACATATAGTACGTATGTATGTACAAATCTGTTAATATAGTTTTGTTTTATAACATTTATTTTTTTTTGTTTTAAGTTGATTGCTGTACCGGTACGTACCGGTACTGATACCGGAACCGAAAGGAAAAAACCGAAATAGAACCGTTTACCGAAATAGTTGTTTCGGGACGTACCGGAATCGAAACCGGAACCGATATTTGTTTCGGTTTGATTCCCTGGAGTAGACATATAACTTAAATCTGAAAATAATTATCGGAATTAATAAGGATTTTCTTTTCTAAATATATATTCAATTCTTTTCTTGTTTAAAAATTAAGCTTTTGCAATTGCTACAATCGATATATGAACTTTAGTACCTTGCCTTTTATAAGCATTAATTCTGCACATATTATAAATAAATAAATGTTTTTTAGCAACGTTCCATACATTTATTATAAAATTGTTATCATTTTTGACAAAAACATTTAGAATTAAAGTTTTTATCCTGTATTTTAAACACAAAAAATACTTAAGGGAATGGCAACATTTTTAAAACATTTCATTTTGTGTGGTTTTGGGAAGTTAAATTTGCTTGGGTTGCTTGGTAATTCTAAAGCTAAAAATTCTGAAGCACTGAAAAAGTGGGAATATTAATTTTCGGACATTTGACTCCGAAAAAGCAAATGGTCAAGTTGAATGATACCTTTACTTGGATATCAGCACTCAAAACAATTGTTGGTATTGAGTTGTTATTTGAATGGAATATTTGGTTTATAAATATGTTTATTGTCTACACAATTTATTTACTAAGTATAATATTTGATATATGCACTCACCTATAATCCTCACTCGCAAAGCAATCGCCGAGGAATCGACACTGCAGGGTGTTGCACTGCGTCGCTTTCACCTCGTGCTGCACCTCGTAGGTGATATTGAATCCGTAGACATCCAGCAACCGATCGAGAGCCCTCAGATGTGTGCCATCCAGCGTGGTCATGCTGAAGCGTATCTCCAGATACTGGCTGTTGAACTGCATCCAAGTGACCTGCGTGACGTCATCCTCGGTCAAGGTGAAGACCCGATGAGCTGGAACCTTGAAGTCATCCGAGTAATACATATACTCCGTGAACTTGAGACCGCCGAGCACATAGAGTTGCGTCAGATAAACCACAATCGAGACATTGCCTTGGGCTGTGGCTGGCAATTCGGAGGCGTCAATTATCCAAACGCATTCGATGGGCGTGGCAAAGCGGTGTGGAAAATTGGGCGTTTGTATGATGCCATAACGGGACTTGAGGAGACCGCCACAGCCAGAAGAAGAGGAGGAGGGTAAGGAGGAAGAGGAGGAATATGATGAGGGGGAACTGACTGTGTCCGTTGCATGCTCGGCAATTGCAAAGGCGTTCAGGGCAAAGTTGTGCTTGGTCGCGGGAAAGGGCGGGGGAGGTGGCAACGGCACGGTGGGCAGTGAAAACTTTTGATCCGCATTGCTTTGCCGCTTATGGCGTTGTTGTTGTTGTTGCTGTTGCTGTTGCTGTTGTTGTTGCTGTGGTAGTTGCTGTCGCTGTTGATGATTTGTTAACAATGTTGCCACCGGCAGCAACATAAACAGCAGCAATGTCGTTGATAACCTGACGGTTGTCAGCAGCGACATTGACTTGGCTTTTGTTTTCAATTCTCTCTCACTGTAGTTCAACTGCCTTCTCGTCTTCTGCCTCTTGTTTTATCATTTGCCCAACGATATGTATGCAACACGCCGACTAGTTGTTGTTGTTGCTGTTGCTGTTGCCACGTCAGAGCAGCCTCTCATTGACTTCGGGCCAACTGTAAGATACAGACAGAGAGAGAGAGAGAGAGAAATCGGATATAGAATATGAAATTTTTAGTAAAAACCATTTTGACAGCTGTCGTTTGCATTTGAATAACTGCTGCTGTCATTCCCAATCATCCCGAACCCCACTCCCTATCTATCCACCACTAACACTAGCCAAATCGTAAACTGTCAGCGTGAAAAAGCAATTTAAAAATCCACTAAAAACGTAGCCCACTGTCACGCATCAATCATGGACTCCCGTGGAAGCGTGTATGCTCATAAAACAAAGGCCCCCAAAAATGCTCCAACACTCGAGCGCTTTTCTTTGTCAACTTTCAAATTGTTTTCCCATATTTCGTTGGACTTCAGCTACCCTCCCCTTTACACTCCACTTTCCTTTATGTTTTTTTTCTTTTTTTCATTTCAAGTCAGCCTATGCTCAAGTCATCCCATTTGCCTGCGGCGCATTTCGTAGTGCCAAATTGCCAAAGCTCTTCAACTGGTTGACTTTTGTAGTTTTTGTGGGGCTTTAGTGGCAGATTTGCTTTAGTCAACGGAGGCTTCCATTAAAAGTCAGAAGCCTAAAGCGAAATAAGCATCGAAATTCAGACAGACATAACTTTCTGTATAACTGAAAGGAGTGCTTTATGAAATACTCTAGCTTTAACTAAATTTCCTCAATTTAAAATTGAATGTTGTATGTTGACAACTGTTCACATCTTTATTTAACATAACAAACTATCTAATAAAGCCTAAAATTAAATATAATGAGTCATAGCATGAAAATAAATTGACATTTGAGATACTCCTTAAATCAATTAGTTAATGCAGTAGTTTTATGAGCTTAAAATCTAATACGATGCAACATGAATTTTGCCATGACATTTAATTTCTTGACTGTAAGATGAATTTAAAATAAGTAAAATTAGTTTAAGGTTCCAATTCCAAAAGGAAATAATGATATATTAAATTATGCAGCACATGCAAATTGTATAAATAATAAGAGCAACACAAATCAAATTATAAATTACCAAAATACTAAAATACCAGCTGGAAATGCTTTGTGGTTCAGATGTCACACGAAAACTGTGTGTGCACACCGGATACATAAATTATTTACAGAATTGTGCCTTTGCATTGAGTGTTGGGTGGTTAATGGGATTGTGGGCAGAGGGAAATGCCAGAAGATAGGGAAACTACTTAGCCATTCTTTTTTTTTCTTTAAATTTAACATTGCTTCCAAGGAGAGAACAACACGCATTACGTATACGACGCGTGGTACTTTAAGACGTTGCGTCGTCAAAGTTTGACAAAAAGTTGATCATCTTTGTTGTTGCTGCTGCTGCTTCGTGTGTTAACAAGTTTAATCAAATGACAATGTCGTAACACGTGCCCAAAGGCCATAGACTCCCCTCCGGGCCAGCACGGGTTTGGCTGACAACCCTGCCACATTTACACGTATGTGAGAAAGTCATAGGCACTTCAGTTACACCCACAATCCTCCACCCTTAACCCACCACCCCCTGCCTAATACTCGTCCCAGTGTGCGTGAGAGTGCGCGATTTTTACTTTCAAATTGCTTTAGTTACGCATTTTAAGCATAATGAATATTTTTTTTTTGGCTACTGACATGCAAATTTTGTGCCTGCAAAAAGTTAATTTACACACAGCGTCATATATTAATTCTCTAGAGAGTTACGTTTTAAAGTTATTACAGTCGATATGAACAGTAATAAGACAGGGAGAGATATCATGTATTCTAACAGCCTAGCTTAATTCAATTTTTTATTGGGTTGAAAAGGAATTAAATAAGCTCGGCTGTCAATTTTATTTTAATATTTTTTTAAATGTGCTAAATTTTTAATTCAGATCACTGAAAAACCATTAAACTTTTTTATTTAATTGGGCAGCACAAAATTATGCAACAATAATAAACAGATAATTTTTGGATACTGAATGCAAATGTGTTGCATACTTTAAAGCGGTATCGTTATATATTCTCCCAACAAACCGTATCTGTCTCTTCATAATCAGGGCAAATGTAAGTCTCAGCAATATAAGAATTTTAACACTGCGCCAATAGGCAGGTTGCTTATCGGTGCCAGGTAAAGAAAATAAATGAGTCAATTGGAAGAACAATAATTGTATGTGTAAAGTTGATAAAAACAGAACTGAAAGAGTGCAGACCCTGTGGAGAATTTACACCAAGCAAATCGAGTGAAATACTAAATAAATCTTTCTTTTAAAAAATGATTTTTTACTTAAATCTGTTTTTGATTTATATGACTCTATAACTCTATCAATGGTGAAATTAAATTATTACAATATTGACGTGTTTCTTACTTGTCGAAATAGTTCACTTTTGACAAACTTATGATAACAGATAAAGTCAAGAACGATCGATCATTAGTAAAATTTATTATCATATTTGATATTTTATATATCTCTAAAGTTTTAACATATTGAGAAATAAATAGGTAAAAGGAAAATATGTGATGAATTGTAAAAAAAAGTACCAACATTTGAAATAAATTTTATTTTTGTTCAATATAAGCCATTAATAAAAAGATAGTAATAATATTTTAAAAATAGTTATAGAAGTGTACTTCAAAACGAAGTACGAAAAATAAGTAGTTTGACATTTGGGAAACACCAATACGACTTGATTGTTTCCAAATAGAAATGTAATTAAACTTAATAGAAATTTGTGAATATTTGTGTATATCCTCTTAGATCGGAACAATTTTTAACTTCTAAAAATCATTACAAATTGAAAAGAGAATCCGTTAACAAGCCGATCCAATCTGCATTTGTATTGGTTATCACAAAGTTTCGCTTCAAACAATGACGCGTTGCCCTGCAACTATTCGATGGTAAGGGTGGGAGGGAGGTAGGGTGGAAGGGGAGGGGAGGGGAGAGCGTATTCGTAATGCTAGGCGGGCACTTCAACCTGAACTCAGATACCGATAAAGAGCCTCTGGGCCCAGCCAGCTGCTCAGTTGCCATTGCCGTTAGCGTTGCCGTCAACGAGTCGAGCAAATTGCCAATTTAAATTGGCCGCGGTAAATTAGTCGAGTTATCAGCCTCCACGGCGGCAGGTGTACGGGTTGTGAGTGCTACGGATCGGTCTATATATATTGTGTTGTCAATAGCACTCGGTTGTTATATTTGTTATTGCCCAACGAATTGTGCAATTCATATAAAATTGTTAAATAATTGAAACGGAAATTGTAACGTGCCAACTTGCAAATATGTTTAAACAATAATAATAATAATGAATTTTTTCAACCCACATCGGATATGAATGCATAATACGAGTGCTCGTAACACGACTATGATTTCTTGCTGTGAGTTTTTCAGTGGTTTAGCGGTGCAGTAGCTCGGTGGTTTGCATGAACAATTCGCGTGTCCGTCTTTCGAGTGGATTTTGGTGAAAAAAAAAAAAAATGAATGAAATGATATGAAATTCGACATGTGTGAAGTGTGTGCGAAGAATTAAAAACGAGTGTATTTGTGAGTACCATTTAAGGTACTCACTTATCGGTGTCCATGAAATTATTGAGCAAATTCGATAAGAAATTGTTTCTTTTGCCTAGAGTTCTGATCTGTGCTATCAAATGTTGTTGTTGAACTTACTCTATTTAACAAAAAAAAAAATAAAAACCGAGTAGAACAGCCTGCAAATCAATCACATAGCGCCTGATATGGATATCTAATCGAAAGGCATAACCCAATATTGTTTTTGGTTTCATTTTTCACATTTAAAGTAAAAACTCAAGTGTTTTATTTTAAATTCGGTCTATTGCCAAATTATGTTTAGTATAGCTATTAAATAACAATGTCTTGGCAAAAAGTTAATCCTAACTGAAAGACTTCTAGTTTTTAGAAAAGATTATAATTTCATTATAGTTTTGATCAAATTAAAAGGAAATTATAAAAAATAATACAAATATACATGGATATATTTTTGAAATGTTAAATATATATAATGAATATGCGATTTGAAAGTTTAGATATTGATATAATATAATATAAGAGCAATGCTTATAAAAATCTGTACATTATTAAAATATTTTTTAAAAAGTTCTTAAACCAATAAAGTAATATATATTACCAATATAATGTGAAACTAAAGTTCTGCTTTAATTTGTTGAAAATGCAGCAAAAACAATGGAAGGCAAGGCAAAAAAAAATCAACAAAGAACTGCTGATAACTGCAAAACAAAATGTCAATAAAATAATATAAATGACGGACTCGTGACTCTTGTGGATCGTTGTTGTCGATGTTGTTGTTGTTGTTGTTGTTGTTATTGTTCTTTTAGTAGTTGTGGCTGTTGCTGTTGTTGTTGTTGTTGTTTTTGTTGAAAGTGAATTACGAATGGTTGTTAAAAGAAATACAATAACAACAAACAATTGTTTATTGTTGTTGTCTTCGATTTGCAATATACAATTGTTGTGTTCGCATTGGAAGTTTGCCGTTATCTAGATGTCGTGTAAGGAAATAACCAAACCTGATTACATATCATATGCATCATGATATTGTATGGGGAATACTTTGTACACTCAGCACAATTTACAGACCTTAACCAATATCCAATACTTGGCCGTGTGCCTTGGATTTGACCAAATGTCTGGTCAACTGATAAGATACTTGTAAGCAAGTTTGATTCATGGCCAACAGGGCAAATGGCCAACTGGCAAAACTGGCCTTTTGTGTGCCCTTAAGCTGTTGGCCAAACAATGAAATCCCCTTTACTTAACCCTCCCGCATAAATAGAAAACAATTAAGCATTACAAACGATAAGAGATGAACGATAAAAAATTACCCACCGCCATTGTGACTCATCGCTGCACAGCAGAAAGAGAGGGAATAATGAAAACTTATATAGCTCTGGGCCATGGCTAATTAGCCCAAACCGTCCAACAATTTGTCGATGCGTGAAATTTGTTAACTTTACAACTTTTGCTAATATATAAATACAGACTATCTGATGAGAGCCAATTCTCATTTTACTTCTGGGCACGTCGAAATGCTTGATAAGCGAATCGGTTTAACGGAACCAGTTCAGAAGCGGAATAAAATCACAGGACACTAAACGCATCAATATTTATTTACATAGCCCAACATATCAAATAAGCCGCCATAAATCTAATAAATTTAACAGGAATATAAAAATAACAAACACACATACTCTTAGAGTATAAATGTATATACGTGGGCGATAAATGGCCAAGGCAACGGCTCTGTAGATAACACGGCTAAAACACTCCAATGCCAATGCGATCAACACATCGAATACTCGCACATATTCAAATCTATTCACTTCAGTTACAACAATTGCAAACGAGTGCAACAAATTTACAGCGCCAATTAAATGCGCGACCATAAATCAGAATTCTGGCAAACAGCAATCAAAAAGGGGTTAAGAGCCCGCCTCTGCTTTTTTATTTGCAGTCACCAATAACAATAACAATAACAATAAAAATAACAATAATAATAATAACAAATAACGGATAACGGATAACGGATAAAGAATAACAAAAGATGAGTGCGATAAATATGCTAAAATAGTAGCCGACACTAACTAACCGCAGTAAACAATAGCAACTGTTTGCACCATTTCCACTGAAAGTATCGCCCAACGTGTGAGGCTCGCACGCAACTGACCTCCTGAACTCCCCCACTGACCCCACTGACCTCACCAGTTCCCCCACCACCACCAACACATACCCACAGCTGTACTTGCCATTCAAAAAAAAAAAGATGGCTTGCTTTCCGCGCTTCTTCCATCATCGCAGCAAAAACAAATTTACGCCTTCGCAAGATGCGAACACCGACACGATACTCAACACACAAGATAGCCCCGTGGTGAGTTTACACAGCACTCTCTCTCTCTCTCTCTGCAGAGAGTGCATTCTCTCTCTCTCGCTCTTTAGTCTTAAGTGTGGTGTATACTGTTGTTGCTCTTTTTGTGTGCTTCGATAAGCAGCACTGATAAGTTCATTAAGTGTTTAATTAAGTTAAGCGTTGGCAGCGCTACAAAATACTTGTTATCATAAATAATGCTATAACTAAGCGCGACAGCAAGCCAAATACTAAAGCTGGCTACAAAAAAACAAAAAAAAAACGTGTCTGGCGAAAACTTGTCAGCCTTATCAATGTGACGTTCACTTTTCAAATACCTTATCAAACAAATACAATAGTACTAAGCACTGAACAAAAAGCGCTACACGAAGTTTGAATACACTTATAAGTACTCAACTTTAATACTTGTATAGTATTTGGAGAAGTAACGTACAGAAAGATATCAAAATAATATTAATAAAATGGGGAGAAAATAAATTTGGGTTGATCT
Source organism: Drosophila phalerata (assembly GCA_951394115.2). Taxonomy (NCBI): domain Eukaryota; kingdom Metazoa; phylum Arthropoda; class Insecta; order Diptera; family Drosophilidae; genus Drosophila; species Drosophila phalerata. The sequence continues at coordinate 11,081,257 of OX596008.2, forward strand.
TATTAAAGTACAAACTTTAATTAAAAATTTATTATATTACGGAACATACTAATCCAAACTCTGCTGGATTTAACTCGGTAAATAATATTTTCCTCTTCAATTTTGTTATAATCATTCGATCGCTCTGTTAATAAACAACTTAGCAAATTCGAATGCTTTTTAGTGTATACAAAATCGATGTTAATAAATTATAAATTAACAAAATTAGACTTATATTATTACCCAATTATGTTGTGTTATCTATAAGCCACTTTAATTTAAATACATAGTTGCAAATTTTATCAATTTTTGACCTGTTTTTCATATCTATCACAATTAAATGTGCTTTCATTGTTAATGGCTTAATTTTGGTTTATGATAATATGTGTAGATTTAAAGGATTTTGTGTCAACAAATTCATCACAAAAGTCAAATAAGTAGTTAGTTTTACGATAAAATATTTACTTAAATAAATTCAACATTACTTTGATACACATGTGTGTTTTATTATCATGACTTGTAAATTTGGGCTTGCAAGTATTTGCAATTGAATTCTGAATGAAATTGCTACACAAAATTACCCAAGTCTATAAAAATAATGCAATTTATGTAGTGGAATTTGAGTTGATGCAATCTCAGCAGTTTATCAATAAGGCACATGATATGCAGAAATATGATGAGCATGCATATGAATAGGTGTAGGATGAATCTCATGCATAAATCGAATGCGAAATGTATTCGAGTGACACACAGTTCGAGGATGCGTAGTTATCTATGGTAATGTCTACGGATTAGATGACAGCCGAGTCAGGATGAGGACGTGATAGAGATCGACATGATTGCACGTTGTTGCCATACAAAATAACTTTTGTATTGAGTTCAAAGTCAGGACCGGCAGACATACATACATACATATAGGGCCCCAGGGAGAAATAAATGCAATGTGTTTGACATTTGAAGTGTTGTTGGAGAGAGAATTTAATAAATTCAAGAGAAACATACTGAGTTGAGTTGCCTTTTTGATATACTTGTACTCGGCAAACGATTAAGACTATGAAAATAGCAAAAATCTAAGTATTCACTATCAAACACATTTCGTTTGGTTTCCGTGGGAAACCGGGATACGGAAAACCTGTCGAAAATGTCGTCGTTTAAGGCTGATTAGCATATCAAAGCACAGACATCCACGCGACCTGCATATTGACATGTGTTTATTTGTGCGGCTTACGGCCATTCAGGCGACATCCCCAACAAAAACACAAAACCAACAACCTCAATGATGCCTCCTCTCTTTCAGAGAAAAAAGGTTTGAATATTTTATAGCTCACATGCCTGTCTGCCAATTGAGCGATAAGACACTCTGCCATTTTTGGGTTTTTTGGATTGGGCTTGAATTTAAAAAAAAAGCTTTTAAAGTCGTGCCTAAGCTGACAATGAATAAGCCACTAATCGCTGTCGTCAACTTGACCAAAAACATTCAAGCACTCGTACATTTTGATCACATTTGAGAGATATCCCTGCTAGGTCAAAGCCACATTAGCCTATTTACAAAACAAACTTAACTGCAACTTGTACTTCTACGAATTTAAAGCAAGCTAAACTTTTCTCAGACCTCGAGGCAATTTAATGTTGTTTAATCTATACTTTCAACCATATTTGATACATTTTGCACGTGTCATAATGACGAAGGCTTGTATCAAAGTTAAGATAAATCTTTATGAAGAAATTTCCTGATAAACTCTGCAATTATCTTTAACGTTTACCAACTTTTCTATTAAATGTGAAAGTATAATATTAAATCTTTAACTGATAGAAAAGTTTTCACTTTCTTTTTCTTTCTAGTATATTATTTAAAAATAATTAATTGGAGTATTCTGTAAATTTACTAAATTATACAATTATGGCACTCAAATCTGCACCAAAACAATTAACACAGACTGTATATCTTTACATATGTTAATAACATGACATATACGATATTTTATTTAATATTTGTTTGTTTTTGGGGCATTGTTATGTTACTGCAATTTTAGGCTCTCAGCACCGCGATAATTGTTTTTTAACACTCTTCTCTTTTTATAAAATTTCCAAGCAACTAACCATACAAATCCTTATTTATTCTTGATGTCAAAAAGCTTTTTTGCCAAGTTAATAAATCAATAAATATGTAGAAAACTTGCTTCCATTTCGAGCAAACACATTGAGGAAATAAAAATAGTAAAATAATGAAATCAAGAAGTTTTATTTGGACAAAACACGACGAAGATGAAATACACTATAAGTAAATTACTTTAAATTTTGAGCAATAAGAAAATATATTGAAAAATTAATGTTTAATTCAATAAAGTCTATTCAATCACATGTTTTAATAAACAATCAGTGTATCAAAATGGTAAGAAAGTGTCTTTGTTTTGTACTAAAAACTTTGATTTCTGAGCGTATTCGTGTACAAGATATCTTCTTATATATACAATTGAATGAATAACATTTCTTATTTATTTTGAACAACGTGAGTGTAAATTAAAGCATATAAATAATGAAACCGAAAAAGATAAAAATGTGGGCAAGCAGAAGTCAATAATGGAGAATTATATACATTTTTAAATACGCAGTGAGTCACACGAAGCAACAACCAACAAAAATGCAAATAAATGAATGAATTTTTGGGCAATTGTTTTTCATGAAATGAAACGAAATTAAATGATATGATACCGGTATGTTCTCGATACTTATAGCTATTTAAAGCTATGGAATCAACACACATGAAGCCCATCAATCCGATAAAACCGTATGAAAATCCCCCGGCTGTCAAATAATCAAAAGTGTGGCAAAGCCCCAACAGACACACTCATCAAGTGACTTGTGAATCAGATTCAAACAAATGACAGTTTTGAATGCATTGATGAAAAGCAAAGCTCAAAAGTATGAATAATCTTTGCCACAAATACAAATGCCGAGATATAGAAACATTTTCATAAGTTACAATAGCACTTTGTACTTGCTGTTGTTGTTGTTGTTGCTGTTGATGTTGTTTATTGAGGCTCAACGTAGGGATAAACTGGCAACTGTAGCAGAAACAGAACTCCCCGCATTTATCATGCAGTGTCAGCAGCAGATTGATTTCAAAGCTAACGGACAGACATAAAGAAGGAGATCTATGTATATACCAACTTGGCCCTCCGACCCACAGACAGATGATACTAAAGCAACCGGCATTATTTGCTTACTTTCACAGATTGCTTGGCATTTTTGTTTTGTTGTTCTCTTTTTTTTTTGTGGTGTTATCGTTACTTTTTTTTGCATTTGCCGAGTAGCAGCCACAATTCTTGTTGTTTTCCTTGCTGTCATATATATCAAATTCTTTTTTTTCCGCGACCTGTTGACGCTTAACGCGATTGCCTTGTTCATACTCAATGAAGTAACATTATGTTGGACACAAATTTTCATAGTCTGTTGACTTGAATTCTTCAATGTCCTCGGATATATGTGTTTGTCTACCTATTTAATTTTTCACTGTGTATATTTGTCTCTCACACTATTTTATTGTTGATTTTTTTTTTGTGGATCATTCTCTGAAAGATGAGCAAAGTCAACGACTTAAATCAGAAATCTAACATGCGAAAGCCAGGCTTATTATATCAATATAATATTAACTAGACTTACATAACATTATCTGTTGTTGATTTCAGCTCTGTTAGCTAACATAATTATAGTACAGCTTATGTTCCAGTTGGTAGCATTGCCAGAATGCTTACATAACTGTGAGATGACTTGATTGAGTTGAAAAATATTAAGGTTAAATTCTATTCATAAGTTTCTAATTAATGTTGGTTAAGAATGCACTTAACTAAAATATATTGTATATAATAATATATAATAAATGTGTCATTTAGAATTAGAAAAAAACTTTACAATACTAAAATCTTAACATTACATGGTCAATTTTCACTTATTTTTCTTGACTTTAATTTAAGCTAAAGTTTATCAATTTCAATTTTACTCAAGCATATTTGTTGTCTATGTTCTTTTTCAGCAAATTGGTTTGTACATACGACGGGAGGAGAAACCACTTTACACACCCATTCTGACGCCAACTGCAAGTGAGGTAAGAGTTTATATGTCTAGTGTGTAGAGTATTTATCCGTTGTCAAGCACTATCACAGCACCAAGCGACCAACAGTCGTGGGTTCCATCTGACTGCCATCAGCTATTCAAGCGTTTTCTGCTTGTTTTTGTCAAACTCAATTAATATTTGCACACATGTTTCTTCTACTTTCAAACGAAAATGATGCAAACAACAACAATAACAACGACAACAACACTTGTAAATATGTACACAATACAACACTAAAATTACACCCACGGACCCACACTTGCACCTCGCACTTTTGTTTGTCTTTGTAAATGTTTGGGTTCCCTTTGGGCTCGATTAGGCGCAACTGCAGCGCCTAAAACAACAGCCCCTAGCCGTCTCCTCTGCTGGCCAACAGCTTCAGGCCGTGGCCGAAAATGTGGCCAACAATGGGAATGCTGTCAACAGCTCCAACGACAGCCCGGGGAATCACCAGCAGCAACCGCAACAGCAACAGCAACAGCCAAAGAAGTTTCGCTCCCATAAGAACAGGCTGCAGGCCGAAGAGAAAGAGAAGGAGAGAGAGAAAGAGAAAGAGAAGGAGAAGTCTGGCTTACTCAATGGTAGTGCAATTAATGTCACACGTACCAATTCAAAATTAAAACCCGTCAAAGAGCGACGTCCGACGGCCCTGCCTACCGAGGCGCCCAACGTTCATGATGGCGCCCAACGTGTGCATTCCGATGAAGAAAGGGAAATGGAAAATGGGCAGGATGAGGAGAAGGGACAGGGACAGGGACAGGGACAGGGACAGGCTGTTGCTGATGTTGGGAAAGAAAGGTCAAAGCTCAGAGTAAATGTGAATGGCATAATTGATGGGAGCGGCGACAATGATGCGACATTGACACCAACCACAAAGGCAAATGTAAAATTTTTCATTGGTCATACACAGGAACTAAATGCTGAGCAGCACAATGATGACACTTTGTCCTGTCACAGCAACGATGCTAACAACAACAGCAACAAGCATAACAAGTTAACAAATGGCACATTTCAACTGGATCAACAAGGATCTGAATATGAGCAACAATGGCTGGCATCGGCATCGGCATCCTCCTCATCCATGCCAAAAGCACCCGCAAAGAGCTACAGCAACGTGTCACTCAATTATTTGAGAAGGTCGAAAAGTACCATAGCCAATGAGCCAACAACACCACCCAACACCACTCAAAGACGTCGTGTGTCCACCATGCCCGACATTAATATACCACCACCACCACCGATGCCCGTCGAGTTGCTTAGTCCCGGGACTCCATTGCATTTACGCAAGAAACGAAGTGTGGAACGTCAAAGAGAACAACAGAAGGAAGAGGAGACGCCTCCAATAGATGCCACGCTGCATGCCTCGAACAGTCAGGTATGCAATGAACTAAGCTCTCATTCGATACTTATACTCATGCATGTTTCACAAATCTAGAACAACCCAAAAGCAGTGTAGATATTTCAGTGTGGATATGACAAGTAGTTGTTGGGAATTAACTTAAATTTATAATAATGGCTAGTGGTTAATGGCTTCTAAAAGTATGTTTTCCACTTTTCTAAATTCTTTTAAACCGTCATTAAAGTTTACTTCCTTTAGTTATTAACTTCAAGCAAACTGTTCTTTTATATAATAAACATAAACAAAATTTTGGCTGCACATTTGAACGGACAAACATTAGGATGTTGACCTGACCTGGGCGTGGCATTAATTAAGCGTTCATTGCTAATTGAATAATCTGCTCTATGCGCAAGACAACAGCAATAACAAACAAGCCAGGGAATGTTACAAGGCAAAAGTAGTCGACTAGAAGATGCCCTGGGTTCAGGCTTGGTGTGGAATGCCAACAAGTATTGATTTATTTAGCTATATATATTTAGAAGTAGGAAGAGATAGGATACAATTTATTTAAATTAATTTCTCGCGATTTAAAATTCTGCAGCTATTTCAGTAGTAACATGATATTTTATTAATTCTTAAATTTCTTATAAATTTCGAATTATCGAATTCTGATCAAAGTAGTCAAAAAGTTCTATGTATTCTTAACATTTCAAGATTTTACATTTAATACAGTCAAAAAAGACCAAATTATACCCTGTTATAGTAGTTTAAACAGCAACAGCTGAGTAAAAGTCTGTACATTATTCTGCAAGTAGTTGGAGTAGAAAAATCCTCTCGCCCTCGAGATGCTACTAATTACGGCAACAAATGAAATGTTAATTGTTTCGTAACAGACATGAACACTAACTTTTGGCCAACAGAAACAGGCAACAGATAAAACTCAACATCAACCCACTGTCTCTCTCTCTCTCCCTGTCTCTTGGTATCTCTCTCTCACGCTTCGTAAATGCAGCTGTTGCCAATGCTGGCACTTTTACAGTCCGACAACGTTATTTACCTGTTTCCCCTCCCCCCCCCCCCCCTTACTTCCTCGGTCCGTGCGCCTCTCTGGGGCAAATTGAAACTGTTGCTGAGACAGCGAATTGGCCAGGCCCACAACAGATATTTGGCTGATGTTGCGACTTGTAAGTCAAGGTGGCCAACGCTTAGTCCTATGCTTTCATCTAGACCGCCTACGTGCAGTTACTGTTGCGACGATAGTTTGGCCTAAAGTCCTACCTTAAGTCTCTTCCCTCAAACCCACTACAGAAATGCTTATAATGGCTGCGTTTCCACTGTGTAAATGGAGGTAAATATTTAAACAGAAGAGTCCGTAAAGTCCCAGGACTTATTCATGTCTGTGGCCAAGTGCATTGTTGTGGCTCGTAAAATCTTTAATAAACTTTAGTGGAATTTACAACTGGAGTCCTAGGATAGACTGTCAACTGAATTGTAGATAGCCACTTAGTACATACCTGCATAAAAGTAGAGTTAAACTGTGTGCAATCTTGGGTAAATCTTGGGTAAAGCTAATTCTTGAAAATAACAACCAGAAAACTCAGTTGAGCATTAATAAAAACATTGGCGAGTGGAAAAACAAAGAGCTAAATAACTTGCTATTTGATTTTATTTGCTTTCATTAGGATGAGTTGGCCAAGTTGGAGGATAGCGACCAGAGCATCAGCTCCACAACGAAACTTCATCGCGTGGAAGGTGGCCTCATCTTTGTTAGACCGAATTTGCCAGTGCAGGAAAACATTGAAATCGAATTTAATGCAAAGGACGAAGCGTAAGTAAAACTGAACAACAGGTTTCAAGGTAAAATCTCTCATATGACCCTCTATTCGAATGATTCATTAGCACACGCAATCTCATACTCAATGCCATTGAACACAATGATTTCCTCAATAATCTAATGGACAAGGAACGCAAGGAGATGGTCATCAATGCAATGGCGCCAGCCAGCTACAAGAAAAACAGTTACATCATCAACGAGCATGACGAGGGCTCCGAAATCTATGTATCCGCCGAGGGATACTATGATGTGATACAGGCAGGTCAACATGTGGGCAGCTTTGGACCCGCCACTGTCTTTGGCGAACTGGCAATACTCTACAATGCACCGCGCAAAGCTACCATCAGGGGTGAGTTATCCTTAGATCGTTAGAGTATTTAGGCACTTAACCCCCTACTGAACCATTGTGTAAACCGATAAAGCAAGACATTTTTCTATGCAAATATGGGTTTAATTGGAATATTATAATGTGTATTTGAAGAACATTTTTTTTGGCTAAATAGTCTTAGAGATAAATAAAAAGTTCTGACTCAGCAGTTTTTCATATACGTAGTACATAGGCTTACTCACAGTCAAATTATACGTGTTTTTTTGAGAGATAACTTTATTTTCTTTTGGAAAAGCATATTTTTCATAAATAATGTTACTTTTGTCTTAAAAATTTCATTAGAAGATGTATTGTTTATCAAAGCTCATTAAAATTCACTTTCGATCACGGAGACGATTAAACAAAGTTTATTAAAACACGAAATAAAGCAACATTATAATTATTTTTACATTTAAAAAAAATCGACTTCGATTAAGTACCATTTTACTAAAATAAATTTCGTTAAAAATGAAGAGTCATATATGGCTCTATATGCGGTATAGGGATTAAAAAATTAAATCAAGGATGAGCTAACCATGTTAAAGTCAGAAGGGGCTAAGATATCAGAAAAACCCATCACACAGTTTGTTATTACACTCAAAATTAGCGTGAAAAAAGTATAAAACTTGCTACACCTGATATAAGTTTTGAAAGTGACTTAACTTTATCTTTTTTCATTTGCTTCCATTCCCCAAATGACTGATGACCTTTTCCGAAACTTTACCACATTTCTCTCATGTACTGTTAGCCTGTGACATAAGATTTTTCTTTTTGACCTTTAGTAATTAATATTAATACTCTACTCTTTCTTTTATATCTCTAAAAATCATTTAATTTGTTTTGTAGCGGCAACCGATGCGAGAGTTTGGAAAATTGCTCGTAAAACATTCCGTGCCATTATGCAAATCTCAGGCTCCAAGGAGTGTGAGGAGAACTTACAGTTCCTGCGCTCAGCTCCATTTCTACAGGAGCTGGAGGAGAGTGTTCTCAACAAAGTTGTGGATCTGTTGCAAAGGGTAAGAGAAGATGAAGTGTGTTTCGAGCAAAAATATGAAATAGATTAATTGACATATCATTTAAATAATTAGAAATAACCTATAAAAATAGGTTGAATTGATTATATTTTCAAAATCTCTAATAAAACGATGCAACAAGTGTAACAAATAATTCTTAAAGGTTCTATTCAAGTATTGAAATCTCTCTTTTACCAGAAATTCTACGAGACTGGTAGCTGTATTGTACGTGAGGGGGAGGTGGGCAATGAGTTCTTCATCATAAGAGGCGGCACAGTAACCATCAAGAAGAAGGACGAAGCGGGACAGGAGCAGGTGGTGGCCAAGCGGAAGCGTGGCGATTATTTTGGGGAACAGGCGCTGATGAATGCGGATGTGCGTCAAGCCAGCGTCTTTGCGGATGCACCTGGCACTGAGGTGCTCAAACTGGAGAGAGAGTAAGGGGAGAATTGAGTGCGGGACCAAGGGATATTAATTAGTTTTCTTCTTTTCACCTTTCGCAGAGCCTTTATTAGCTACCTGGGCACCATCAAGCAGCTAAGCGAGAGACTGGACGAACAAGCCAATGTGAATGGACGTTCGAGTAATCGAAGTGTCGAGTTTGACAATGAATATTCGCATATTGCACTTTCGGATTTGAAAAAGGTGGCAACCCTTGGGTCGGGGGCATTCGGTCGGGTGGATCTGGTAACCCATAGCAATCAGACATTTGCCTTGAAAATAATCAAAAAGATTGAGGTGATCAAACAGGATCAAATTGAGCATGTCTACAATGAGAAGAATGTGATGATAAAATGCCGCAATTCTCCCTTCATTGTACAGTAAGTAATTTGAAATTGAATCAATTTGTAGATATTAAATTGTATCTTTTATCTGTAAACAAGACTTTATCGCACTTATCGCAATGAGAAGTATGTGTACTTTCTGATGGAGGCCTGCATGGGAGGAGATGTCTGGACTGTGATGTCGAAGCGTCAATATTTCGATGATAAGACTGCCAAGTTTATAGCTGGCTGTGTTGTGGAAGCCTTCGACTATTTGCATTCCCATCACTTCATCTACAGGGATCTAAAGCCAGAGAACCTGATGCTCACAAGCGATGGTTACTGCAAGTTGGTAAGTCTGCGCTTATATACTGCCTAATGCTTTCTAATTTATTTTACTATTATTTCTGATATTCAAAATATACAAAAAGCACACAAGAAAAAAATAACTTGTATTCTTTTCAAATTTTGATAGTTTCGGATCATCAAAATTTTTGTCTTTCCAATTTTCTTATCTTAATTCCAATTTTCTCATTACATTTCATTTAATGAGGTTTTTCCCAAACTTTTCATTTCTCAAATATAAATATCCTAGTTTTGGGACCTTGAATGTGCCCCTTGTTTTTGTATTTTTAGTATTATTATGTATATTAATAAATTAAAATGCATATTATAAATTTGTTTTTTTTTTTATGGAATTCTATCTCCAATATTTATACTTATACTATGAAGATTAAGCAGACCAATAATTGGTATATTTTGATTTTCTGCAGGTTGACTTTGGCTTCGCCAAGTATGTGCGTCCACACGAGAAGACGAATACATTTGCCGGCACTCCGGAGTATGTGGCACCCGAGATCATCTTGGATCGCGGACATGATCGGGCTGTGGACTATTGGGCATTAGGCATTTTGATCTATGAGTTGCTTGTGGGAAAAACTCCGTTTCGGGGCATCAATCAAATTAAGATTTATCAGAATATACTCAGCGGCATCGATGTCATTCACATGCCCTCCCGGATACCCAAATTTGCCCAGAACTTGATTCGTCATCTGTGCAAACAGCTGCCCGCAGAGAGACTGGGTTATCAAAGGAAGGGAATTGCGGATATTAAAAGACACAGTTGGTTCGATAATCTGGACTGGACGAGGCTCAAACAGAAGCAACTGCCATCGCCCATCAAACGATCCCTGAAGAGCTTGACAGACGTCCAATATTTCATACATCTTGGCGGAGACAATGACTATGAACCGCCGGAGGAACTGAGCGGCTGGGATAAGGACTTTTAGTAAAGCGTTTTGAATGAGATAAAGATATTTCTACAAACTAGGCTAATATAAAGCTTAATTAATAAGTTAAATAATTAGTTGCCAGGTGAATAACACGTATGTTATAAGTTGTAAATAAATTGATATTACATTTGTTTAAACTTTCAAACTTTATTTTGTATTTCGGCGCTCAAGTTTGTTCCACAGTCAATCATCAGCTTATTTGTTTGCGCCACTTCAATTAACAGCGCAAACTTGTTTTTGTGTTGTTATCGACACACACACACACACACATACACACACACCCACCGATACAGACTTGAAAAGTTGGCCAAGCAAGCAGAATAAACAAACATTTTCAATTAAGCTTAGTTCAGCGCATAGAAAGTGCTCCAAAAATGACATAACATACTCATGGTATATTCGTATATTTGCCACAGGTAGCTTTAAGATTGCTACGTACTAGTAACTGTATCTTTGCAGTACTTGAGTGCTGACTTTGTCTTTAGTTAGTCAACTAACTGTGCAACTGTCATGCCTTGTTCATTGTCTGAGTTGCCTTGCAGTTTGCATTAACAAAGCTGTCGTCATCATTATCAGACCGAGACTCATTATTGTCCACATGCCGTTGACATTCATTTGTACGTGTATCTTGCAGATGCTTCTTCTAAAAGGCACATCCAATATAATTGCATTGTGCGGCAGGCACCACGCAATGCCTTCCTGCAACATAAAGGGACATGTCTCGGCTATGGAAATGACACAAACTTTATTGTTTCTGAATAAAATACTCATGCAGCAAGTCTTCCCAACAACCAGCCAGGTAGCTCTAGCATGTGAATGAGTATAAGTATGTATCTGTGTGACTGTGTGTGTCAACATGTGTGCGTGCTCGGTCGTTGTGCAAATATGCAACGGAGTCAAGTGCAATTATGTGAACTTAATGTATCTATTCATGAGTCTAGAGCCTTGTCTATGTCTACTTCAATCAATTTATGAGCTAGTGAATGTTCAACGAGACTAACAACGAGATTACCGTAGACTTAAAGATGCATTTTATAACCAAAATTAGTCAAAGTATTAAAGGAAGGCAATTATTATTTTGCGTATTTGGTATGTAAAGTATTTAACAATAGACGAATTATAGATAAAATGGTAATGTAGGCCTTGATGATATAAGTTAATTAAATATTTAATCCTTTATAGGCAGTGAGTAAATAGTGATTTATAAACATAATTTTATGAATATATACATCAATTTTGATCCCTTTTGATTATGTTACTTCGCTTCATAAAATTGCACCTAATCAATTAGAAAATATCGAATTTTGACAGTTTACCAGAGTTATAATCAAGAAAAATATTATTATGTTATATATTAATTGCTTTAATGTTATATTGACTTTACAACAAAGATTACGTAATTAAACCATTTCTTTAGAGCATTACAATTTTTATTTATTTTTGTGACTTATATATTCCCTTTAAATGTAAATCGAGAAAATTTGTCATTGTTAATTAGGTTTCTTACTTTATACTCTGGAAAAGAAAGAGAAGCAAATTAGAAAATGCCACATGTGAAACAAATATGTGCATATATTAATAAACATGTTTATCACCAAATTTCAATTAATTTATTTGACATAATGTGATGTCCCACGGAGCTAACAGCTGTTTGGCTTTAATTTGGTTAAAACAACAAGCATCGGTGGTTCAGTGGTAGAATGCTCGCCTGCCACGCGGGCGGCCCGGGTTCGATTCCCGGCCGATGCATAAACATTTTTAATTTTTTTTAATAGTTGTAACAAAAAAAAATTGTTTTATATTATTTTATAAAAATTCAATCAATTTCCAGAACATATTAAAAGTATCATTAGGACTAAAAGGAAATAAACGCAATACACGCCAATCAGCTCTAAAGAAATCGCTCAAAGTAAACGCAACTTGCAACTTGGATGACTTTTGAACACAACAACAAAATGAAACAAAAGAGAAAACATATTAGACATAAGAGAAACCTAAAAAATGTGAAGGGAAATAAACGATGAAAGGACAGGAAAACATAAACCGACAATGCAAGAAAAGTCCCACAAACAATAATAAATGATAATTGATAATAACGTTTTGCTACCTTCCTTCCGCTGTCAGCAGCTGAATAAGAAGAAGCAGCATCAGATGGAAAATAAAGCAAATAAAAGTAAATAAGTATGTAAAGGAAATCAATAAAAATGATGGTGACAACATTTGGCCACAATTTCAATTTTGTGGCAGCCAAGCAAAACGAAGGAACATTTCGACAATTTCCGACCGCCCTCCCGTCCGCTGTCTGACGTGGCCGTAGTGAAAATTTTCATTTTCGCAACTGTCGCAAATGATTTCTATACATTTTCTTAGACACCTTAGACAACGTCTTTCACAATTTCTATGCGAGTGCACAACGCGGCGACAAAGTTGGACGAAATGTCATCATTTCCGTTGGGGAAACTGTGCGCGCTCAAGCGTCAACTACAAGGATGATGTCGAGGACATCGTCTAGGAAATGTCGAGGACCCGTTGACGGGCTATCAGCGCACACCGCGAGAGAAAAGGGTTAACTAAGAGAAACCATGCAAATCCCTTTTTATTTGCCCAACAAACTTCTGAAGCAAAAAGCCTAAAAAAAATGTGAATAAAATAAAAAAAACTTATATTTTGTCGAATGAAAAACGCAGGTCGCAGCTAGAGGCAACAAGAGATAGCGGGTCGATTACAACCGAGAGTCTCTTACGGCTCCTAAACGAAGCGTGAAATTGTTAAATGAGTGCGAACGTCTACGGGGGGTTTGTCTTTCTTTCCATTTGTGCTAAATTATTGATTAAGAAACTTTCTCGACATGCACGTTCGGCCGACTTCTTTTTTGGCCAGATATTCCTCAATTCAATTGAATTGAATTGAGTTGTGTGTGCTTCAAACTTGCCTCTTATCGAATTGAATGCCAATTGAGTCACGAAGTGTCCAGTACTTTTTTTGGTCTACAAACAAATATTGGAAAAGAAATGTTAAAACTCTTGGAATTCTAATCAAATAAAGAACCAAAAATTTACATTTATTAGACTTTAAAAATCAAAAAATATGCCGGGATTTTAATGAAATTACTTTGCTTGATAATAAATACAATTTCTACAAAAGAAAGTATAATTAGAGCTATCAACTTGGTATCTTTCTGAGAACAATCTTTTAGAAACTTGTGCAACTTTAGTCTCGCATTAGTCTCTTGGATAGTTTATTTGGCTTAAGCATCATTACGTATACGCAATATTGCGCTTGAAATAAAGTAAAGCTCTCATAAAGCTTTCGTTTAGTTTTGTTGTGAAAGCACATCATTAAGCACTAAGAACATTAGCATGTTTCATCATTACAAACCGAACCCATTCAAACCATTTCAGACTCCTTTGAAAATCTCAATCAATATTCAACTTTTACATTTTCCATTGCCAATACTAAAGTCGTTCTACATTTGTGTATAGCTGTGTATGTGTCTCTTTAAAATCTTTTGGCAACAAACTAGCAAAGCAAGACTAACAAGCAATTTACAACTTGTGTGTGAGTGTGTGTGTGTGTGTGTGTATGTGCAAAGGACTACGAAAGGAAAGCAACAAGAGAAATCTGTTTTTTATACTTGGCCACAACTCTTGGCCAAACTATGAATAGTATAGGCCTAATGTATGCAGCCTTAGTTGAAACTGGTTCAACAACTTGAACGAATGCAAATTTTCAGCTAAAATTAAAGGACTTGGCAAAATAACAAAACATATTGTACACACAATCTGATTCTGGGTCCTATAAACAAAATGTGAACCCTAATCAATGGGACTATTGTTGACTTACACATTTATAACATCAGCAATCCCAACAATTGCCTACAAAAACTATGCATAAATATATATATATATATATATTGTATTATTCGTTTGAGGACCGTACCATTCATTGATTCTACATATGCGTGCATATTATATACGTTTATCTACAGATATGACAGGCAATTTGTTATCGCCAATACCAGACTCAATACAGAGCAGCAAAGTTGTGTTTTTCAACAAATATGGAGTATTTGGGTCAAGTTATAAAAACAATAAATAATACAACAATATTTAAATTAAAGTTAATTTTGAGTGAGCGCTTATGAAGACAAACAAGAAACAGTTGTCAAAAGAGCAAATAGTAAGAGTTGAGATAAAAGGAGAGACAAAAATTTCAGTAGCAAACGCAAAGAAGAGATAATTGTTGGAAAAGAAAAGGCGAAGAGAGGATTATTAACAACAGACAGAAGAGAAAATAGAATGTGAGTCATAAGAGTGATCGCATAGTGAGGAACAGACTTTCGATGCCAATGTCTACAAGTTGCTAATAACAATTTATAATTGTACTTTGTTTTAAAATTAAGTAAAGCTCTATACGTGAATTTAATTATAATTAATTTAATTATAATTTACTTCATGTAATTATACATGAATATTTAATTTTTTCCAAACAACACTTTTTTTTCATATTTATATAATTTAAATTTAAAAAGATAGGAGAAGAGTTTAAGAATAAATACAATCTACTTAAATGCTCTTAAATTTGTATTTTGTTATTTTTTACATTTCAGTTTTAATTTTAAATTTTAATTATGTATTATAAAGATATTTTTCATAATTTTATTTTAATTATAATCAACTGTTGTTAGTTAACACCAAATAAATTAATACAAAATAATAATGCTTTTAATTGAAATGAGAATGAATAATATAAAAGTTATAAGTATAATTAAAAAGTTTATAAAATTAAGAATTTATAAATAATTAAAATGTAACAAATTCTATACAAATAATATATATTTAGTATTTTAAATACTAAAACATTTGATTGGAAATCAGGTCCAGATTGACAATCACTCAATTTAAACGAAATCATTAGCATCATTTGAGAAAACAGTTTTATAAGGAAAACATCCATCAGTTGGGTGATAACTCCCCAATTGGCACTTAAATGCAGACAGAGTGTGCTGAGGCTTCAACTAAAATCCTTTTTGGCTGCATTCAAGTCACAAAAACAAATCATCATTGACCACGCCCACATGAACGCCTACAAATGTCGATGATGCGTTGAGCATTTACAGGCAAGAGTCCACAAAAGTGCCGCCCAGGGTGCAATTTGAAATTTGGGCATTCAATAACGATATACACAATAGGGTACAGCACACAGATACACACACACACACACACACTCAGACATATTTAGGCCATACTCAGGGGTGCATATGCACGTTCGATTCAAACAAATAAGCTTTAAAATTTTACCATTAACAAGCGCCCAATGTTTACAAATGGCAATCGACAAGCAAAAAGCAATGCAAAGTTGTACTCATTGTTATTGTTGTTGTTGCTGTTGTTTTCATTGGTATTGGTCTGATTTGAAATGTGCGTTTAGCACATATGTATATCTGTGTATGTGTATCAGCAGCAGCAAGGACAACAACAATCGATATTCCCATAGCCAGAAAGTGGAGACTCTACTCAATTTCGATCTAATCAGCTTCGCTCTAAAAGAAGCTGTTAACAATATTGTGAATTCTATGTCCAGTTTTGAGAGAACAAGAGATGTCAGCTAGTTTATTTTTATGTTGAGAAAAAGTTAAATTTGCATATATTTTTTTCGGTGTTTTATGCCAGGTTGTGTCCCTTTTGTGGGTGTCGTCCTTGCTGTTCCTTTTGTGGGCGAGACTTAGCGGCACTTGCCACATAAACACTTTGGTGCTGAACACTATGAATAATTAATGAGTTTTCTGTTGTCGTTGTCCCTCCCTGGCCAAGTTGTTGTTGAGAACTTTTAAGCAGCCGACCAACAATTGTTGTTTGTTTGCTTTTGCGGTGCATGCTTTTAGACCCTCCTCGGACAATAGGCTCATGCAATATTTGTGAGGCATTTAAGAAACTCAAAATATTCATTCCTCGAGATTAGTTCAAATTGACAATTGTGTCGATAAGACATTTGTATAAGAAAATACAAAAAATATTTAGGCATATATTTACTTTAGCAATTGTTAAAATCAAATCAAGTTTATGGAAATTTGAAATGTTTCGAAATGTTGTTTCATTTTATAAATTTTTCATTTAAAACTCTATTATATTTTCGGAAATTGCTGAACAGAATTTGGTACAATTTTATTTATATGGCAGTACCTCGTTGATTATGAAAGTTATGAAAATAATTGCAAATTGTTCAAAATGATTGCCATAAAAATTCGGTATTTGAGTTTACTGGAATAATTGGATATTATTTGATTCAACTGCACGCAATTCAAATGATATAATAGACATGCACACTCACACTCACACACACACAGAGTGAAATAACATTACCACATCCCACACTGGTCGGTGCCATAGGCCAAAAATCAAAAAGTTGATTTTGAGCTATTCCAGCGAAAACCGGTTTTTCGATCAGCTGATTGTCCAAACTTTACGATGCAAAAATTTTTTTTTGACATTTCTAACGGGACTTTGCAGAAATTGACAGCAAAGAGCGAGCACGTGTTTATGCATTTGCAAGTTGCCAGCAGTGCAGTGCAACACACTGAATTTAAAAAATCAAAAAAATATATAAAACAGTGTTAAATCAAAAATAATTGAAATGGATATTGTACATAATGGTATATACTTTATTTAAACATATAAATATATTAATAATTTGTGCTGTGTTTTGTGTACATCGTAGTTAAAGAAGTGCGTCTTTTTCAGTTCGTATATGTTGTGCATTACAATGTTTAGTTAAAGTTTTAACTGTTTACCCCCGCTTACCCCCCAACGAAATGTATATCATCTTATTTATCAATATTTCAAGATTCTAAAACTGTTTAGTTCAGCTGCGGAAACTTGCGGATTTGGATGTGACATTAAAAAATGCAACCTAACCTTTTAAGCTCTGATCCTTTTATTACTGGATGATGTAGGAAACCGATCTGAACCAAATTTGGCCAGGATATATATCATCAACTTAAATGCATACTCTATGAGTTTGGTTACGATATCTCGTAAAACAAGAAAGTTTTTCATACTAGAACTTAATTTTGGACCGATCGGCCCTATGACCTATATGATATAGGGGTCCGATTTGAACAAAATTTGGTCAGGATGTATAGTAACAGCCCAGATGTATATTGTGTGAGATTGGTTAAGATATCTAAAAAAATCAAGAAGTTTTTCATACTAAAACTTTATTTTCGATGTTTCGTTCCTATGAAAGCTATAGGATATAGTGGTACGATCTGGCCAATTTTTATATAATATAGTTATAATATTTTTTTTGATTTTTGGTGAAAGTTTCATAGCGATAGCTCATCTAGAAGTATTTATGGCCGCGGCTCCATACAAGCCCGACCAGTGTGCATCCTTTACTCTCGTTGAAATTAAATTATGTTATTTTCATGAGCCGCCCGAAAGTATGCAAATATTTGTTATGTGCAAACATATGATTCGCCTGCTGAGAGTCAACGTTTCCAAGCCACCTCTGCCAACAACAATAACAACAACCAGCTCAGCGGGCTGACTGGTAAGCAAAAAAAGGTCGTTAGATTGTTAACAAGTTCATAAAAAGACGCTGAGGCTCACACAAACATACACGCATACTCTCGCATGGGACAATTATAGTAGCCGGAAAAGGAACTGTAGCTGGGGGTGGTACTCACGACTGTCTAAATACACTACACGAGGCGACTGCTTGCTTATTTGCAGAGCACTTTTTCCATTCAGCCTCTGCCGCAGTCGCTGCTACAGCGACGTCGACGTCGACGTCGACTGCCAGAAGCAGCCAAATGCAAACAGCACAAAAGTATGCTACAAAAATAACAGACAGACCGCACAGTGGATGTTCTTGTTCATTTATCGTTACGAAATTAATATCATGAGAAAAATGTCACACGAACGAAGTAAGATATGTATTCTTTTTACATTTTTTCCTGTAAATATTATATTTTATTAGTTTTATGCCTCTATTTAAATTACTAAGATTTAATGCCAGTGCGGGTTTTTTAAGCAGCCCGATTATAAACCGAACCCTTGAAGTTATTTACCCCGCAACCAAACCTTACCTTTCCTTACCTTAACCAAACCACTTCTTTTAATAAAAGAACCCGTTTAAAAATCAAATAATTACATAAATTGTATGTTTTTCTAATATTACCCAGCTATATTTGAGACTTCGGATAAAAATCAGTCATATTTAAATCTTCACATAAGTTTTGATTATAAGAACTCGAGTTCTAAAAATTATCAATAATATATATTTGGTTTAAATTGAATTAAGGTTCGAGTCCAAGCTTTGGGCTCGGGGAGTGTATTAACCTTCATTGAAAAAGGTCAAAATCGTCCACTGTGGCTGAAATGAAACCAGGGATGGCAAATGCTACGTCTGTTGTTTGCATTAGTCAATTGATGTTTATTATTGCAAGTATACACGTATGTGCTTGTGGGTGCCCAAAAGGGGCGTGGCTAGGCTTTAGGCAAAGCTATAGCAGCTATATGTGTGCTAAACTAATTTAAAGCATATGTATTAAAGAGAAGAATAAAGCAGCGGCCAAGTAAATCCGATTTAATGCAATGCACAAATGCAACTTGTTTTCCAAGCCCTATTTAATGCATAGTTGGCCAACAACAGTAGCAACAACAACAACAACAACAACAACAACATCCGCTTATGCGGCGACAACAATTAAAAGCAATTTGTAACCGCAGTGAAAATCGCTTTAATTTTATTGCCACCGCTGTGTGTGTGTGTGTCTGGGTGTGTTAATGTGTATCTGAGTATGCATAAAAGTGTCTATCCATTCTTTATATACATTTTTTGCCCCCAATATAATTAAATTGCAATGAGGCTGACATAATTAATTACATTCATTTAATTTTTCATCTTGGTGCATATTGATTATATCTGCATATTTCATAATTTTTATTTTAATAGATTCCATTTTTTTTATTAGTCTAATTTTATGATTAATTTACATATTGCAGAATATTTTCTAATTAAAAAGCCATTATTGGCATTAAGCAAACGCAATCAAGAATAAAATTTAATCAATTTGATTTAATTGATAACATAGTTTTAATAGCGGTTCTTTAATTTTGGTATTCCTTTAACCTTAGTAAATGGAAATTAATTTAGAATAAAATGTACTTATTATGTGTGCTATTTATCGTCAGAATTTATTGTAAATGATATCAATATTGTTGTTTTTTAAGCAGCTGACAAAGTTGAAAAACACTTTTCATACTCATAAATATTTATTTATTTTATTAACATGTTGTTTATATGTTATGTATGAGAACTTTTTGTTTATAGTTGAAACTCACCGTCAATCATATTTGATGTCGAAGGGAAACAATGGGGTTTCCACAGGCGTCTGCAATTAGAAAAGAGAAAGTTTTAATTAAATAGCAAAATATTTATGCAGCATTTATGCAAATAAAATGGAAAAGTTGTAAAAGAATGAAATAAATGCCAAATATGGCAAATTTGCGACCCGAAATTGCTGTAAAATATTAAACAATTAAGTGGAACGCAATGTTGCCGCACAAGTGTTAATAATTGAAATACACGTAGCAGGAACAAACAAATGGGCAAACAAAAGTTTTTGCTTGCGGCCAATTAATAATAAATAGCGTGGAGAGCCAAAAGCTGAAAATCAAAGCCTGATAGACAGTCAGTGAGAAAGGAGAAAGACGTTGGCGAAGGCGAACGTGAAAGTGAAAGTGAAGGCGAAGGCAGCTGCCAACTAATGACGCGCTCCATTTGGGCCAAGTGCTTGTATTTTGGGCCATGGTTGCCCCACGTGCAACAACAAATTAGCGCCACAAAATGGGATGGGCCAAAAACTTTGGTCAGCCCAAAAGTCAAAAGCCCGCAACAAAAAACAAAAATGATGAAGGTGCAAACGGGAATGCCAGAGGAAAAGTTTCGGCAAAAGTATCAAAAGATCCTTCAGTGCTTCCTCGAAATTGTAGCGGCAAGCTTAGCGCTTGATTGAGCGCATCCAAATTTGTGGTAGCACTTGCCAGTTAACGTGTTTATGTGTGGCCAGGAGTATCTGCCACGTTGCCATGATGCCACGTTTTCCATCGCGTCACGAACTGATTGATAAGGTTCAGGTACAATTTGAACCTAGCTCCTGACAAGGTCAACGGCAATTTCGCTGTGGCAAATTATGAATGAGCCACGGTCTTTACCCTTAGCATTTTTTTGGGCTTATTTTTAAATTAAATCAAGTTGCCCGAACGTTAGGTTATTCGAGCCTAATTGTATTACCTAATTATTCTACAGGAAATTGGGCAACAAATGAACTTAAGCCAATTAATTGTGCTCCATATTGTTCAGACTTTAATCAACAAAAGGTTGAATAGTAGAAAAGGCAGCTAAACAAAATTCCAATTTAAATTTGGAGAAAAAGAGTCATGAAAAGCCTATTCAATCAAATATTTTTCAGCAACCTTCGAGAAATATTATTCCATTGGGGCATACTTCAATCTATTTCAAATCAATTTTTAGCAGACTTCATTGTTATATATTATGCGAGAAATCGAAAGCAAAATAAGAATAAATAACCCAAAGAAGCTAATCAATCAAAATGCGCAGCCTGTTTTAGAAATAACCAACGGCAGGTTCTGGCCAAAGAATTTACGCTCTGGCAAAATAAATATATATAAATAAACGTGCGAAATAATTTAAAAGAGCAGACAAAGGGCCAACATTGAGTTCGGTTGCAAGATTAGACAAAGCAGGGCCAAGACAATACCGAATTCCCTCATTTTGGCAAATCAAAACTCAAGCCTGACACGCATCAAAAGTGAAAACTGACAGACTCGAGAAGAAGCTTTAGAATGCACTGGAAAAAATACGATTTTTTTTTTAACTACTAATGTTTTAAAAAGAAAAATTAAAACTCTTCATAATTGATTGTTAACCCATTGATTTTTGCAATTTATTATTATGTAACATTTTAGATCTGTCTGTTTTAAATGTATAAAATTTTTAACACTGGTAGTTTTTATCAGTGTAGCTATTGCATAGCTTATGGCGTTTCAGAATGTTGCCTTGATTGATTTCCATATTGTTGAGAGTCGCTTCCTTTGATGATTGTGAAAGGAGCATCTCAAATACTGGCAAATCATATCTATGTAATTCTAGCCGCAAGTTCAATGAAAATTGTTTAATCTACTGTGAATGCTTAGTGCAATCCGATGCTGTCTGTTTTCTGCTTTCGGTCGTGTAATTAAATTTTCTAATTGAGTTGCTGGCCACATTATCAAATGTAGTCAGAACTGACAACGGCTTGGATGGATTTATAAACGGCATACTTTTTAAGGCATTTAGGCCATGTGGCAAGTCGCTGCCTTTGCTGGCTAATAAATTATTTGTGCTAGATAAAAAATGAAAAAAGAAAAACAAAAAACAGAAATAAACAAAACTTGTGCCACATAAAAAATACTCATAACACGCCTAAAGTCAGGCCATGCTTTATGTTGTTTATTTGCAAATTGTTTTTCTCGTTTTTCCTATATTTTCTGCTTCTTGGTGTCATGATTTATATAGAAAACTGCCACGCCCCAGTCATAATTTATGCCTGTGCGGCAAAGGCCAACCACATAAATAATAAAAAATGTACAAGGATTGTGCTACAAACCTTACAATACATTTGTATAATTAGTAATCTCATCAGCGGTAGGCATAAAAGTCACTTGAGTTATGAGCTTAAATTACTTCAGGTTTTAGATTTTAAATGACAGCTGATTTTTATTTTATAGATGCCTAATAAAGGTACCCCTTTAAAATTAACTTAATTCCATTCTCTATTTTTCCAATTTTGAATGCGAAATATATTCAACTTCTCAAACTTTATTCGCAACCATATATATATATATATATATATACACCATAACCCAGGATATAAAACAGAAATGAAGGCTTATGCCACAAATTTTAAAATAAATCAGAGCCAGCTACCTGGATGAAGTTTTCTCCCTCTCTCCCTCTCTCTCATCTCTCCCCAGATCTCCCAGACAGGCAATGCTATGACTGTGGCATGCATAATTAGAGAAACCTGTCTGCCAAAATGAATAAATTTGCGCCCAGAAAGCGATTCACATATGTGTACACTTGAAAATAAATGCACTGCTGTGAATGCATATGTACATATAAATGCAATTGTATGCCTGGCAACATATTCACAGATAAATGTTAAGGAATACTTGTACATTCTACATAGTCGGCAGCAAATGTCGCCGTTAAAAAAACAACAAACACAATCTGAATATTAAGGAAATGGTATTCGTCTTTAAATTGAACACTCGTTGATATTAGATAACTAATTTTTAAGGTAAAGTATATATGCATATATGTGCTTTTACTTTAATTATTATAATTCACTTAAATTCTGTTAGTACTGAAGATATTTTCGTAATATTTCGGTTACTAAAAGTGCAAATTAAAATAGTTTGACTAAAATACAGATTTTTTTGATCTGTAGAATTGTGTAATATAAAATTTAATACAATGCAATAAAGATAACAGAATCACTTGAAACTATCTAATGTGTAACATGCGGTGTGGCATTAAAACTGTTGCACTTTCTTATACCTCGGACATAATTATGTATAATTATTTTTTACAACACAACATAAGCCGTGCAATTTTGTGGTCTTTAGCGAAGTGTGGAAACCACTGCTGTTATGACCATGTTTATTGTAGTTTGCCCAAACACACAAAGCCGAAACAGCGAACTGCTCTTGGCTAACAGATAATTATGACACTGTGTGTGTGCGAGTTTGTGTATGTGTATATGTGTGGTTGCTGATTGCATGAGTTTATTATTTTTCACACACTATAACGCGTTCAATTTGCAACGGTGATTAAAAGTCTTAATGGAGCACATCACACAAACGTGGCTAAAAGCAAAAGTCGTTCTAGTCCGGCCCAGATACAGTTTGTCTGCTTTATTGAGTGATTATTGATATTTATGGCTTGTATGGCAGGACTTAGCTAGCCACTTAATATGTTTAGCAGAATTTTCTGAATTTATGGCACAGACTAATGGCTAATTGTGGCCAAGAGACCAGGAGAGTGTCGAGTGCGACAAGTCCTAGGAGATACAGATGAATAGTCAGTTGGCAACTGGGACAACGAAATGACATTATGATTACTTTCATTTCACTTCAGAGATAAATTCTCTTTGCCATCACTTGGTTTATTAACAAAGTCCTTTAATTGACAATTCACTTGCATTCAGGTGAGATTCAATGTATTGCCTATAATTACTTTGTATTTTCCACTGATTATTTTATCAAATAATTTTATTGAATTTCAACAAAAGCTTACCCCAATAATTTCAGTTAATTTAATTATTATTTGAGAATGTCCAATAATAAACAGAAACTGGCAATTTTGAATCAATGTTTATTAAATAATGTCCAAAAGAGTCTGTCTGCACATACCTCAACGTTCACACTCTGCGTTCTGACTGTTGTTGACATTAATTGCCAATTCATTTTGCTGAAACATTAACAGCATTCAATAAATTAATAATACACATAGTAAATACAATTTTCAAAAGGGCAAATAACAGAGAATATTGTCAACAACAGCATCTGGTTTCACTTAAAAAGCTCCAGAAGGGACTTTAATTGTTGTTAAACTTTTGAAGTCATTATCCAAAAAAACTTCTTAAATGTTTAAGCTTTTCATAATAGATCATCGATAGGAAAAAAACAAAGCAAAAGCAAGGACCACTCTTTGTTTCAAGTTCAAAAGTTCAAATCATTTTCAAGACTCAAACGTGCGTAAAAAATGCCAAACATTTGTAGTCAACACATTAAGCTTAAACAAAGAGAAGAGCGGAGGATAGGAAAGAAAAGGTAATGAAGAGGGAGGCAGAGGAAGACTCTGAGTAAATAAATGCACATTCAACTAAGCAAAAAAAAGGGGCTAAAATCACTCATACGCACTATCTAACAGCACAAAGATAGGCAGCATGGCTGTTAGAGAGTATGAGGGAAAGCAGGGAAGATTCATGAGGTCCTAAAAAGGAAAGATACATATCTCCTAAGTAGTTAGGGAGAGTTGAGCACACAAGTTTATTTACGCTTCAATGCAGTTGTTTGGCATCTGCTTTGTGGGTGCTCGGTAGGTGTTAAGCTTTGTTTCATTGTCAGAAATGTGCTGTCTTCCTTCATCATCTCCCATTGCCTTATATGCTCCATTCTATATCATGGCAATACAAACACAAACATAACAAACAGTCCGCACTAATACGTGAGATCCAAAGCATGCGTAAGAGTTAACAACAAAAAAGTTACCAAGAGTATATAATATTTATATACTTACGAGAATACAAATAAAACAAAATAAAAAAATTGGGTACAAATAAAAGTTTCACATCGCATTGTTTTGAGGGCCAAAAGTCAATTTATTGCTTGCAACCCGCATAATTTTATTTTGTTTTGTTCAACTTGATTTTTGTTCTTGGCATCCAGAAACCTATAAAAAATTGCTACACTTTTTATTACTTTGTCAGTTTTAAGAACATAAAATAGAGTGTATAATTAAAATGATTTTAATGGTGTCAATTTTATGCATGACGTCATATATTTTGTAAATCAATTCAAATGTTTCTACTTAACATTCAACCATATAAACCATAATTGAATTACTGCAAATCTTCAATACTATAAAGTCTATCGAATGTGTCTGTGATGTTAATACTCGTATTTTTTTCGGAAATCGCAGTTGAGATTAATGATAAACAAAGTGACAATAAAGCGCTTAAGCTGAACAAGCGAAAAGAGCGTCATATGCGGCGTATGCGCAATAAATTTGTAAAGCCCATTTAAATGCGCCATTCATAAATTTGCCATTAATTCAATTTAAACACACAGTCAGCCACAGGATGTGCCCAATTGTCCTGCAGCCAGCCAGAGGAGCGCTTGCACGTATGCAATTAACAATTTGCACGTTGTTTTCCATTCATTAAGTAGCTCCCGCTTATGCGTTGCTCCTCTTTTACTCAATCTCTCTCCCACTTTTTGGACGCTCCAAGTTTCGGACTTAACTTTTTCATCTTCCTGTGGCTGCCATTAATGCAACGATAAATTTACTTTGCCCGCAACAGACCAAAATGTAGGCTATGAATCTATTTTTTAGCATTTTCTGTAATGGTTTTAGTTTCGCTATTCGCCTTTTTTATGTCTTATCTATAAAGCTATTAGTTTTGATAAATGACTCTGCCGATGCCTTTGCCATTTGGTCAGCACTGTCAGCGTTTCTTCACCTGTTCTACATCCACTTCGCGAGACTCCATACCCTTTTGATTAAGCCAGCTTTAAACTTGGACTAACTAAATCCAATTTTATAACTTTAATAATTTTATAAATATTCTAAAGTTCAATTCAAATATTGAATAACTTTGCAACTTTTAAATGTTTGTGTTTTATACTTCAAAATGTTAAAACACTTTTCGCTCTCTTAAACTTAATAAGTCCCGGGCCCAATATATATGTTAGATAGTAAATGGATAACGGAAAACATATTTAAAATCCCTAATCCAAACTATATATATTATTAAATGTACAAATACTATATGTATATAAATATGTATTATATAATAAATACATTTACCAAAAAAAAATAAAAATATTGTGACAAATATCACCAAATGCAGTTGATAAATGAAATTGGCTTTAGATAAGATTTTACGTTCTTATTTAGTATGATGATGACAATAATCTCTAATATGGTTCAAGCACTAACATTTGAAAGACTTTTTTAAAAACATATGCGACCCAATTCCTTAAATTCTCTAAAAATAGTTGAAAAATTGCACTGAAATGTTTTTGTATTAAAAACAATGTCCCAACTGAATACACATTTAAATTTCCTAAGCCGAACTCAAAGCAAACAATAATAGAGGTCTTTCATGCAATTAAAGTATAGGTATTCCAATTTGAAATATGTTTAATAATACAAATATTTTTAATTGCGAGTTCACAGCGAGCTATGCAAACAAAGCCAATTGTGAGAAATTACTATAAAAGCTGTTGAAATGGGTAGATAAGTTATCAATCATCAATTGATTTGTTAACATGAGAACCACAACAATAGCATTTGGATGTGTCCTCTTGGCCATTTGCCTATCCTATTTGCCAGGAACCGACGCGCAGGCGTGCACAGCACCTGACACTCCAGCTGGTTGCACAGATTGCGCTGACCCTGCCAACGTGGCATCCCCCGACTGTGTAACAACACCAGCACCCACAACTGTTGCTCTTGTTGGAGAAACGACGGTTGCTGCTGACACCACGGTTGCCGGAGAAACTACAACTGCCGCCTCCTCAGAGACGACGACTCCAGCCACCAGCGGAGGCAAGAAGAAGATGAAGCGGACGATGAAGTTCAAGATCGTGAGGAAACCTGGCAAGAAGGTCATCCGTAGACGTCGCAAGGGAGGCAAGAAGAGTTGGCTGAAGAATAAGTTAAGTGGAAATGGATCAGGAAATAGAAGGTTAAGACGAAATGGCTAAATGAGAAGCCATTATCAAAACGGTATAACCCCAAATATTGATTGTTTTTAAAAATGATTTTGTTTACTTGTTAATATAAGCTTAGTTACAAGAGTGAAGTGCACCTTTAATAAATATAACCATTTACTTTAAGTTTACAATATTATTTATTATTTGTTTGTTATTTTCTTAGTTTCCATTTAATTTATTAGTAACAACTTAGACAGCTATTTACAGGTATAACAAGCTCAGCTAGCAATATGCATCTCACGAGAGAAGACTTTTCAAACCTTCTTTAGAATATTAGTTGAGCATATATAAATAGAAGATCTCTTCATTTATTGCATTTTGAAAATTATTATATTAATCGAATTACTTGTTTGAGCCCTGTAATCTCAATTAACAATTGGCATCGTATCAATGAAATAGGGTTTATTTCTTTAAAGAAAATGTGTTCGGGGCATCAATGAATTGATTCGTTCGATATTTAAATTGAATTTATATTAAAATTTATAACGAAATATGTCAAACACATCTCATCTTCAAAATCACCCAGAGAATCAACATAAGCTTCAGCGATCAATTTAATATATATTTTGTGTAATTTTAGCTTTCAGCAACCGTCAAATTGTCAAGCCGTTAGGCAAATGCTTTATTTTCTAAAAGGCCAATATGTCAGATAAAGCAGCCAATAGAGTAAATCCAATGGGTTATGAAAAATATTAAATTACCTTTATTTGACGTGCGACATTTAAAGTTTATTGAGACATTGAAAAGTCGAAAATTATTGATGTGATCCAGCTGTCGAAATATGTGCTGCCTACAGCCAGGTCAGGATGTATAATACCAGCCCAGATGCATATTCTATCAGTTTGGTTACGATATCTCAAAAAGCAAAAAACGTTTTTCTACTAAAACTTGATTTTCGGCAGAGCGTCTGTATGACAGCTATAGGATAAAGTAAGCTGTTTTGGACCAAATTTGGTCAGGATATTTAATACCACCCCAAATATATATCGTGAGAGATTGTTTGAGATATCTCAAAAATTAAAGAAGCTCTTCATACAAAAACTTCATTTTCGATATGTCGTTTCTATTGCAGCTATATGATATAATTGTCAGATTCAAAAATAAAAACAATCTTGATCTGCGTACGGTATCCAGGAACCTACATACCAAGTTTGAAGTCTCTAGCTCTTATGGTTTCTGAGATCGACGCGTTCAATCAGACAGACATGGCTCAATCGACTCGACTGTTGATCCTGATTATGAATATATATACTTTTGGGGGTCTGTCACGCCCCCTTCTGCCATGTAACAGGCAAATGCATTTTCAATGGACTCAGGGTATAATTATTGTTTTTATTAGCAATTTTTATGACCCAGAAGTGGGTCAACATCAATGTGCCAATATCGTCTATTTAATCACTGACTCATCATACGTGTGATCCAGATTTTGTCATCAGAGCTGAACAAATATCTAATATCTCAAGCTGAAAAAACATTAATATCCCGTATACCAAATTGAAAAACAAACAAATAGTCTGGAAATTTTATGTTTGCCATAGAAGTACCTCCAATTATTTTTAATCGTTTAATTCAAATGGTCCCATGCTCCAAATTTATCTATTTTTGTGCTCAGATACACAAACTTATTTGAAACGCGTTTTCTAAACAGCTGGATAAACTGACTTGACCTCATCCACTTGCTATAAATGATGTTGAAAGCGGAGGAAAGTTATCATTCACCAACTGATTTTGACAAAATGAGAGCTACAACAATAGCATTTGGATGTGTCCTCTTGGCCATTTGCCTATCCTATTTGCCAGGAACCGACGCGCAGGCGTGCACAGCACCTGACACTCCAGCTGGTTGCACAGATTGCGCTGACCCTGCCAACGTGGCATCCCCCGACTGTGTAACAACACCAGCACCCACAACTGTTGCTCTTGTTGGAGAAACGACGGTTGCTGCTGACACCACGGTTGCCGGAGAAACTACAACTGCCGCCTCCTCAGAGACGACGACTCCAGCCACAAGCGGAGGCACGAAGAAGAAGAAGCAGACGATGAAGTTCAGGATCGTGAGGAAACCTGGCAAGAAGGTCATCCGTAGACGTCGCAAGGGAGGCAAGAAGGGTTGGTTGTTAAATAAGTTTGGGGAACCAGCAACCGACAAGCCAGCTGGATGCACAGAATGCACTAGTCCAATTCCGTGTGCAACAACCACCAAACCACTATAGATGATCACCGATTTACGAACATTGATGGAACAACTTTTTAAATGTACTTAATCCTTAGAACTTGTTAAACTGTGCACATATTTTTTAATTATATAAAATTAAATTAAATTAAATATAAGAATCAAAATGCCAAAAAAAAGTTTTTCGGGATATACAGCAGGCGTTCAGCTTTTTTATAGGAGTCTGTATAATGAACACATCATTAACTGTAAGTTTCAGATAAACTAAGTAACATAAACTTATATTCTTACTTAAGAAACTAGGGGGCTGTGCCCCCTGCTCGCTTCGCTTGCGGTGCTACAGTCGAGCATACTCGACTGTCGGAGACCCCGTACTTACTATGGAAATAGAAAAGACTACAAAAATTAAAAAATATTTTGCTCGCTTGATGCTGTTGCAGAGACTTGTAATACATTTTCGACTACTTTTTTCAACTTTGGACAGGATATATAAAACCAAGTTATTTGCATACTGTAATAGTTTTGTTGAGATATCTCATTAAACAAAAAAGTTTTTCATACTAAGACATGATTTTCGCCAGATCGGTCCAATTTCAACTATATGATATGGTGGTCCGATTTGAACCAACTTTGGAGAGAATATATAAGACCAATTTATATGCATATTGTATTAGTTTGGTTAAGATATCTCATAAAACAGCCGAGTCGATATAGCCGTGTGTGTCTGTCCGTCCGTGTAAGCGCCTAGATCTCAAAGACTATAAGAGATAGATATACCAAATTTTCATCCACAGACTCCAAATGCGCAGGAGCTGGTCAAAAAATTCACGCCTCCTTCCGCCTCCGCAAATCGCGAAAAAAATAACGTTTCTATCAATATTATACATAATCTCTCTTCACCGCAGCAAGATCGGAATAGTAGAACGGGAGTAAATGCCAAAATTATTAAAAATGTTATAATTTCAATATAATCACCTAATAGTATGGAGTAGTTATTATTAGGTAGTAACTTCTTTAAAATACTTTTACATATATCGAAATAAGTATAGGGTATCCTATGGTCGGGATCTGGTCTTTAGCCTTTTACGCTTGCCTTATTTTAAAAATATAATTGGTTTATAAAGCCATGAAAAAATTCAATCAACAAAAATATATTTTTACATTAAATTAAATCAAGGTTTCGAACCCTAACCTTGTGCTCAGGGGTTAGTTAAGCTGGTTCGCGAACCGAACCCAAGTCCTGGTCTATGGTTAGAACCGCAGATCCGAACCTTTAATCAAATTTTTGTGGTTTGCAGCCATGGTAGTTACTATATTAAAGTCTTGCATACAACTTAAATCTGTTTTTAGACCCCGTACTTAAAAAAAGTAGTTGTAGATCGGACCACTATATCATATAGCTGCTTTTGTTTTATGAGATATCTT